>VZRO01000432.1:0-115345 GCA_013397915.1 Daphoenositta chrysoptera | reverse complement strand
AAGGGAAGGGAAGGGAAGGGAAGGGAAGGGAAGGGAAGGGAAGGGAAGGGTTTTCCTGACCATTTCCTAAGGTTCTACTACTGTTGTAATACTCAATGAGTAGGAAACTTTCCACACAGCATTTAAAAACCTGGAAGCAAGGTTGATCAGTAGTGTCCAATATTAATTTACCAGACCAGTCTCCTGCTGTCTCCTGGGAAAAGGCTTTTGGTGACTGAAATGTGTCCGGTACTGCAGGTCTGGTTTTGTTAGTGAGGGGTATGAGTAAGTTGCTGCATAAGGTGTGAGATGCTGCCTAAAAGAGCAGTATCTGCCTCCTTGAAACAGCTTTTCACACTCTGTCACTCTATATGTGATATGGCTCAGCTTGTTACCATCAACCAAAGACCATAAATAGAGAGTAAAAGTTAGTATAGAGAGTAAAAACTTGCTTAAGAAAGAGCAAAATATGTTGTAGTTAAAATTTATTTACACACAATCTATGCAGACAGCAGCAATTTTAGCTACTTTTTGGGGGAAGGGGGGCACTGTTCTTGGATTCACAATCCGAAGACCATTATCTTAGCAGATTATTTTCTTATTAATTAAAATGAAAAGTAAGAGTTTAGCTAAATCTCCTTCCCTTACTTTTTTCCTCATGATTTCTCATTTTCCTTTTCTCATAAATAGCTGGATTACTTTTATCAAATAAATATTCTTAAAAACAACGACATCCATTCTATTTGCATGCCAGCTAGGAGAAAAATAGATTTTCTTTGTCTCATATTTCCATGTAATTTCTCTTTTTGAAAATAATTTTTTCTTCCTTTATGAGTTTCTTCCTGGGAATTTTATTGTAAATCAATATTTGAAATCTCCCAAAGAACATAACCTTCCAAATAGGAAAAACAAAACAAAACAAAAGAACTTATTATGATAAATGCCTTCCAAAGAGATTTCTTTTTTTATGAGAATATAAATACAGATGTTTTCATCCAAATATTATAACTCAGATCCTCATATGCCTCTGAGCCTGTCATTATTTATAAAAATAATGATGTGTCATTGCTATACACTCCTGATTTCAGCTGCAATTTAGGCACTCCAGGGAGGTACCAGCAGTGCCTAAATCATGAACTCTTTTCTCAGAGTGCTGTTTCATTTGGGCTGTTCTGCCCTGTCCTGCAGCAGCCTCCAAAATCAGTGCCCAGTGGGGACAGAGGTGATCCTTGGCTCAGCAGCTTCCCCACACTGGGAGCTGGGAAAGGATGGAATAGCAAGTGTGGTTTGCCTTTCCTTGCCAGGAAGGATTGTCCTGTTAAAAAGGCACCACAGAGGGCCTTGGGAGATGCTGGTTCAGTTTCTGATCATTACAGATTTCTTGAGAAAATAATTCACTCTGTCTTTGTTTTAGCGCTAAACTTCTGACAAAGCAGATTTTGGTGTTTCCTTCTTTTATTCTCATCTTTTTAAAACACTCCCAATATGAGGAATTCCAGACAGGGAGATTAGTTTTATTTGCCCAAAATTTAATCCAGTGGGAGCCTCATATCAGTGGGGATGTACTGCAGCAGCAATTATGGAAATATTAGTGACTATTCATCAATTGCTTATGTAATTTAAGGTTAGATGTGCACTCAGGGCTTTGCAAACAGATGAAAGTCAGCAATTTTTCTAAACAAAGAATGATCTTAGAAAATTGTGCCAAGTAGTATCTAGAGTGGAGTGAATCAGACTCATAAATTTTACTAATTACTTATTTACCAAAAATGCATTTGTTGGAAAGTCACAATTCTTCACTGACTTGGTTGATCGTTTAAAAATGGAATTATGCTATATTATAAATATGCTGAATTCAAACAAGATTTTTCAACTTTTGCTTTCAAAATCAGTCTGAAGTTGCCAACTTTTTTTTTTTTTAATGGAGGGGATTAAAGAATGAAAGTTAGCACTTCTGTTCTGGTCAGCAAAACTATTCAATAATTCCAAATTATTTCTTTTACAACCTGTGCTAGTGAAAAAATAAATTAAAAAAAAAAAAGAGTTTAGCCCAGTGAAAATGTGAGGTAGCAGATATTCACCTCATCAGGCCTAGACCAAGAAATTAACAATAAATTTGGTATTTTTTGTTGGTTGGACTGTACAGACTGGATGTCTGTGGATTTTTTTGTACACCAAACTACTAAAAAGCTGCCTCTCCAGATTTCCAGAGCTTTAGTGCCATGAATATAAGAGCAAATGTCAAGAACAGAGTCAATTTTCTCAAATAAACGACAGAGTGTCTCAAGTTGTATAAGGAGTTATGTTACTGTCTACATTTATAACTCAGTGGAGGATTTCAACTTTTCTTTCGTATCAAAGATGAATTGGATTATCATTTATCATGGTGTCATGTTCCTTATAAAAGACAATGTGGTAATAACAGGATATTTTCACGTTCCTATTTTATTTAGTACTTCTCTTTCTGAGTCATTAATTATGTTTGACGGTGCCTGGTGTTTCAGGTCATAGAGGTAAAATTGGCAGACTTGGCTCAATGTGGCCAAAAGTGAACCATTTCTACTGCCAAACAGAGCCCCACACATTTCAATGGCTCGTACTGACCCTCAGGCAGGAGACAGGACTGAATGCTGCTCAGCAGAAATTGCTGTAAGGTTCCAGACAAGGGAGGAGGGCCAGGGGATGCTTCTCCCAGGACCCCTTTCTGGAGTCTTGTTTTCCAGGCAGGCATGCAGGCCTCATTCTCTATGCCTTAATGCAATGTCCCCTCTGTGCTGTAACAATGACACAAATATTTTCTCTCAGCATAAACCATCCTGTTGCTGACAGAGTCTGAGCAACTATACACCTTCATCTTACATAAATGAGAGGGAATTAGGTTATTTTGTCTCTGTAAGAGGAAGGGAAGTCACTCCATTCACACTGAAGCATCCCCAACCCAACCGACCATCTCCCCTCTCCTCTCTGAGTGGTGCGACAGGGAAGAATGAAAATGGAAAGTTATTTGAAATAGTGCCTGCCCACCTTGTGGTCTCAAAAAACCCCACATCTCTCCATTCCCTCTCCTTTGACTGCCACTTAGGTTTCTGTTTGCCTGGCAATACTCTTCTCCCAGACTGTACCAGGCTGACATTTTGGTAAAGCAACTATTTTTTTCTGATGAAGGAAGAAACTGGACACTGTAGCAGCTTTTTGTCATAGGTGGTCCAAGTGAACTACAAACTTCAATTTAGAAAGAACAGCATGGACATTCTTCAGAGAATGAAAGGTCCAGCACTATCCATGGCTTTTTGTTGAATTCCCATCTCAGTTTTCATGGTGATGCCAATTAAAGCTACTGCCAAGAGCAAAAGGAATGAGATCAGCAACAAGATTTGCCTTAGATGAAGCACATGGTGTTATCCCAGAGATAAACACCAGACTCACTGAACTATGAGTATGACTTATAAAATATAATGATTTTGTATAGCCTCTAGGTCTTCCTGCTGCGTCTACATTAGTAATTGGATCTTTCTAAACTCAAATAGTATTTCAATTGGTGCTGCTCCGAAACAGCTTTGTATGTGCAACTTCTATAAAAAGGAAAGAAATGAACCATAAAAATACATTCTGTAATAAAGGATAGAAACCTCCTTCTTTCTGGTATTATTGAAAATGTAGTTATGAGAACTTATCATTAAGGGAAAACAGGGACATCATTTAGGGGAGACAAAGAGGGCAAAAATCCTACAAATGACTCAATTCAATACAGAAACCTCAAAATTAAAACATCATAATTTAGGGTGAAATCAAAATTTTTACGAATATCAAAAAGTTTACAAATGCAGTAAGGGAGTGGGAGAATGAGGGAATCCTACTGCTGAAATACCACTTGTCAGGAAATTGAGGAACTTGAAATTTGGTTTGGCTTCATGATCCATGCATTGTCATGCCATATCTTAAATACAGCCAGAGGCAATCATAAGTGACCATGTGGCATGTGCATGCATCAACTTTATGTCAACAGCATAATGTGCTCACTTTAATCTGCAGCTCTGGTCATGCTATATCACTCAGACACATGGATCTAGACATATTAAGACAAAACCTGGATTCTTGACGTCTTCCATCTTAAGTTTACAGCTCATCAAGCATAAAGTACCAATATTCTATCAACTAACTTAAGGAAAAAAAGGAGCCGGAACCTCCTAGTTTGTCAAAGGAGTAGAGGGAAAGTACAAAAAAGGAGAGCAATTAAAGGACATTATTCCAGTGTTATTTATGTTGATATCAGGTTGTTTTGAAATGCTGGTCATAAAGCTGAGCAGAAAGCTAAAACTGTTAGGTCTTACTTCTGTAACATGAGGTTTCAATATCATCACGGGACCTTTTCCTTCTTTAGCACCTGTACAGCCATTGAGGCTTCTGCAATGTCAGCTCAAGGGACTGAAAACCCAATGTGGCCTTTGTTCCTTTTCTGGAAAGGTTAACAGTGTTTGAACCAAAAGGAAAATGCTTCACATTCTCCCTGGAAGAAGCTTGGGAAAACTGTTTTTCCCATGTGGGATTTACCCATTTTTGCCTTTATCAGTGGCCCATGTGATTTTGTTCTCTGCATGTTGGGGAGGGGCTTTTTTGTTCCTCTTGTACTGTTCCCATGAGCAGCTGGATACTGGAGAAAGGATATTGCATTCTGGCGTTCAGGGACTTGAATGGTGTTTGTGGACTTGTGTTGACACAGTTTATATTTTTCATTCAGACCCTCTTGTTCCTTTTGGAGTGTAATGGACCACACCAGGCAATCTCCTCATTTTGAGTTAGGTATGCTGGGAGAAGGGCAGGCAGCTGAAAAATAGGAGAGGATGCAATTTCATTATAGGATCTTCTTCTTGAATTCATTTAATCATTTAAATTGCATGGGTGTCAGACAAGGTTGCTCTGAGTGTCCAGTCAAGGGGAACTTTCTTTGAGCATTGAAGTTCTTGCACAATATTCAGAGGTTTCTTTCAAAAACTGTGATTGAACAGTTTTCCAGGGAAGTACATTAAATGTACTGCTCCTCCTGTCTTCCTCCCTCGTGGACACAGAGCTAGTTAAAAGGCACCCAGAAAACAGAATAAGGCCTCACAGCAACTGAAAACATTAGGAAGATATAGACACATATACACATAAAATCCAGAAGAAGTGACTATCTTTAATAAATTCTTCCAGTATTTGCAATTCAAATGTTATATTGGTGTGCGAGTGCCAGAGAGAGACCTAAAATAGTGGGAAGTCACTGGGAAAAAACTGGGAAGTCACTATTTTTATTGCCAACAGAAAGAACGGTACAAGGTAATCAAACAGCATACACAATGAAAAGCAAATTAGATTTTTGAAACCCTTCCTGTTTCTACTGACCCCCATGAGGCACTGGCAACATGAGCAAGCCAACCTGTTTATTTTATAAGTAGCAGGCCAAATCCTTACACCATTCCCCTCATGCCAATCTAACAGCATAGGTGATGATAAATTGATTTAACAGCTGCTTTCTCAGCCGGCCTGCAAAGGGATGTCAGCTCCCTTCAGCTGCTTCCAGTGAAGAAGGCATGCTAGAGAAAGAAGGAGGGGTGGTCACAGGCAGAATATAATTTTCTGATTTGAGCTGGCTAAGGGGCAAAATCAGACACAACCAGATGCATTTGAAATGTCTGGGCTGCTCTGAAAAGTCAAGGCGCAGCTGAAATTTGGGTAGTTGAAGAAAACAGAGGTGAAATCTGCCTGAGATGTTAAGAAATAATTATTTTCCTTTACAAAAGATACAATACTCTCACATTTTGACCATAATATCCAATTAGATGTGAGAGAGGTGAGAAGTATTGCAGGGTTTATAGCTTGGTAGTTATAAATATGTAAATCGATCACCCCAGAGATTGCCTGGGAGCCACTTCAGCTAATGGTTCCCATTTCTCACTATTCTTCAGCATTTCTGTCTTCTAAGTATTTTTGACTTTTTAACATCAAGGAACTTGGCACTGACTCATGTAATCTGTGTTCTACCCCTGCCTCTCCCATCATTTCCCTGGGTGATCCTTGAAAAAGTTACTTAATTAATTTTAATTGGATGCTGTCATGAGAAAAGACTTGTCGGGCTGGGCTGTGAGTCTGCACTTTTCAATCCTTGTTCACACAAATTCCTGTTCATTCTAGTGGGAATGTTCTCTGTGTGAAGACTGCAGGATTTGCCACGACTCCATGTGCTTAAGAGGTGGCAAAAGTTGGATATGGTTTCTGGACATGTGAAGCGTTCTTAGAATCTGCTACTAAGACTTATCTTCTTGTATGCCACTTGAACACATTCAGGCCCTTCCCCGGCTGATTCCAGCCACAGCAGGCATTACTAAGTGAGTCTGTACTTCTGTTAGCAGCTCTGCCCACTCCATTCAAACTTTGGGAAAGTCTTGGCAATGAAGGAAAAAGCACAAAATTATGTGAGATTATTTTTTAACCCACCATCGTGAAGCAAAAATGAACAGGTAGGTACAGTTCCCATCTCTAACTGGGCTGTGGAGAGCCCAAGAGAAGGTGGTCAGGCTGGCTTCAATTGCGAGAGAAATCCAGCCAAATGTGATTCTTCTGCAGAGGAGATCAGAGACAGTTTAAACAGCTCTTACAAGATTCTTAAGAATACTGCAAATAAATGGGATGTGGAAACACCAGATTAGAATGTGAGTGTGCCTTATTTACATAGCTTTGTAGAGCAAATATTGCTATTATAATGAAAGTGGTGACAGCTTCTGATTAAACAATATCCTTTTAAATACAGGAGTACTATAAAGATACAGGAGGCAGAAAAATTATTGGAACTGTATAAAATAAAGACAATAATAATAATGATGATGCTGCTAATAATAATCAGTAGTAGTAGTAATAGTAGTCAATAATAATATTAATATTATGTTCCACCTGGACTCTTTGCAACTCCTCCCACATTAATTTCTGATCCTCAGGAGGCTGGGACAAGGTCTTGACATGTGGAAAAGTGGGAGAGAAGATATTCTTGACCATTACCATCAAAACTGAGAAATACCTGTGAAAATATTCCTGACTTCTTTATATTTACTCCTTTTCTTTGCAAATGTTTTTGTCCCAAGAGAATGTCCAGAATTCCAGTGGGCATGACCAGTCATGCTGGTGGCATTCCCTGGCTGCCCTGAAAAGGCTTCAGCATGAGAGTCTGTGCAAGAGGATTTGGAAGCCCTGACATGTACATGCCACCAAGCATTTGGGTGAGAGGCAACCACAGTTCCTGTCACCATGATTGGCATGAAAGACTTCCAGACCTCTTATAATGCACATACTTTGCACAGGAGCCCTGAGATCCTTATAACTAGGACAGGACAAGAGGACACGGCCTCAAGATGTGCCAGGAGAGGTTCAGGTTGGACATCAGGCAGAATTTCTTCACTGAAAATGTTGTCAAGCACTGGCAGGGGCTGCCCAGGGAGGTGTTTGGGTCCCCATCCCTGGAGGTGTTCCAGGAACGACTGGACATGGCACTCAGTGCTCTGGGCTGGTTGATGAGGTGTGAAAAGATGGCAGGAGGTAAAATCAGAGGAAACTGAGAAGCTGTATTCACATCCTCACACAGCCTGTAACAGTACAGAAATTACAGGGTAAAATACAGCTGCTGCTCCCTAGATGGAATGCAGCTGGAATGCTCACAAGGCTATTCCACGAAGATTCCCACAGCCACAGACTGCATCCACAGCACCTGCTGAAGGGGATGATGTTGGTGTGTGTCCCTGAATTAGGCAGTCCAAGCACCCTCTGATCCAGCAGGACTGTTCAGGGAAAAGGTCCCCATCATGGGACACGACAGACTGGTCAGGCACAAAGGGTCTCAGCTTTCCTGGGCACTGACAGGCAAATTAAACATTAAGGGCCAAGGAAATATGCCCTTTTCACATGACACAAGGTGGTGATAGCTCAAAGTTGGACTCAATGATCTTTGAGGTATTTTCCAACTTCAATGATTCTGTGATTCCATGAAACACTGGTTTCTGTTTCATCCCTTACTATTCCATGTGTGTTATTTGCTGAAAAGGAAAAAGAAAGAGAAAATTATTTTATCCAAGAGAAAACAAAATTTCCCCAAGACACGGCATGAAGAACAGTCTTCTATTTTTATGAAGATTATGGAAATGCAAGCTTAATATTATGACAGAAAATGGCTAGTGCCTACTACTTGCAGACAGTGATATCGTTCAATGTATTTCTACCTGGAAAGGAATTTCACCAACCATGGCTCACAGAACATCATTGGTTTGCAACCATCCTTTACGAAGGGACAGCAGAACCCAACATCCTATTAGGTTTGTGTTGAACAGAAAAGGACCTTCTTTTCAGAAGTCCCACTTACAATCCCTTCATTTTCTGTCAGTGATTTGTGGTGTCTTAAATGTAGATGTGCCACCCCTAAGAAGATATTATTTTCCTCAGAATAAAGAGTGGCCCAAGAATTCATGGTTAAGGGACTGAGATACCAAGTAACCTATTTCTGTTATTTCACTAACAAAAATGTTTCTGGTATAAATAAGCAGGAGGAGAAGGAGCAGCAGGAAGCAAGCAGATTTGTATTGAAGTTGGACTTCAAAGTGAAGATAACATTTTCTGATATATCTCTGACCCAGATCCTCAAGGATATGGAGCAGTGTTACTCTGCTGCTTAATTAACTTTAAGGGTATGGACAGAGATGGTTTAGGAGGACATGTAAAAATGTGTCCTCCAATCTACCGATGGCTGGTGTGTCAGTTTTTGCAAAGGAGAAAATACTGAAGAGAGTATAACACAATGCATGTCAGAGAAATGAAAACATTATATGAGCTCATGAGACTTTCTAGAAAATACCCAGATCTTGATGAGCTCAGTGGTGCAGTTTGGTGTCCTGACTCTTGACACGTGTTTCTGTGGCTGGTTGCCACAAGTGAAGTGTAGAAGGGAGGATACAGCAGTACAGTGAGGGAGCAACATGCCATAATGGGGCAAGTGGCCATCCCAGCTTCCATTTCAGGCAGGAGAAGAATTTTACAGTGGAGTTAAAAATTTCCTTTTCTAGTCCATCGGGAAGAAAGCCCAAACAGGATGATGGAATACTGGTCTGGATGTAATCACTTATTTATACAGAGGAGATTTTGATTATAAGCCATGCCCATACAACAATAAAGACACATTTACTGTATGCAAATCCTAGTCCAAGGATGGCAATCTAAAACCTGTGACCATGGAATATTCTGCAAGAGAAACCTATTTACATTACGGCCTTATAGATTATTTTCTCTTGTGTGTCTGTTCTGCACTGACAGAACCCATGGAGTTGAATATAAAGGAAATCATAAGCAACACTGCAAACTATGCTTCAGTCTCTGGGTTCCACTGACATTAAAACTCCTTTCACTCAGCTTTTGCAGTTCATTCCCACACAGGAGAAAAACCCCTTTGCTGGCATGGTTCAATGTTACACGGCATGTTTCTCATTCAAATACTTTCTCTCTTTTTATTCCTTTTTTTTTTTCTCTATGCATACTAACTGCAAGGACTATTTCCAGTGAACTGCCAAGGCATAAACGATGTAAATTCTTATTATAGTATAAAGAGCACGGAGATCCAACATCTTGGCCTTTTCCATACAGCGGCATGTTTTGAAAGTTTCCATGTTTGAGGTGCTCTCTGTAACAAGGATTAATATGATGTGCCTACAAAGAGATTACGCCAATGAATTACACGGAGGATTAGAGGGAAATCTCATTTCCTGTGCCCATCAAAATAAAACCTTTTCCGACTCATTGAAAAGCAGCCTTCCTTCCCTCCCTTATTGGACCAAATCGTTACAAGTCCTATAGCTACAAGAGGACTGAAAGACCCAAAGCTAACCTATATTGCCAGCAAATTTCTAACCAATCTGTCCTGAAAAGGTCATTTAGGCTGACAAACATGTGTCAGTCCCATGTGTCTCACATGTACCACCCCACAAAAAAACCCCAGTGTGAGCCAGCAGTGACGTAGCTGGCTGTGGAAAAGTTCCTGCTGGTTTCTAGTAAGCAAAACACAACAATACAAATTCCTGCCCATTTGGAGAACCTTAAAATACTTGACAAACAATACATTCTGCACCACATCTGGGAGACCAGATATTTTTGTATTTATGTTGTCGATAGCTAAACCAAAACATGTTCCACTTGTCAAAGATCCAGGAAGGAATAAAAAAAGGATTCCCAAGAACCTTGTGCTGTGAGTACATGAAAACGCACCCTGCTGGCTCTCCTTCCTGCTTTGGTTAATATCTTCCAGTAAAATATAGTCATCACATGTCTTCATAGCTTTTTCAGTGTCAAGGATCTCAGACTCCTTAAAAAATCGAGGCAATTCAGCAATAACAATCCCTCCCCTGAAGTGCAGCCGTATTTGGAATGAAATGTAGCCACTGTTCAACAATCCAAACCTGTGTAATAATCTCTGACAGAAAGTGAACAGTGACAAAATTGAACTTGTGGGAAAACTATTAGCTGATGTATATTGTACAATAATTTAAACCGTAAATTGTGGAGAATATAAAACTTATCCCAGCATTTGCTCTCTTTTCTCTTCACACTTCCCATTTGGTTTGCATAAATCTACTCACATTGCAATTGTTCTTCCACCACTTTTTTTCTCTTATTCAGGATTCCATATCCAAGTCCAAATACTGCATAGAGCTGCATCTCTTTCTTTCATAAATGGAGCTTTGGCTGGACACTGTGGCCACAAAGATCTACTTGGATTTTGTAGAGCCAAATCCTCTTTCTTTCCTTCTTTCTTTCTTTCTTTTCACATCCTCCCTCCTCTTTTTACCAACACAAAGTTACCCAGTCCCATCCAACTCTGACTCTTTTGGAACTGATAACTCCTCTCATTTGCACAGAATGACTCAGAAGGGTGGTTTGTCTTTTTACAGAGAACTGTGAAGGCACCTTTGCTTTTAATGTCAGACTGGAAGTCTACTCCAGCTCTCCCCTCTCTGCTTTAAAAGTGCAGGAAACACAGCATAGAAGCACAGGCCTGTTAACCTTTTGGGAGTAAGCACACATTTTCTCCTTGGCAATCAGAAAAAGAGGAAAAGCAAAAAAGCATCTAAAGGAGAGTGGGGAGAGGGATGATGGCCTTGCTGAGCTAGGGAGGGACAATCCACACGCTGTGTAATATTTCTGTGACAAGTGTGAATGCATTTTAAATGTCGACTGTTGTAGCAGAACCCACTGTCTACACACAGAAGCAACTGATATTTTTGATTTTCTGACACAAAAATAGCTCCCTTCCCCTCTTGCCCTTCTGAGCAGCAGCTGCCTGGAGTGCATGTGAGGGGGAGAGAGGTGCTGCAGTCTGGCTTGCTAGGAATCAAGTGGAGGAGAGAGCTTCTGAATTCATGGTAGGCTGCTCTGTGCGAGGAGGAATGAATGTCCTTCCCTCTGGGACAACAGGATTAATGCCAATCCCACACATTTGTGTGTGTTCTGAGGTGGATCTACCAGTACCAGCCCTTACCACCAGCTAGCATGGGGTGGCATTTGCACTGTGTAATGTTGTGACCCACTCTACTTCCCTGGATGTGGGTTTGAAAATGAACATGTATATTTATGTATCTGTGTCTATATGTGTGCACAAATCACACAGATAAATGTCCTTGCACTACTATAATTAACTATTGTTTTGCCTCTGTTGTTTTCTTTTTCTATTTGGAAACTCCAGCTAATTGAAACAATAACCAAGTATTTATACTGTTGGTAGTCCTTTGCAAACTCACAGCTTCAAGAATGTTTATAGAAGTATATGCCAGTGTTCTTGGTTCTCATCCCCTTTTTAAATATAATTAATATAATTTTTCCCCTGAAAATGAAACATACATACATTTGTATACACATACACAGCCTGGACAGCAACAGTGGGGCCTGTCCCCGTGCAATTTCTCTGACATTTAGCTCTGAAAAACCGTCTTTGGCAATCTTCAAGGACCATGTGGTAGCCAGGGCCATGTCCAAACCAGCTGAGTCTGGAGTGCCCTGTTTGCAGTCAGCACTTTGATTGTTAATTCACTCCAGATGCCAACACTTCTCATCTGGAAGGATCTAATGCACCTTGTCAGCATGCAAGTCCCTCACAAAAGAAAACCCGTGCAGGTTCCCCATAGGTGCTCTTTAAAGATGAGTTATAAAAGATTACTGAATTAATATTTGAAACATTGTCTTACTCATAGTATTTTCCAAATATTGTGTGGAAACAGTGCATTTCATGTCATAACAGTCCAATGAAAACTATTAAAAATGCTAGAAGGTGAATTAGCCTTTTCAAAAATGAATCTGATACTGACATGCTGTACTTCTGTGCTTGTAATGCATTATCAAGATTTCCTGATGTTGCCAAGGGTAAACTTTATGTTAAACAGTCATACAGAGGATGAAAGTGCAAGGAATTCCCAGGATGGAACAGTATGGCCTTGTTGGCTTTTGGCTTTTCATCTTTAGTGATGAATACCTGAGAAATTTGGGGGTCAGACCCACAAAGGCTTACACACATGCTTATCTTCATGTATAACTCATGCCTTGCAGCATTTGGCCCCTGACACAGTTGTTTCAGAACGGAATCTGTACTGTAAAGCCCAGGGTGTGAACTTGTCCTTGCTGCAGTCAGTGGGACATTCCCTGGAAGAAAAGTTAGTTTATGTGAGCCAGCAGAGCTGGCCTGTAAGGACTAAAATAGCAAATTAGCTGCTCATATGTTGTGAACTTTAAAATAGTGCCTTTCTCTAACTCCAGAAGGGAGATAAAAAGGATTATTTGAATAACAGCTTTACGCTATTTTTCATTATTATATTATTTACTGTGGTATCATTGCAAGGCCCAAATGAGGTTCCAATTCAAGGTTTCTTTATACCACATTAAGCAAATGATCTCTGCTTGGATTCTAACCATCTATTGTATTTTTATATAGAGCTTTAACTTCAAAACTTTGAAGCAGTATAGGCTTGATTGGGAACACTGCCACACTCAGTGGCATTGAATCCTAACACCAGTTCCAGCCCTGGTTTGGGCAGGAGTGATACTTAAATCACCCATCTTCTGTTTGGTGTCACCCTCCACACAAAGAGAGGTACTTGAAGTTTACACTGAGACAGAAGTCATGATGGATTTTTTTATGAGACAGGAGTGCTAGAGCGGGAAGACTTGTAGATATTTTTTTAAAAAAAAGAAAGTGTCTACCAACTTGCTAAAATGTAAGATTGGTTTTATTTTATATTTACTGCAAAAAGAGCCATACAACATCAAGCAGATGATGATGAGGCTGTTGGGACACAAGCATTTGGTTGCTGCATCTGGCACTAGCATGGGATGACAGAATCATTGATCAGGATTTCATTTTAATTTCTTGTCCTAATTTGCAGTTCCTATTACTGTTTGCTCTATTTCAGCCCTGTGGGTTTGAGATGTGACCAAAAGCTAATTGAAAGCTCAAACCACTAAAAACCCAGCATTTCTCTCTTTCCTCCAAAATATCAAACAAAAATAAACACCCTCCACCCCAGTCTTTCCCCTCACACACTTATCCCCCCTGGAAAAAGTCTGCTGCTCATGAAATAGGCATGAGTAACACAGAATTGTTTGTGTCATATTTAGAGGAGACTCTGGCCATCGCTTTTCCTTTGGTCACTCACAACGAAATGGGTGAGGGTGAGAGTGTGTCACTCTCAGAAAGAGAAGCACAGAACAAAAGGAGTAGCTGAAGCCTGAGTTCCTCACAGGAATGCCTTTGAATCGTTGTGTATGTGTGGGAAGAGCTTCCTTGATACCATCTGCTTGAAAAGAAAAAGAAAAAAACAAATGAAGAATAGGGAACAGAACAGGTTATTGCCCTTGTACTCTCAAGGTTTACTAAAATGGAGGAATCAGCAATAGTACAGGACTGTAAGAAGAAAACAAACAGATGAACTGGTGGTCCACCATCTCTCTGCTCTGTAATTATTTAATGAAAAAATAACAACAGCCCACCTAGCCACAAGGAGGTTTTTTTTGGTGTCTGCAACAGAATTAGTCCTAATGGGATGGTGAAGCCTAGTTTTACACAGCCGTGTAATGAGACATCCCAGTATGAGAAATTGGCACAAGCTGACAGGGCATCTTCATTTCTGCTTGAAATCGTTGAACTAACAGTTTTTATCCGCTAAGGTGAAGAAAGCCTGCCATGGCTTTTCCTATATTCCTGCCTGATCTGAGAAGTACATCTGTGATCGTTCCTTTCCACGTGCAGTGCCTGTGCAGAAGGAGCGCTCCACCTGCTCGAAAATTCAACACGTGTAGTTCCACACAAGACTATGAATTAAAATGTGTCAGGGAGAGAGACTGGGGTTAAGAAATGATGCTTTACTTTCTCCAGAACATAATTATAGGGAAGCAGTTCAGAACATCCAGATGAGGTTATCAAGCAGCCTAATTTAAACACGGTCCCATCCTCAGACAATAAATAATGTACATGTGGTGGGCATGAGTCATCACTCTGCAACAGTGTCTGGAGCTCCTTACTTTGCATGATTTATGCATTAAAATGTAAATGAAAAGTATTTTTTTCTTATAATCTGAATTCATGAGAGAGGTCATTTATAGACATTACTTAGCTTAGCTTAGAACTTCTCTGAGGTCACAACCACCTGTTGGGCTATGGAGGTGTGATGCAAAAGGAAGGAGGGGGAGAAGGGGAAGCTTTAGACATTTTTTGAGGGCTGAGCCCTCAAATTAGTGTCCATCCTCCTCTTACCATCTCGGAATTGCTATAGTCTTTGTCTTGGAGCCGCAGGTCTGCTGTTGCAGCAGCGAGGGGCCGCCGGGTGCGCAGGTGAGCTCGAGAATCGCACCGAGGCGCCAGGAGGGCTCGGATCGCGCTGCCTCTCCGTGTGTCCGCTGGCGTCAGGCCGTATAAAAACCAGGCTCTCACTGCTTTTAAGACGTGCGCTTCCTTCAGCGTCTCAACTCCAGCTGCACGGCCAGCCCCTGCCCAGCCCGAGCTGGGCTGCTCTTTAGTGAGACGTGGGACAAAGTCTGGGGCTGTTCCCAGGCGGAGGCCGGCGTTCTCCCGGTGCTCCCTCCGTCCCTCCCGCCGGCACCTGTGCGCGCATCGCCTTCCCGGGCCGGGCAGGGGTCTCCCGTAAGGAATTTTCCTAAGGAACCCCACAGCAGGTGGGCTTTCGGCCGCGGCTTCCCGGGCAAGCCCCGCCGGAGGCACCGGAGGACGCGGCGCCCGCGCTGTGATCCCTCCGATTAAACCGTGCCTGGAGGGGATTGCTTCTTAACAGGCTGCCGGATGCTCGCAGAGTAATTTAAAATCACCGAATGGCTGTTTATTAATATAATGCTCTTAAAATTGAGAGTACACTTTATCCCCGGTGCCCTCGTAACGACTGGGAGGGGAGGGCGACGTGCGGGAAAGGGGAAGAAGAAGAAGAGGGAGAGGGGAGCGGGCCCGGGTCGTAGCCGGGCAGGGACCAGCCCCTGGCTGGAAGCCCTGGGGAAGCCGCCGCACTGTCGCTTCCCGGGCCAGCTGCCTGCTCGCTGGTGACAGAGCCCAGCCTACCCGGGAGAAGCCGATCCTCGTTCACCGCAGAGCGGCACCGCACGGCTCCGCTCCGGCCGCACCCGCCCTGCCAGCGCCCCCTCCCTCATCCGTCCTCCCCCCAGCTCCGGAGGGCGGGCGGTGGCCACCGCAGAGGCGGCCCGGCAGTGCCGGCAGCGCCCGGGCCGCGTCCGTCCCGGGAGCCCCGCGGGAGGAGCAGGAGAGGGGAGAGCAGGGGGTGCGCTCCGCGCCCTCGCCAGCTTTCACTTGCATCGGTGATGCCGCCAGCGCTGCGCCCACCCCCATTCCCGGAGGGCGCCGCCGGGGCTTTCCTGAGGTGAGTGGCCACCTCCGGGCGGCTCTGCCTGTCCCCGAGCCGGGACAGGGCTCCGCGCTGCGATGTCCCCGGCCGAGGCGAGCAGCCCGCTCCGGACAGGACAAGAGTGCCGGGGGCCGGGGAAGTTTCCGTGCGGGACAGCGGAGGCAGCGCGGCGAGAGGCGGAGCAGCCGCCCCGAAGCTCCAGGTGCTGTAGGGAACGCGTATGGGAGCAGGGAGGCACCTGGAGAGCCGGCCCAGGTGGAGCGAGAGCAGCTGGTTGGAGCCGGGGCGGGGGGAGGAAGAGAGAAGGTGGAGAAGCGGGCGGGGACAGGAGGGGATGGAGGAGCCGCAGAGGGGGGAGATGGGGAAGGAGGTGGCAGCAGCTGCTGTGCATCGGTGCCTCTTCCCTCCGCTCGCTGGCTGAAGCACCGCGCTCTGCTCCCCGAGGTCGGAGGTGCCTCCGCCGCCCTGGGCACCGCTGCCACACGCCGGACCCGCGCTTTCCTTCGTGGTTTGGGAAAAGTGGCTGTGCGCGGGCAGCGACTCAGCGCAAGGTGAGGGCTGGGCTGCCTGTCTGGGGTGTGCGGGGCCGGGCGGGGTCGGTCGCGGACTGCGCGGCTCCGGTCGCTGCCGGNCCCAGCCCGGCCTGGCTCGGCCCGCCTTGTGCTGCGCGGTGGCCGCCGTCGCTCCCCCGCGCAGCGCGGTGGCAGCAGCGCTCGGGAAACTTTGTGCGGTCCCCTTTGTGCGCAGGGAGCCGCGGCGTGTGCGCGCTGCGCTGCTGCTCGCCGCGATCCCGCGGCCGGCGGCAGGGTGCTTGTGTATCTGTTTGGGTTCGGAATCAGTATTTGTTTACAGGACTCGAGTATTAATCACTCATGCCGTGGAAAGCTCATTAGCGGCGACTTGTTTCCATGACAACGGGACCCCTGGGAGCCTTCGGGGTTATCTATTTACCCGGTTTTCTCTCTTTTCGTATTCGTACTAGTATCGTGTTTTGTCGCCGGGGACAAAAACAAGCAAATAAACCCTGCGTGATCCTGTGGACCCTGTTCGCTTTTCCTCCATTGCTCAACGATTTCCCCAGACTTAATTAACGATACGTGGATGCGATTAAGCAAGTGTGAGAGTTATACAAGGTTTCTGAGTAGTTGTTCGGCATTACCTCGGTTAGCTATAAAGCTCAAACTAAGACGTGGTCTGACTTGTCTCGTGTCCAAAGTACTCCTGAGATGTGTTAGTACCAAAAACTGTGATGTTACTTATCTTTTTGCTTGTGTGTCATTTGGCAGCACAGAACCCTTTGAGGAGCATTGTGTTGCAGTCTTCTGCTACAGCTGAGCTGGGCATCTGTGGTGACTTCCTGTGTAACTTTGTCATCGTGCTGTGGTGTGACCTTGACAGATGTCTTTAACTTCTTCCTACCTCACTCCGCTCAACAAAAGGAAATGTCGCTCACTTGCACATGTGCTCTGTGCTAATCAAGCAAAACACTTTTTCTAAGATGGAATACTGTTAAAACTGAGTATATGAGTGTATCTTCTTCTGTTACGAGGAGTGAACCTTTATTATACATTCCTCACCTCTAATGGTAGAGGTAAAAATCCTCCTTTTTAACTCCAGTCTTTATTTAACATGACACAGTCCTGCTGGTCTTCAAAAGATACGTACTGTTATCATCCAGCTGAAAACAGTGGTTCTAATGCCATTGTTAACTGCTTTCCTGGGTTAACGTCATCAGAGTCAGGTAAAAATGAGAGTCTTTAGCTTTCTGAAATTTGTAGGAATAACCACTAACACAAAGAGTACACATCCAGTGAGAAGATGCAAGAGTAAGGAAAGAAAATGCTGTAAAACTGAATGACAGTCTTATTCACTTTCCTCAGTATTGGAACCTGAGAGGGACTTAAAAGCTTTTTTTAGAGAGAATGAGCAAACACACACTTCTAACTATTTAACTATATGTTAGGTTAAATATCTGAAACTCTTCTCCAAATGTTCATAGTTTTTCAAGAGACAGTTTAATATATAGTGTTATGTTGAGAAGCATTGTGAGTATGTAAGGAATGTTTTAGAATATTCAGTTCTGCCCGAGTTCAGTTATGACTGTTTCAGATTACAGGAGTAGGAAGTTATAATAGTAGGGGAACTTCTGTATGAAGCATACATTCTTTCTTCTTTCTTGAAACACTCCTTCTGAGTGAATAAATTGTTATAAAATAACTGTCTCTTTCATATTGTGAGAAAGCGTCTATCCTCAGCTCAGTCCAGCAAAGTGCGAAGACATATGCCTCATTCCAAATGCATTAGAGGAGGCAAATCACACTTCAAGCTTTTACTGAAATACCCCTAAGGCCTGTGATCTTGACTTTTGTATTCTGTTTTTTAGCAACTCAGTAGCCAAATACCTGTCTGAAAATATTTCTTTTGAGTTGAGGACCATCACCAGCCTCTAGTTACCAGTGAAGTAACTTTATGACAATGCCACAAATAGAAAGAAAGAAAAGGAAAGAAGTCTTAGCTGTCATCTTGTCTCCTTTGGATGTCATTGACTTAAATTTCCATGCTGAATGATTAAATTTTTACTGCTTAGTGCTACACAGTCAATAGAAGTAGAGAGAAAGTGATAGAGGTTTTACTCTGTGCTTTTACATCTTCTGTAAAGCTCAGTCTTTTATTGGTGGTTGTAAGAGCTATTCCAGTTCATTTTTCAGACCCTAGTTGCCACAAGGCAGGAAAAAAAAAATTCTTAGTTTTATTTTTTAAGACTCATAATAGGCAGCAAGAAAGATAACTTGTAACAGGCCCTTATTTCTTTTATATATATTTTCAGAACAATAATCACTTTAGGTTGTGAGAAGACATCTGAGCATATAAAGCTGTCACAGGTAAAGGGGTTTTGTTTGAGGGAGTGGGAAAAAAAAGTACACAGATATGAAGGCTAAGTCTATAAATATGGATGATGATACTGGTTTGCATTGTTTTACTCAACATGATACCAAAGTAACTTGGCTATAATGTACACTAGTTTTCATAAACAAAAATGCTTCTAATGGTGTTCATATTCAAGATACTACAAATTGCTCAACCTGCTTATTGCTCAAACTTTGCTGTGATGTGGAAATAAACTTAATATTCTTTTTTTCTCTGGTGCTGGAAGTCCCATACCTGGGATGAATAAGATACTGGACCAGTATTTAGAGGAGGTGGTTGAGCTCATTTCTCTGTAACTGATCTACTCTGGACAAGTCACTTTATCCCTCTATTTTCCCTACCCCCGTTAATCCTCATCATTCACTGTTGCTTATTGGGAGTGTAGAGTCTTGCTACATGCCTATATTGTGCCCAGAGAGATCTCTGGGGAAGCAGCAAATGTTCATGCAGCACAATAACGAGTGGTAGCCAACATTTTTCCTGTCTCAGTCTTCTGTGTGTCTGTGCACCAGTGACCTGAGAGGCAGTGAGATTGCTGGAGATCAGTGTGAAGATGTTGTGGAGGAATTACTTCCAGTGCTAGTTCCTTAACATTCATTTTGCTGAGTATATTTGAAGGAAACAGCTTTCAGAGAAGAAGTTCCCATATCTGTACTCCAAGGACTTGCAAATAAAGGATGGCTCATCACTGCTTTTCCTGTTTGCTGTCAGGTTGCATGTACTGGTTTTCTGGATGGAAAAATACGGCAATTTTGAATTTAAAATAGCCATATTTGCAGCAAGGGGCTTGTGAAGGGCAGAAACCAGCACTAAATATTCAAAGTGAAATGTTTTGGGGATTTTTTTTCTGTGTTTTTAGGAGAGGGTTGGGCAAGTGAGTTTCCAGGTATACTTTTTGAGCTTGTAAAATACACAACCTCATTTGACAGGACTGAGTAATGGTGTTAGGAAGGTATGAGGGAGGTTTCTGTTATTCCAGTTGGGAGCTCAATGATGTTCTTCATAAATTACTATAAAGTGTTTGTACTTCAAATGGTGATGTACTTGATTTAGCTATAGGGTTTTTTGTTTCGTCTTCATTTTAAAATCATCATAATAATCAATACTTCTGATAAAACAGTCTTTTAGATTGAGGCAGGATTGCTTCGTAGGAAAGGTTTGCAGATGAAAAACTGACTTTTAAAGTGATCTGTCTTATATATGGTAGATTTTCTTCTGCTTTTCATCAGAATTTAATGGCCAAACTTAAGATAAAACAAAGAATATATTTTTACATACCAGTGGTAGTGTTAAACTCTCCTGTTTCTGTCATTTTGTTCTTTTTAAAAATGAAACTTCTTAAATGTGAAGATGTAGAAAAGCTCCTTTCTGACCTTTCATTTACTCGCCATATTTTTAATGAAGCATATATAATAATTTCAAAACTACTTAGGCTTTTAAGGCCCAAGTCTGAAACAACCCAAAGAAATCTGTGTTTTAAAAAATGCATTCTGAAGAGATGCTTCTCCCCTGTCTCTAAGATGCCTGATTACACACATGCAAATTCACATGCTCAAACTTCCAAGTAATTTTGGAAGTTTTCGACCTGAGTGTGTTTTTAATTGTAAAATAGAGACATCAGGTCAAATTATTTCGAAATCCGAGTTCCTCCCATACCTGTTTTGCTTAGAGTGATGGGGTTCAGCAGCACCTCAGCTGTGAGATGCTGCTGCTGCTCTGCCTTTTCCCTTCAGCCGCGGGACGAGCTGGCAGCTCCTCCTGGCTGTGCAGGGGGAGGAAGCCAAGTAGCGGATTTGGGATGTTCTCTGGGGATAAGGCAGGGCGAGGCCTCCCCTCTGCATGTGCAGCAGCCTGCCCGCTTCTCCTGCAGTCTCTTGATTTGTAGGCTGACCTTTCCACACCAATGAAGCTTAGCAGGCCCTCCCAATTTTCTCACTTCATGCCAAGATGCCTGATGTTGCAGACAGGGAGTCTGTTCCTGCTCTATTTGGAGGCAAGGGCAGCGTTCTCACTGATTTCCATAGGAACAAGATTTATTCCTAAACATACTTCAGTAGCTAGAAAGAAACTTCCTAATAAAGAATCAGACTCCCATAACACAGGGCATGAAGCATTGTTCTAAGCTTCAGAGCTCTTAGCAGTAACATGTCTGCAGACCAAGCACTGCAAGCAGCAAATCTCAGGGCATTCCTGGCGGCTCTGTGAAGGATTATCCGCTCTCATTCTGCCCAGAGAAACAACTGAGGCTGCAGCACGCTACTGATAAAGTCTTATTTCTTCTAATGGATGCCATTTGAGCCCCTCAGGTCGTATCAGGAGTGGAACTCGAGGAGCAGAGAGTTGTGATGTAGTAGCTGTTGCACAAAGGATTTGCTACATCAAGCAGAAAAGGCAGCAGGATTTCAATTTACCTGAAGAAGCAAAATGCCCTCTCCCACACTGAGTTGGGAGACTCTTGGAAGCTACCAAGGAAAAGTTTGGAATAAAATTCTGCTGCTCAGAGTTGTAGTCCAGCCAGACTGTTCCTAACTAAAACTTTTTTTTCTTTTTCTTCCTTCAGATGTTATTTTTTTTAAGGTGGAGATGTTCCACCCTCATTTTACTCACATTCCTGTGTTGCTGTTTCAAAACAGTGAATCCTTTCCAGTTACAGGCTTTT
Source organism: Daphoenositta chrysoptera (assembly GCA_013397915.1). NCBI lineage: Eukaryota > Metazoa > Chordata > Aves > Passeriformes > Daphoenositta > Daphoenositta chrysoptera. The sequence goes on along the minus strand of VZRO01000432.1, from coordinate 93,865 downwards.
TCTTTAAGAGGGATTAAAATGAATCACCTAAAGCCTGTTGGAGGCAAGGGCTTCCAAAATGTAGCTCACAGATATCTGTGATTCCTTCCTTTCCCAAATCCATTAATTTTGCCACTAGAAAGACACTGTTCTGTCCAAAGAGCTGTCAGGGTGCAAGGAAGTGGTGGGAAGATAATAGATTTGTGATTTTGCCATTTGTGTTGCATTCCCATACATGAGAGCCTCAGGGCCGCTTCTTCACACAATTTTCGGCTTGTGGTAGTCAGAGAATAATTTTCTCTGGTTGTCTCCCATCTTGCACTGGTTTGTTTTTGTGGTGAACATTTGGGAAAATGCTTTTTTAAGTATCTTAACAGCATCAAGATTTGTTAAATTCGTCTTTACTTATTCCCCCGCCCAATTATTATTACCTTATTAAAATAAAGAAAAAAAGCTTTGTCTTGTAAAGCATGTACTTACATGCTTCCCCTTATATCACTTTTCAGGTAATTACTATTTTAACATTTGAAAATATAGACAAAATTCTAGAGAGACAAACTTTTCCAAGGAAATTACATCCACTTCAGATACTTTATCTTGAATGGCAAATATAAATGTTCGATAAGCATTAAAATTCAGAGTTAAGTTTGGGTTCTTTGTTCATGTCTTGTCTTTTTCATGTATGACCATTGCATATCATTGGACAGAAAGCTGCCAGAATAATAGACCAAGCTTCCTGTCCTCAAGATACAAAACATTTCTGTTTCTACAGGTACAAAGGTCCCAAAATGCAGACCTTGAACACAAAACTGCTTAAACAATTTACTTGAAAGCTGTAGCCCAAAATTTCATAGTCCTGAAGAATTTTTTATCCCAAAGGAGGGAGATGTCAAGCGTATGTGAATGGAAATGAATGGAAACTGAACAGCATCTTCACAGTATAGGTTTAATTTCTATTTTGTGGTGAGAAAAAGACATTCATTCTTCCAACATTCATATTGTTAGTTAAATTCCCCGTACAGATTAGTGGTGAAGGAGCCCTTACCTGAATAAAACACTGGTTCAGTGTCTGGCTTCTTGGGAGACAGACAGTATCACTGACAGATAGGGCTGGAATGCAGAAGTCACGGCAGAAATCAGTGGGTGGCTGTTCTCAGTACTGAAACCATTTTTAAGAGGCAAGTTCAGCTCATTACCCATTTTAATTGTGTGGAGTTTTAAGAGAAATTCATTGTGATCCTGCTGCAAAGTGTTGTGATGTGGCAACATTTTGTTGATTAAGATATTGCTGGAAATTAATTTTTAGAAATACTATTGGCAGGGATTTAGAAACCTGGACTCCAGCCAGAAAGTGAACAATCACTGGAGCTAGCTCTGCGAGGAGATTCTATACACGTAAGTTGGAGATTTGTTAATTATTACTTTGTGTTGCAGCCTCTCTCATCCATGTTTGGGCAAGTTTGTGAATTCCTGTGGGATGCTGTGTAAGGGGCTGGCAGAGGGACTGCTCTAGTGCAGGGACATTGGCCAGGGCAGTGGCACTGAGCCATGTCCTGTCCCACAGCCCCCTGAGGGCAGGTGGCAAATGCAAAGGGTCCAATGGCCCTGGTGCTGTTCTGCTTCTACCCTGTGGTTTTTGGCAGGTAGTTCCACTGCTGGAAGAGCAGCAGGGTGCACAAATCACTGTGCTCACCTCTGCTGCAAAGATCAGGCCCTGTTGATGCCATGATGATTTTTTGCCTTTTCTTTTATACCCCTTTTATATACTTTTTCTATATTCTTAGTGCTTCTAGCCCGCATTCTTAGACTTAATATTTTGTTAAGCCAAGACACTAAACATCTTGGAAGCCTCGCAGTGAGGGGTCAGAAAGCCCCAGACACCGAGGTCCCCTCTAGAACACGTTCTGTAAACTGAGATAGGCCCAGCCAGGGGAAGGTTCCTCGGGGCGGGGGGGTCACTCGAGCCTCTCCCTGGGGAATCTTTGATGGATGTGCTGATTTGTAAGGCCTATAATGATACACCCAATTCATCGTGGGTGTGCATTCCGGTGTGCTCTTCAGTGCATTCCACCTGGATGTGCTGCACCTAAGGATCCTTAAATAAATACCAAGGTAAAAACCCCTTTTTCCCTTCTAACCATGTTTGGCTCTTAATTTTAAGACCAGGGAAAGGCTACACTGTCACTCTTCTTCCTGTTTCCCTTCTTCTTTTTCACCTCCCAACTAGGGTCGGTCAAAAGCAGCTCCCTTGAAACTCCATAGGGTTTACCTCAGAAACAAATTTTACATAAGAAACCAGCTCACATCATGCATTGCTGGTGATAATTGCTTTTTAGGAGCCTCATGCATAGAACTATATTGATAAATTACAAGCCTGTTTTGCAACAATTAGACTTTATTTCAGAGTAGAAGAGCACAAGTGAAGAGTTACTGAACAGGGCTCTAACATTCCTTTAATAAGAAATAACTGTTTTCAAGACAGGTATCCTACTTTTGCAAGCCCATGGGCAAATTCCTCTTTATTTGAATGGGAGCAGGGTCAAGCCCCATGTGCCCGAGGGCTGCTATTGTGAAAGTAAACCCTTGCTGAGTCCCCTCTGCAGGAACCAGGATGCCCTCCTGGGCAGTAAGCTAAATATAACAATGAGAAATTAATGAGGAAGGGAACTGGCAGCAATGGTACTACTTTTGCCTTTCTGCTCTTTATCATCAGGGCCATGATGTCATTGCAGCCACAGAGGCATGGTGGGAATACACTCATGGATGGTTACACTCCTTCTAGGAAAGCCAGGGCAGCAGGGCAGGGTGGTGGAGCTGCTGTTTATGTGAGAGAGCAACTGGAATGTGTTGAGCTCTGCCAAGGAGTGGGTGAAGAACGAGTCAAGAGCTTATGGGTGTGTGAGGGTGGTGACAGAGCACTGGAGCTGGCTGCCCAGAGAGGCTGTGCAGTCTCCCTCTCTGGAGAGATTCAAAACCCACCTGGATGCAATCCTGTGGAACTCGCTCCAGGTGACCCGTGAGCAGAGGACTCTGGCTGGATGATCTCCAGAGGTCCCTGCCAGCCCCATCCATTCCATGTTTCTGTGATTAGATTTTCACACTTTTGTGTCGTGCAGTCCATTAGTTCCGTCTTTGTTAGACAGTCTCTCCTTTCTCATAGTAACATATTAATAGCAGGGAAAGTTCTATCCATCATTAGTCATTTAATCCCTAAGGCCAGAGTCTGCAGCTTGCTGCTTTTTTTATTTTTTTCTAGAATGTATTGAACATTAGAGAAATAAATATGGATCTACATGCACACATAGCTCTCCTTAAAATTAATTTGCATTACATGTGTTCATTTTGTGCTTTTCTGTCGGTCTGCTCTCTCTGTGATGAGAACTGCGATAAGGTTAATGCTTATGGCAAATTTTGGTTCTGTTTTTAACCTTTATTACTATTTCCTAACTCCACCTAGCTTCTCCCAAAACCTTCTTAGTTTGGACTACAGTGGGAAATTTTCAGTAGCATGAACATGAGTTCAAGTGACTGAGACCTATTAAGAATACAATTTGTTACTTTGTGTTGAACATAAGTAACGTTGCTCCAAACTTTCTGCAGTGATGGAAATGAAATACAGAATAAACATGTTCACGAGGGTTCACAGTTTGAAACATTTAAGGCATTATTTTTCCTCTTTTGATCACTGAAATGTAATCCAATAGTCTTAAACCAATGGTAATTATAGACCAGCCCTAAAGCCTCAAGCCAGAGCTCCCACCATGGTTTTCAGAAGTGCCTTGTACTGTGCCTGCGTCACAGAAAGCCCCAGTCACAGGTCTTGGTGCCAGCTGCTTTTCAAAGAAAGATCAAAGAGGAGCAGTACTTTCCAGGAGGTCAACACTTTTCTTAAGCAGGCTGGGTTTATGTTACTGTCTGTAATGGGTTTTTGATAATTAGGCTCAGAAAGCAAGCATTGTTTTTGCTACCTCCTGCATGTTACAACAAACAATTAAAAACCATATATAAAATAAATAATGTAAATGAAACTATAGTGCGATCGCTCATCATGATCAAAGCTGAGATTTCTCCTTTGTTTCTGAATTTGCTCTGCCCTCCCTGTTCTGTGTTCTCTGTCTGCCAGCCCTGTATCCATTTTTGGGTGGGCTTAGGCAGGCAAATGGAAATCTTGTAATTTGCTTTAGTTACCACGGTTGGGATTGACTGTGTTTTTCAGTTTACTCCTGGCATGGGCTGCCTGCCCAGTAGCTGCCAGCAAACTTCCAAAATGAGTCAGGCTTCTACCTCAAAAGTATTTGTTGGGGTCTTCTTCCACTTTGTGTCTTCCATATGAAGTGATGCTGGGGCTGGTAGCAATGGTTTTGTTTCAGGTAGTACTGATCAGAACTTGGAGAATAATTTTCCTGTTTCATGAGCCTAATTCCTCTTTCCTTTGCTTTTTCCTTTCCTTTTCCTTTCTGCTTGGTATGAAATAAATGTTCTGGTGTTTTAGTTTAAAGCATCAAAACCAAACAAATGTTTAGCCCATTTAAACATTAATTTCTTTTCTAATTTTCCTCCAATTTAGCTGCCAAAAAAACCAAAAAACGCCTGTCACTTGCATGGCCCTTATGGAGAATTTGTATCTGGCACAGAGTGGCCCTCCACAAGAACATGTTTTTTCCTGTGAATTGAGATGCTGAGCACATGATATGATCACCTTGTTTCCAGAGCCATCATCATTGCAAGCCCTCAGAAGTCCTGTCCTCTTGCACAAGAACATTTTCCATGATTGAACAGCCAGAGACTTAGGGTTTGAACAGTTTAGGAAACCATTAAAAAAACCCCAAAGCTTTTTTTGAGGGAACAGATTACTTACGTCCTTTTCTTGAAAACAAAACTAAGAATAGGTCCTCAAGGAATTTGGTATCTTCAGTTCTTAAGCCTGTAATGGGTCTGCTTATCACAGAATCACAAATTTTTTAATCCTCTTTCAGAAAGTGCAAAAAGTATTTTGTGATAAATATCTCTTAGGTTGTAAGGTGGAATTATCTTGCATGTTGTTTCTATATCCAAACTGAGTGCAATCCATCAGAATGATGGTTTTATTCATTTGGGGGAACAGGAAGAAGGATGTAATCAAAATTAATTTGTCTAGTATGAGTAGCAAAGCAGACCCAGTAAAGCAAGTTGTGTGTTCTACTGCTAACAAATGTAATGATATACCAAAAACAAACACAGTGACCCAGCAAGCATTCATAGCAAGAATTCCAAATTTCAGAGCCTGAATTTTGAAGTACCAAGTGATTATGGATGCAATGGAAATTAATTGGGATGGCAGTTTCTCTGGCCTTCCTTTCCCTGTGAAGGGGATCCAGAATTTCCAACAGGGCTAAGCAGAAAGGCCAATGCCTTAAAATACATAAACCAGCACCTAAACCCGAAGCTTGTTCTGTCACAACAGTGAATGATCTCTGCAAATGTAGTGATATGAGTGGCTAGGAGCAGTTCTGGCACATGAGGAGGATGAAATAATGTCTGAAGAACATACTGCTTTAAGACAGAAGCAGTAAACTGCCACTTAAAATTTAAAAAATAAATCCTTCTGCATGGTCTGGCTTTTTTAATGGTATGCTGTGGCAGCTTTTGGTCAAAGCTGAAGGTCACCAGAACACAAACCCTTCGTTGTTTTGCATCACATAAAGCACAATACAACAGATAGTAAAGCCATCAAAACACAAGTGATCAGCAGGACACAGTAAGGCTTAAATATCTATACAATATTAGAGTCTTTAAAAAGAAAAAAAAAAGGTGAGATATCTTATTTCTGTTTCATTTTGACAGCAAAAGGGAATAGCTGCTTTCCTAGAAACAATTTAATGACCAGTGTGACTCTTGGATTGGGCAGAGGACACAGGAGAAGGGTGTAAGAGTGGATGTTTGGGTCAGGTTAAGCATCCTTCTAGCTTGTTGATACTGGCCGGGCTAGGTATTTTTTTATCTAAGTATAGGGAAATTGTATTTCTCCAGATACACCCTCTCAGCTTCTGGCTGGCTGCCTCACAGGTGCATTCTGTCTGGCAGCAGAGCCACAGTTTTGTGTTTAATAGCTGTTGGTGGGAGTTTTAATCCATAGAATTTGTCTATTTGTTCTTGAAAGATAAGTAAGCTTCTGCCATAAACAGAAATCCAGTTAAAATGCATGCTGTGTGGGAAAACAACCTCCTTTTGTTGTTTTTCAAAATGCTATCTGATAATTCTTGTATTATGAGATGTGATGCAGGATTGCTGTCTATTCATTTTGTCAATGCTGCTTGTAAATTTTTGTAGACTTTTATCAAATTCCTTCCCAGCTGAATCTTCCTAGTCTGTTGAAATGCTTTGAATACAGAAAACATTTTACTCCTCTTACTATCCTTGTCATTCCCGATCCCTTTCCAGCTCTAGAGATGTAGAAAAATCATACCATGATACAATGAGCTTTTATTTTTCCCCCATATTTTTTTCTCATCGGCTTCTGAAATTCTATCTGCTACTGAGTACTAATCACTATCTGCATAGAATTGATGTGCATTATTTCATTATAGCTTCCCTTTCTCTCCAGTAGCCTGCCCAGTGCTGAGGAAAAGGGATTTCTTCCCTGCATTACTTTGCATTTACCAGCATGAATTTATTTACCATTTCATCCCGCAGTTCCTCCGTGAGTGATGGATACTGCTAGAATGATTTCTGGGTGAAAGCAAGGAAGTGTTCTCCAAGCTGTGGATGCTTTGAGGAGGAAGTCAGCTCAGTGTAAGGGAAAGTGTATCTTGGGACTTGTCATGGTTTTGAGGAATTGGAACTCCTAAATTCTCTGAAATTAATTTGGTCAAGAAGTTCCATTAAGCCTGTGTATTTCTTTGCCTTCTGGCACAGAGTCTTTGAAGGACTGAATGGGCAAAGCTTGACAGAGAAGTAGTAACAGGGGGAATGGGGAGGCTCTACCGTACTAATTTTCAGCGTCAAGGGCAGCAGTGAGACAGGAAAAGAGACCTGGAATCACAAAAAAAGAGATAGAGGTTGGTCTTCAATAGAAATGCATTCAATTAGATACAGCATTTTGATGGCAGGATGACACAATGTCACTTGATCCACTGACAGCAGAGACACTCATGTTTGGCTTTTCTCGGGTGGCAGCACTAAAGCTCTTTTCCACTATGGCTTTGTGCTGTTTCTTGTACAGGTTTGAAGTTTCTGTGACAGAAATGGCTCTTGGTTTTTGCTCCCTGTGCAGTGTTTTGGTCAGCAGTAGGAATTGGGCTCCTTGGTGCTGAGAGAAGGGACCTTCAATGTGATGAAATTCCCAATGTTCATTCAAACCGCCTTAAAACTGTGTGTTTTCAGGGATGCAGCAGTTGGGTTCCTCATACAAAGGATTCTTCAGATGTGTCTCCTCACCAAACAAGAAGAAAAACCTTTGAGGTTGTCAAATCTTCCTTCCCCTATAAACCATAAGTTTTGTCCGTGTGGAAACTAGCAATGTTTTCAGTGAGTCACCAGATGTTGAGGGATTTTCCCTCCTAGTGTCCTTACCTTGGCTAGAGGAAGGGTAACCGGCATCTCTTTGGGAAAGCAAGTTTCAGTCACTGGTGTTGCAAAAGAGTTTAGTTTGTTGTGGAGTCAGTGTGCTTAGCTAAAGTACTTATGAGGACTGTTATCTAGATAGTCCTCATGTGAGTTTATCTCAAGGAGACAGAACAATCATTGGACGTTATAAACAACAAACAATAGCAACTCAGATCAGATATTGAAGGAAATCGAATTATTTTTGTAATAGCCCTTTTTTGTAGCATCTTTGCGGTCACCTGAAAGTTCAAGGTGCCTTCATTTGCAAAAGTGGTATTAATGTTGTTTTTATTTTTAGGGAATTTACCTTATTTCTTTGATTTACTCTGTGAATTCTAGTTCTTTCTTGAGCTGTTTAGATTCATGTTTAGTCATGCTATTTCTTTTAGGTTAAGACATAAGCTTTAGTAGTTGTCCTGGGGTGACATTACAAAAATGTGTAAATGTGTATCCCCTCTTGTCTGCTCTAGAAATCAATTCTAGTGCCTCTCTGTGCTTTTAAACTGAGCGTGAGAGGGAGAAGAAAAAAAAACTGAGGGAACTTTTCAAACCAATTGCTCAAGGACCCAGATCTCCCTCTGGGCTCTTGGCGGCAGGGAGTGTGAAGGAAGCAACCTTGCTTTCCAGCCAGTTTTCAGCTCTTTTCTCCGGAGAGAGTTTTCCTGGGACTCTTGGTTTTTGTTTTTTTTTTTTTCTTCCTTTTCTCCTTCTCTTCAGGACTGTTTTACATTGGAGCACACCGGGAAAGAACTTCCTTTCTGAGGCCCTGAAGGGGGCCCACTGACCCAGCTCTGAGGAGGAGGAGGGTACATCATAGTCTACGGAAGGACTCTGGAATCTTTCCAGGTTTCTCTCCTCAGCGAGAGATTTTATTATTTAGCATTATTATCGTTTTCTGTGTGTTTGTTAAATAAATAGTTTTTATCCCTTTCACTTTCCTCTGAGGAAAATTTTTCATTTCCCTGAACCTGGTAGGGGGAGGGGTGGTGGTAACCTGAGTTCCCTCAGAGGATATTCTCCTCCAAATTTGGCCATACCTGCATACTAGTATTAGCCTTTTATATCATCCAAATATCTATGCTTTTTCTTTATTTGCCTTCTTTGCTGGGGAAGTAATCTACAGAATAAATTTCCTTACTGGGTACCGTAAAGGTATTCTGAGTTTCCAGCAGCTTTATACATAACCTTGTGCAGTCTTAAGATACAGGGCATACTTGGAGTCATTTATCTCTCCAGGTTTTTCCCCCTCATGCTCTTTTTACGTATTTGATTGGTTCATTTCAGCCAGGATCTAAGTTCTACCTCCTTTTGTGCTGCAGGGGCATTCACTCTCTGCTTGTACAGGTTATTCCAACAGCTATATGACAGAAGAACTTTGGTCTGTGTCTTAAGGCACAGACTGCTGCACGCTTGAATTTTTGAGATCTGTTCTGTTATCACTTTAATATTGTTCTTGGACCCTGGGTTAGCAATTTGATATATGCAGGAATGACCTGGCTAGTGAGCAATTTAGTTAATCTCAGCGATGGGTAATTCCTCTTCCATTACAGGCTGCACCTTTCTCAGTTCATTTACTGAAGCATTTTATTCTGTGTTCTGCCATGGCAAAAGCAAAGTGCTCTTGAACCTCAGTTTAGCCTCTTTCTGTGAAGTGCTTTTTCTTTAAGTTTGGAGGCCGTGATTTGGCTAACCATGCTGACTTGGGTATGCCAAACACAAATGTAATAAGCAGCCTGTTTAATTTCAGGCTGATAATCTTGCTTATCTTCTCCTAAAACCTTGTACGTAACTCTGAAGTAGAATACTTTTGAATTAATTCTCTTACTGACATGGTTCTTAGTGATATTATGCAAGCTCTAGTTCTTAGGTGCTCTTGTTAAGTAATGTAATCCTCTTGTAGTTCCTACATCTGTCCTTCACGTGGCAGGAAGTGATCATGCTCTCTGTTCGCCAGAGGTCCACGGGCAACTTTCAGCATCAGATTTCTTCTGCTGGCAACAGTCTGAGTTCTTTGCAGTTTGCATGGTTGCTGTCCACTGTGTATAGTTGGATTTTTTTCACTTGGCACATCCTCATTTCCTCAAGAAAGTTCAAGCCTGCATCTTCCAGTGGTCTTGCTGTGTTACCCAGGTCTTTGGTCAGTGCAGTATTCCTTATTTATCTCTAATGATGAGGCTAAGCCACAGTTGGCTGTCTCTGTCACATCTGACTAAAAGACAATCAGCTGCTACCAGAAATAAGGTTTCTTAAAGCTGTCTCACCCTTAGCTGGTACCCAGTGCTAGTAGATAGGACGTAACTTTGATTCTTTGGACTTGATGTACTAATGCACCATGGAATTCTCTCCGCCTTGGCGCGGCTCGAGGGTCAGCCCGGACTGAAGGACCCTTGACCGCGCCAGGCGAGTCAGGTGTCCCCAGCGCCGAACTCCGAGTGACAGAGCGAAGCCTTGCCCTGCCACCGGGTAGAGAGCACAGGAGCCAGGTGGCAATACGGGCGAGCAGGGGCAAAGGACGAGAGGCAGGACTCCCTGTGGGTTCCTGGGAGAGCTTTAATCCCAGGAGGGTCCAGGGACGCAGTCAGGGAGAACAGGCAATGCAGGGGTTCTTAAGGGGGGGAGGTTCTGAGGGAGGTACAAACAGAGTAACCAATCACATAACAATTCAGGAGGGTCCAGAGAAAGAGTGACATTATAGGAGCTTATTTAATAGGACAGGGGGAGTGGGGTAATTTGAATGAACCAGTGGGGTGTCGAGTAATGGGGAAGGTTCTGGAAATGAAGGTGGTACAAAAGGCTGATGGACAGGGGAGGAGGTGAGATACAAAACCGAGAGAGGAACCAACTGCAAAGGGGGAGAACAGGGGATAAACCATTCTTACAACACATAATACTTAAACATAAAGACAGATAACCACACCACAACAGGACCTGGTGCAGCCAGCAGCATTTTCTTGGTCTTCCAAAATGAGATGTTCATGTGGAAAGCCCCTTTCCACTGAACTGAGCATAGATACAAATCTGTGTGCTGCAGAAAGTTTCTAAAGATAGGTGAGAGGTGTCCCAGGAATGTCTGAATATCTGCTAGGGGAACTCTGTTTAGGGACCCTTAACTCACCCCTCTTCTACAAGAGGCACTGAGTGGACAGCAGATCCCTTGTCCTGGTGCAGTTTTGGTGTGGTTTGGTTAGCTTTGTTTCTCTTCCTAGAATACTCTTCTGTGCTTGATTTTGGAAATGAAGTGCAGGGTGCAGCAGTCTGTCCCCCAGAGCTGGGCCATTCACAGGGCTGTGTCCAGAGATGGGGAACAAGAGTGACCACACGTGATCAGTCCATCAGCATGGGCCAGTAGGCAGCTCCTGCCTTAGGTAATGTTATCCAGAAGTCTTGTTCCCGCTGTCCCTCGCTTATTAGTGTCAATTATTGGATAAATATTCAGCCCATCCCTTTGATGAAGTGGATCTTGGACAAGGAAAAAAAATGAGTCAACAGAGCTCTAGTGCCCAGAAAACTCGAGCCGTGTATGTTCACTACTGCCTGACAATAGCAAGGCTTACATTTCAAATAAGGCCCTTCACAGGCATGTGCAGCATTGTTTATCTAGTAATCCATTAAATATATTAATTCTTTCTTTAAGTTTCTTAAGATCTGTCATTTGTTGCCTTGAATGTTCAACCTTTGAATTCTCTGGAGGTGAGAGACTGGGGAGAGGGGATATGGAAGAGGGGATATGTTGATGAAAATCACACAAAGGTGCCCATTGTGTGGTACCAATTGGACAGATGTGGGCTAAAACAAAGCAGACAGACACCAGTTGTTCGGACCTGAGATGCTCGGCAGCAAAACTGACACTGTTCCAAGTGCTCAAGGAATTGTTCTTTCCAAGCCAATTGTAAAGCGACTTAAAACTTTTCTCAGTTATGAAGTATTATATGATGATTACTATGGAAATAAAAAAATACTGCCCTTCCTCCTGTTTTTACCTACATTCTTCCTTAGCTACATTGACTCTTCAAATAATTGGAACAGGCTTTGAATTTTTATTCTGCATGACTGGTTTTAATTTCGAAGTGTATTTAGGAGAGAAAACTTTTCTTAACTGTGACAGTGTACAAAAATACCTGCCCCGTACTTGGTAGTCCAGTTACCAGTAGTAAGTGCTAACATTTTTTAACTAAGTACATTTTCCTAAATATGTGAAAGAAATACTCTTCTATTACTCAAAGGCAGATACTTGTTCAGTTGTACTCTAGCCTGTGTTTTGCATAAATTTGCTTCCTGTGTGCAGCATCCTTTTAATTCCTGCACCCTTATCGTTGCTAAGCGGCTTTCTCAGTTGTTGATCCATCTTCCCACTCCTCATTTTTATTAATATCCTATCTTTTATTAGATCCTGGCTTCCATTTATATAGTGCACTGTGATTCAGCATAGTTAATAGGTGATTTTTACTGAAAGGCAGTAAAAGGGCTTTTGGAATAGATTTTGAAGCATATTGTAGTAGGTTTGAAAATGAGATTTGTCACATTTAGTATCTTGAGACAATGTAGCTTAATCCAGGCAGATAGCAGAAAATCCAGCTATGAAGTGGAGAATTTATATGATATTTAACGTTTTCACTGAACATGAAGTGGGCATTGTGGTAATGAAAATCAGTGTTTTCCTGATCGCTTAGGATTACACAAGGTTGTGACTCATCTTTTTTTTTTTTCTAAACCTGTTCCTTCTTGAAATACACAAAAAATCCAGAAAACAGGTGAGCTTAATCTGGTGGAACATGTTCTTATGAGGATCTCAAAAAAAAAAAAAAGTCCTATTATATCATATCTCATATATGTGTCTCATATATATAAGCCATATATTGTAACATATATAATATATATGTGCCATTAATAATAATGTTTTATACTTATCACATACATTGTATATGTATCACATATTGTATTTGCCGTGTATCATTATATATGATTTTTGTAATCATATTGTCATATCTAAGAGGTTGTGTATCACATGTTATATGATATGATGTCATATGTGTTATCTGATACATCATATCACATAGATCATGTCCTTTTCAATCATTTTTGCACCAACAACTGAGGAAAGTTAAAGCAGGAAAGTCTAAAATGCCATTTCCTTTTTAGTGTGAAGTACAGTGAAGGAAGAAACTTTCAGAGGCAAGTTTTCTGTAATTCAGTTAAACCCGGGAGTGTTTCAAAATCTTTGGAACCAGTTTCTGTTCCTAGGTGTTGCTTCCATGAAGTATTCTGGCTTTGTCCAATACAGAATCCTTCTGGGTTGACCCGAAGGACTAACACAGTGATAACTGTAAAATCCAAAGGGTGAAAGTAAGCTGCTGCACTCACATGGGGTGTCTTTTTGTTAAGGCACTATGAATATACCTGTCAGTTTTTAAAACCCTTCAGAAATAACTTCCAAGGGAAAAAGAATATCCAAGAGTATTTCTTGTTGCTTAAGATGAAAGCCTGAAAATACATTATCTGAAAATGCAACAGAAATCCTTCAAATAACAAAGGAAATCGCTTTCACATCACTTGTTCTCCAAAACTAAAACTTGTGGTTTTGAGGACAAGTCCTACGGCTTGTAATTATTGACAGAGTGATTTTTATCTTTAAAAAGCTTCATCTTAGAAGAGTGAGACATCAAAGAGGTCCAAGTCCATTAAGAGAAGGAGGATCTTTGATTTTTTTGCAGTCTGGCTCTTACTCTGCAAAGAACAGAGGGGATTGCATTGATACTCAAGGATTGCAATCCTGTGGCAGAGCTGTGTTTGTGCAGGGGAGGAGGTTCTGCCTTCAGTGGCATGTCAGCGCGGTGGTGGTTATCAGATAACTCTGTTACACTGATTAGCACACTTTAGACCCAAATTGTTGGTTGCTTGTGGAGTGCTGAGCAACTGGATAGAATTTTTAGCCAGTGCACAGCTGAATAATAAAATACCACTCCAGGCTGTTGGGTGCTGTCTGCAGACTGGGCTTAAATATATGGAAATTACCTGTATGCATACATTCAAATTGAATCATATTTGTAACAATGGAGAAAATGCTAATGTTTGCACCAGTAGTTATTTTTTGTTGTAAAACTGCTGATTTTCCCAATGAAAAGCAGCTCTCTTTAATTACCAGATTACCTTTCCCCAGTAAGAAGGCCCTGAAGGATTTAAATACTCTTTTTTTGAGCTATATTATGGGTAACTTTCAATTGAGTTAAGTTTCTCATAGCACTGAGTCAGTGGGAGAATAAACATATTTATCTTCATACGAATGAGCAATCTGAGCCATATGTTTGCATGATAGAACAATAGGAATTATACAGAATATACAAAGAGCTTTTATTTCCAATAACAAATTTTATTAAAAGCGAAAAAGCTTTAGTGTGGCTTTTAGTGGTAAAAATAGGTGACATTAATATATATATGGTGCAGTATAAATACTTAATGTTCATGATTATTTCTTTTCCTTCGGGTACAACAAACCTCTCCAGAATGTTTTTCATGCTCCAAATACAAAGGCAAATCGAAACACAATGCAACTGCTTTCCTGACTGGAGAAAAGCTGGATAATCTAGATTCTCTTCCCTGGCTGTGAGACCAAAATGGAAGTTTCCACTAAAGTTCCTGGTGGTTCTGGTGTTTGCTCCGTGTGAGTCGCCTCAGAGAGCTACTGATGTGCTCCTATAAGAAGGAAGGCTGAACTCAGTTGGCTCTTGTTCCCTTCCACCTCTAAGACAACAAAATAAACACCTTACTCAGGTTAGCTGGCACCACTTCCATGCACTGATACACTCTGAAATCTTATGTGTGTACTTCTGTGGGAGAGCTCCCTATTTAATAGCAATAATTGCTTTCAAAAACATGCTGATCACTCTCTTCCCACGGAAAGTTGGAAGATGTCTGTGGGTGGTCACACAGATATGGCTGCTGTGAATTTTTAAATTAATTGTTTTAGTTGCAGATGCTTTGTTTGTCCTTCACACAGACATTCTCCTGAACTGGCTGTGCAGTTGCAATTGAGACAGTTCAGCTGAAACTGCTTGTTTCTAGTTCATTGAGCTGAAATCCCCACGGGCCTCTTCTTAAGTAAGTGCATCTCTTTGTTTTGTGTTTCAGGCATTCAGCAGCTAGTCAGAGACCTTCAAAAGTCAATGTGTTGCTGTCGAGTGGGGTTGTGTGGTCAGTTTTGCGTGGCTGGATCCCAGGCACCCGCCAGAGCCTCTCTATCACTGCCTTTCCCAGCTGGACAGAGGAGAGGAAAGATAATGAAAGGCTCTGAAGTTCAGAAAGGGGCAGGGAGAGATCCCTCCCCCATCACTGTCATGGGAAAACCAGACTCGACTTGGGGAAATTGATTGAATTTATTAACGAGGAACAGGATAATGAGAAGTCAAACAAATCTTGAAACACCTGACCCCCACCGCTCCCTACTTCCCAGGCTTAACTTTATTCCCAATTCTCTCCCTCCTCCCCTTCCAGCAGCACGGGGGGTTGGGAATGGGGGTTGAGGGCAGTTCATCACATCTCACCCCTCTCTTCTCTGCACCCAATTACAGCTGTGCAAGAACTTTTCTTTTGTTCTTAAATCCATTATCCCCAAGGTGTCACCACCATNTAAATCCATTATCCCCAAGGTGTCACCACCATCTCTGCTGGGCTCAGCCTTGCCCAGTGGCAGGTCTGTCCTGGAGCCAGCTGGCGTTGGCTCTTCTGGACATGGGGGAGGCTTCTGGGAGCTCCTCACAAAAGCCACCCCTGTAGCCCCCCCACTACCAGAGTTTTGCCAGGCAAACCCGACATCTGTATGGTGGGTGCTCATTAAGCTGCTCTATCACTCCTCAGCTGGACAGGTAGAGAAAATGTGATGGAGAACAAGGAGGATGAGATAAAGCAGTTTACTAAAGCAAAAGTGAAGATTGGATGTGCACGAGCAAAGGAAAAAGCCCAAAGGTTTTATTCCCTACTTCCCATCAGCAAGCAACATCCAAGGGAAGCAGGGCTCCAGCACACAGTGGTTGCTCTGGAAGGCCAACATGGTAAATAACCAATGATCCCCCTTCCTTCTCCATTTCTTAGGTTTTGTATAAGTCAATGTCATATGGTCAGGAATATCCCTTTGGTCAGTTTGGGTCCCTGGCCTGGCTGTGTCCCCTGGTGGGACCTTGCCCACTGCAAGCCCACTGCTGGGGAATGTTGGATGTTGTGCCAGCCCTGCCCAGCAGCACCAACCAAGTTACCTTTAAATGGCTTATTTTGTCTCCATTCCTAGCCAGTTTTCCTTTCACTTGCTTTAAGGAGCAATGCCTTCTGGATTTCCTGATGGCTTGCTTCATCTATTTGAAGATCCCAGGTATTTTCATGCTAGAGAAACAAACAGGCTCACTCTTTCATGTGCAGCAGGGATTCTTAGCACACTGTGATGTTTCAGTTCTGGTTGCCATCTCTTGACTTTCCCTGAGGAAGGTTACCGCTTCTCCACATGAATCTTGCTCTCCCCTCTGAGCATATTTTACAGTCATCTTCAGTTGAAGAGCCCCTTTTTGACAAGGAGAGAGTTTGGAAGGCAGGCACAGTGCAGATGCCAAGCCTGGTTATGAACCTTGCTGGGAAGGGTGATGTGGAATTTCGTGCCCACAATGTTACAGTTTCAAGCTAAAGTCCTGATTAACAGAGAAATGCTTCCCTAAGTGTGATTTTTCTTTAATTCTTTTTTAATCGGTGCTGTGCTTCAAGGTGAGTTTTCTTTTTAGACTGAGGGATATTTCTGTAATTTAGAATGGCCTTCCCAATTACTGTTAATCACCCTGTAATACAAGGAAGATGATTAGTTGCATGACTTGCTTTGGAAAGTCATTGTTCAAAATGGTCTTCAGAAGCTGCTGTGCTGAGATCTTACGAGAATGATTAAATTGCAGGTTTGCCCTTTGGTTTGGCATTTTCAGTACACAATTGAGGTAAAGACAGCAGTTAGGGGGAAAAAAAGTATGACTGAAAAACATCCTGTGAGATTTCACAGCTAGACATATATCATGTTAAGAACAAGGCCTCCTTTGAATTGAATTTCTTACTCACTGGATGGTGTTTCTAGTGGATAGGATTTCTGACCTAGTGTGATGTATGTTCTCAAAGAAAACACTTTTTAACCTATGTGTAAGTATCAGTCTAATGTAAAACATTTCCTTACTTCTTCAAATTAATTGGTGTTTCAATATTTTGTTTTCTAAGTGCTTATTTGAAACAAGGATTATGATCCAAGCTTAATTTCCTAATCAAAGACTGTTGAGTTTCTCCCATATTTCTCACAGGACAAATGATACAAGACTTGTTCCAAAGAGGAGAATACTGAGAAATGGAACTTTATTGGGAAGTGGGCTGCAAAAGTAGTGATACAGCAAGGGCAAATCAGCCTTTTTATAAAGCAAGAATAAGAGAACGTTAAACTGGTCCAGTGGCATTTGCTATTCAGCTGATCAATATAAGTCATTGAAGTAAAAGATATCCATGCTATGAAGAGCTCTGTAGAAAAGTAGACATTTATATAAACAATGAAATAATTTATTGCTGTGATAATTACATAAAGATTTTTCAGGAATTAATTTCATTCCTTCAAAGCATTTTTAGCCTCGTTAGAAGAATATAGAAGAAATTTATCTCTAAGACAAACTTCTCCCCGTGCCCACATATATAGAAGTCAGTTCTGCAGGAGGTAGACTGGACTGATATGATCTTCTGACCTACTGAACTAGAGTACAGCCATCTGATAGTTCTACCAGTCAGCAGAAAACTAGGATGATAAACTAAAGTTTCAGCAGTTGTAAGGTGGAATTCTGCCAACCAGAAAAGCCCTGTTGCAGTTCCAGTGATTAGTCTAATGCTTTGAGTCTCATGCACATAGAATAAGGTATTATTCTGGCCTTTGAAAACTATGTAAACCAATTTTTGGGCAGATGACTTCCTTTAATTGATGAGCTTACAATGTTTTTTCCTAAGCTTTCACTATTGTGGCCAATAGTGAACAATCAATTGGTGGACAATCAAATTTCTGCATTGTATTAGAGCAGAATGGATAAGATGCTAAATAAAAATGAAGTATGTCTTTGCATGGAAGACCTTGGATTGGTTAAACCTTCTTAGGAAGGCTGTGTTTATTTGCTACATTTTGCTGTGACTACAAGTCCAGATTATGTTCTTAAAGTAGAATTTACTGACAATGTATTCAAAAGTTTGTTTGACTTGAGGTTACATTTCAGAGCTACAGTAGCTCCAACACCTGATGCACTGACTCTTCAAGAGCCCTTGGAAAAGCCTTCTTTGCCACTGTTATGGTTCCTGAAAAGGACAGTAATCCTAGATGATGATTATGTGATAGAAATTACACCAAACCATGCTGCTGTCTGTGCCTGCCCTTTTAACTGATGTTGAAGCCCAGATATTAAAACGTGGGGCTTCAGGGATAAGGGGTTTACCCAATGTAAGGATTTGTTTGAAGAGAAAAAAATAGGGCAACGAGGAGAATAGAGAGTGACATATGACCTTTGCTGAAATACCACAAACCAGAGCTGTATGTTTAATAGTGTAGAGGACAGTTGATTCCCAAGGAAGCTGAGGAATGGACTGCTGACTTTGATTTTTAGCAAAATAATTATTCAGAATAAAATTCAAGAACAGGAAGGGTTTTTCAGATCTGATAATTTCTATTCACACCATTTTTGCTGGAGGGACTAAATAATGATTTAAGCAGCTGAAAAAGTAGTAGATGGGAAGGAATAGAATAAGGCTATCTGGCTACCATTCCCTTACTTGAACAACTCTGTTTCCTATTATGCTATTATTCAGTTTCTATCATTTATATAAGATAGAAATGAGATAATTCTATCATATACCTCTTAAAATAATAGCTGTTTCCCCCCCAGAGTTGTCCAGAGATCTCTGTGAGTTGTCATTCCAGGTGAAATAAGGAAGGCAGATTTCAATTCTTTCCCCATATCAGGCTGCTTTATGTAGGGAATTCTGCTTTGTAACCTGTAACTGAAGTGAGTTACTTTTAAATATAAAAAGCCTCTCTGCTCTTCACAGAATCCATTAGATTCAGTTCAGTTACATTGAAGTTCTAAGGATTTCACAATTCAGTATATTTTGGATGTAGTTTACTGTGCCAAGACACAAAATTGATTGTCTGGGCTATGTGACTTCATCCATACTGATAAGTATATTACAAAGTGGATATCAAAGGCCTTATGGATAGTGAAAAGACAATCACTGCAGAATGAACATCTGTGGCAGCTGCCAAAAGGATTACATTTTTGTTAGACAAGAGGCTAAAAGAAGTGTTGTTACAATAGGCATAATGTTTTGGGAACAGACCTTGAAAATGCCTTGAGATACCAGGATTAAAATAACACTCTGCTCATAAAATTTGCAAGCATATTGTGCCCTCCCTGCCTTAGAATGTTGTAGTTCCAGGTTTTTGGGGGTTTTTTTTGGTATGTCTTATGATCAGTTTTCTGTGTTCCCCATTTAAGGGAAATATCTAAAACCATCTGTATTATATGGTAATAAAATTGCTTCTTACCAAATGTAACTAATTGCATGTTGCTAAAGTACCCCAAAGAATGGGTCATTAGGAGACTGTGAGAAACTGTTCCCTGTATAAATAAGGGCTTTTTTAAATCGACTTTGATGAGGTAATGCATGTGATGTAGTATTATTGCAGAGAGGAAATGCAGTTGTTCAGCCAAAATTTCCAGAAACAAAACATCTAATTTTTAAAATAATTATTGGGATTTAAAACTCTACATTCTTATTTTGCTTCTTTATCTAATTTTGAGCTGTTCTTCACTATCTGAGGAGATTAAGTATGATCCTCCAAAGATATCTAAGCTTGTTTTCTGCAAGGATGCTTTTAAGGAATGTTGGTATCCCTGTATCCTTTCACCACAACCTCTCATTAAGTTGAAGTGTGTATTTTTTTATACAGAGGTATAATTAAATTTTCAGTTCTTCGGGTCACAGACTTTGTAAGTGCATCTCAAAGATGCAGTGGTTGGCATCTGGTTCCCATCAGAAAGTAGTAATCAACCTCTGACTGCCACTTTTCAGCTTTACTAATCCAGAAGCCATCACTACACCTTACAATCACTTGAAAGTTGACCATTACTAAATCGGGTGCAGCAGAATCCCCAAGCCATGCTCTCTTCTGTACATAAACTTCATGAAAATCTTTTAAACATAAAGGGAGTTTGTACTCCCCTAGGTAAAGTCCTTTTTTCCTACCCTGATAGTTTTTCACATAGCTTTTAAAATTACTATTTCCTGTTTAAAGCATTAGGTCTGGGAACTTGCTGTACAGTCCTCAATTGTGTTGTATTCCTCCTTCATGACTGTAACTGCTCTGTGCATCAGCTTCTTTTCTCTAAACTAGAAATAGTGCCACCCCTCCACTTATCTTTTTTTTTTTTTTTTTTTTTTTTTTTTTTAAACATTTGCTTGGACTGCAAAATATCTGTGAGAAGGAACAGACTGCATGACTGCAGTATTGCTTGCTGGTAAATAGCTTTGCTGGGTTACATATGTGATGAGTGCTGGACTTTCTTCCTTACTTACCAAATATTTGGACTTGAGTGGTTCTGTTGGTGGTATTCTATATACTGGTCTCTAAGGAAAACAGGAAATGAATGTCCCTTTTCACTTTCAGAGGAACCATTTCAGAAAGTTCTGGCAAATTGTTCTCTGTGTATTGCTGTAGTTATACACCTATAAATGGGTAGTGTTTCAGAAGGCCACTTTTAGGGGTGTTTGGAGCCAAAATGGGGTGTTGATTGTAGTAGCTGGAACACCCTGGATTATGCTCTGTGTGAGGGATGTAAACCTGCCACTGAGCATATATAAATCAATATTAAACAGCCGTGGCTTCAATTTGCAGCTGGTGCTTCTGGTACATTCCGTTTTGCTCAGCTCCACTGGGCTCAGTGAGGAGAGGGGTGTTTGATGCTCGATCCACGGGAGGCCAAGAATCAGAATTTCTGTGGAATTCTGCACAAGCCTTTGGATGCAGCTCCTCTTGCACCCACCTCTGTGCACAGCACAAGATCTGCAGACACCTCAAGCTAGGCAGAAAATAAGCAGTTTTTACATCTTGTAAAACAAAGGGTGTGAAACAAAGTTTGGGGGTGTGCGATGTCACCACAGCTTTGTTTTACCTGGTTTTTCAGTTCCAAAAATTGCACTCTTAAAAATAGGAAGAAAAAGATAAATTGTTGAAAGCCACTTTTCTGTTGCTCTACACACTTTTTCTCCTTCTGCTTGGCAACCTCCACACCTGCTGTTCTGACTACTGAAAATCGTCCTTTCTTTTATCCTGCAGGTATTTCTACTTCAGAGGAGAGGACAAAGGATTCACTAGCATTTTCCTTGGTTCCTCTGCCTTGTTACTTTCAAAATTAAGTTTTTGTTAACAATCCAGTGTTCTTGGGGTTGAAAATTTAGGGGTTTTTATTAGAATGGCTGTGAGCTAGGATGATTGCAGTAGTACAGCCATGTGCTGCCCTTAAAACCAGCTTTATAATATATTTATGTGTGCAGCAGTCAAAAATGGCCTTTTCTCCTGCAGTGTGAGGCGGGTGTGTTCAGTCAGAAGGAGGCAAAAGAACAGGTGAAAAGGAAGTTACTCCAGCCTTCTACTGTGCACTTTTTCTTTCCAACATTCCGTGGTTAAGGCTCCCACACAGTTTCCTTTTTCCTTAGCTGGTGCACTCCTCTTCCTGTTGGAGTCTGCTTTAGGAACAACCTTCATTTGTGATGTTAGCGAGAAACATCTCAGCATGTGAAACATTTGCAGATGTTTTAAGGGGAGAGGTAAATTCTTTTGGAGTTGGACTTGCTGATGCTTTTGGGTCCCTTCCATCTTGATTCTGTGACTTCTGTTTATTCCAGTGGGTGTTTTTCGTCATTGTCTTTAATGAGAGGGTGAGGAAGATTTGACCAAAATATTTGCAGGAATTCAGAGTTACCTTCCTCTTAAAGAACTAGTTTCAGATTTACAAAATGAAGAAATCCTGCCTTTTGCACATTGAGGTGTTATCCTTAGGAAAGCTGGAATAATGCTGCCAAAATACTTGTAGTGCAGATCCATCTGTGTCAGATAAGCTACACTTTGTGTTGGCATAGTTAAATGATCCTCATGAAGGGAAAAAAAAAGAAGTACTTATTTTGCATTTTGAAATGTTCAAATAGATTATAAAGGAATGGAGTAATAATTTGTATTTGTAAAAGGAAACATCCTTTCTAAAGTTGATAGAAAGAGGAAAGAAGTATTCATGACAATTCTGATTTCCTTTGTGTTTAATATGATCAAATTAATGTTTTTCTGAGTTGACTTCAATTTTTGTTTAAATTGCTTCACATGTTTTTTCACTTTTGAACAAAATAACATTTGAAAAGATCTACAGACCCAGAGTGACAGAAGGTTAGAAACCCATCTGATTAGATACAGATGTTGATAATTGATCTTGAAGAATGAGAGAATGAAATAAAATTTAGATGGCACAGTCTGCACAGGAAGGTTAATTTTTCAGAAGAGGCCATTTTGAAAGCGTGTCAAAAATGTTCCCAGAGAGACTCCAGGTAGTTTTTGGTTTCTGTATATATACAGTTGACAGCATACTGGAGAAATCGAAAATATGCTCACATTTCTCACTAGATAAACTGCTGATATATTAATTTTTGCTCAAATGGATATTAAAAATACACTAGCCAGGCTTACTGCTCTTTTTACAGGTACATACATTCTCAAGTTTTAGAGCTCTGCTGTAAAACAGAGATGAGGGATTAGATCTTGGAGTTTTTTAAAACCTAGCTGTTATAAAACCTCTAGTCTTACCATAAAAACTCGTTTAATTTCTTAGTAACATCCTTAAAATTACTTGGACAAACTGTTTCACATAAACTAGTAGAAATTGTATTATTAATTTAAGACTTGGTAGTATTTTAATTAAAGCACATTTGCTCTGGTTCCGTACTGAAAGTAGCTCAAAAAACACAAGTAGAAGTTTCCGTAGAGAAGAGCTTTGTGTTTCTTAAAAAACTGAAACTTGATTAACAGTAGAGATTTGTAATCACTTAAAAATGTATCCTATCCCTTTCTTAAACTCTCTTAGAATATTATTACACAACTGTGTATATTTCCTTATCATATCTGCCTCATGGGAGACCAAGACCATTCATAATTTCAGAGTGAAAATTCCGTTCTCTCAGATTACTTTGTTTTGTGCATAGAGTAGTTTGATAGTCTTGCCCTACCAGATTTATGAATTCATTAACGAAGCACTTGGTTGAGCTCCCACAGATCATAGACGTTGGGTTGTACAAAATCCCCTCAGCTGACTCAGTAATCCAGGTGTACATCTGAACTGAGTTATTACACTAAAAATAAGGGTTCTGGATGACTACATCAAACCTTTATCAGCTGCCTACGCTCAGGCTGATGATGTACATGCTAATGAGAAAATATAAATATTTTAGTCTCAGTGGTTTCAGAGCATTAGGGAAGGTTGCAGCTCTTGGCTGCAGAATGAATCTTGCTTAATGACAAATGAGAAAGTTGTCACTAACTTGTAGCTGAAGTTAGTTACCAGTGTCAGTAAATCATCACAACTGCAGCTGTTATTTTTACAAAGCTGACTGTCTCCACAAAGTAATTCAGGTATTTTTCCCCAAAATGAGGTCTAATGTGTAAAGTGGAGGGCCAGTTGTAGGAAAGACAACAGTCAAAAATTTTCTGACCGTTATCAGCCATAAATCTAGGAAATCAAACCTTTATTCTACCAAATGTAAATATGTAATGAATCACTTACTTGCACTACAGCTACATTACGGTATTATCTTTAATATCTTTAGATGTGCTGTGGAGACAGGTTGGAATTTGGCTGTCAATAAAGAGTTTGTGCTCTCTTGTGGAATTTTCTCATCAGTTAAATTTTGTGATTATAAGGTCTGAATGCACCACTGACTATTTTAAATTACTCTCTTGTAATAAAGGGACCCTTTAACTTCTGTATCAGATTCTACTGTGCATTGTGCTTAGGGTGGGAACTGCTAAAACCCATTTCCAATTTGGATGTTTATCATGTGTCTCTCAAGGTGTGGTGTGGGACAGTTCCCAACAACTAACTAAATGTGTTGGTGAAAAGGGGAAAGGGTAAAAGAGAGGTAAAAGGAGATGAATAAGTGGCTTTGACAGCTGACACTTGTGACATGTACGGGTTTCTTGGTTAATAACAGCTTGAAGTTGTCAAGATGGCCTTCAGGCTGTACTTAAGAGCTTTATTTTTTAGGATTCTAGCATGTTGTCTCTTCATAACTGTTTGAAGAACAGCTGTGGGAAATAAACATTGGGGGTGGGGGTGAAATAAAACAAAGCAGTTCATATTTTCAATTATAACATTTATAAAATAAGGGGGAGAAAAATTTTGTTGCCGAGGTAGTGTAGTACACATTCACTCACCTTTAGCAGCACTAAAGCCCTGAGTGGAAATGCTTTATCTGCAGTTGGATAGAGACTCACACATGCTTAACTTCCAGCATATGTGTAGTAAGATTTTTTTTAGGGAAGAGGCACTGAGTCGTGTTAATGCTGCATTATAATCCAGAAGGTTTCCTACCAGCAGCTCCTTTTCATAGGCTGTTTCAAGTAAGACAACTGTCAATTGAAAACTAGTATCTGTTTTTCATAAACATTTTCCTGAGGTTATTGCAGTGTGAAACCACATGTTTTCTTAATAATCAGGTTTTCTTCCACGCCAGTTATATTGCTTCCTTTGTAATAAGCCTGTAATTTCATTGTAATGGCATTCATGAGCACATACTGGATGCATTTTTAAGCCCTCTTTAATGTGAGAAGTGAACAGAGCCAGACTAGGAGTTAGGTTTGGATCACAGCCTCTTCTTTTCCATCTGATTTTAAACAGCTTTCTCAACCACTGTGATGCCCTGGTCATGTTCCTTATCCCCTTACTGCTGCCACAATGAACCAGCATTGTCTGTCATGTACCCTCATGCCTTTCTACCCATGTAGTTTTCTGTAGATGTGCCTCTCCTGGATTTACCTGTGTGTCTTTTGAGTAACTGAGAATTAGCAGAAGCTCCATGGCTCTTTGGTAATGCTGTGCTTTTATTTACCTTGGAAGAACTGGCAGCTGTTGGGATGTTTATTAGGACTTTCAGGGCACTAAGAAAGTACAAACGCTTGGAAACAAAATGACACTGGAAGGTACTTGCACAACCTTGCTGTAAAGGATAGAGGCAGATAAAAGAGGGGGCATAGGAGGCGTAACAAGGATGTTTTTTGAGGAAAGATGGCAGGAAGTGTAAGCTGTTAGCCTAAGAAAAGGCTGAGTGAAGATATGATAGCACTTCTTGTATGTATTAATGAAAAGATTGATGCAAAGAGCTCTAACCAGTGTGTCTGTAGGTAAATCATTCTCCACCTCCACTGCTGATAGAGAGGGCTTAAAGCGAAGCAAAGGAGCTGCAAGTTGGGCATCGGGAAACCTTTCTAGGGTAGAGAAACACTCTAGGGAATTGCCTGAGAAGGTTAGAAAACCACCGATGGTGGAAATCCTGTGAATTTCTGCTAAGAATGGCTTAGGTGTTCTTAATCTTATGACAGGAAAAAGGAATTAAATGATCTCCTGAACTGCCCTGTTTTCTGTTGTTATATGCAGAGAGCAAACTTGTGAGGCAGTGCTGATGTACTTAATAAACTCTCTTGCTAGCTCCTTTTGTTCTTCCTACTAACCAAAAAATGCAAAATGTGCATTGCTTTTCAGACATCTCTTCTAAACATAACTTTTCTTTTCCTTCAAAGTCAGGGGAAAAGAATTCCTTTATCAGAATTTTCCCTCATGAAATGGTTGTTTCTCTTGGCAGCTTTTCTTTGCAGTGATTCACTGATTCCCTTCAAGAAAAGACAGCTAGATAAAACTATGAGGATAACCAAAGCAGTGTAGGTAGGAGCAGAGCGAGAGCTAAAATGTCACGGAAAAGTAAAATCTGGCATAATGAGCTGATGCATTTCTATGGTCCCCTTGATCATAACATTACAGCACCTTTCCTTTGAGTGTTGCTCTTTTTGGATCATGCATGGCTGCATCTTCTGGAAGGTAGAGCAATATTCTGAACAGAATCTTTATTCATGAGAAGATAGCAAAAAACATGAGTGAGGACCATTTCTTCTATTCCAGATTAGACACATGTCATAGTTTAACCCCATCCTGTACCTGAGTGCCATGCAGCTGCTTGCTTAATAATAATAATAAGAATAATAGTAATAATAACAATAATGAGAGAGGGGAATAAGGACAAGATGTGGAAACACAGTGAAAAAAGGCCTCTAAAAATGCAATTCCTCAACCATTTCTTCAGTCTGCTTTCTGGCATGGCTGCAGAGACACTTGAGATTGCCAGCAGAAGGGAGGAGGTGGTGTGACGGTACGAATCTCAAAGGAGGAGGAAGAGGATGGGCATCATCCTTACCTCCACAGTGACCACAAATAAGCTTTGAATGGTGCATTAAAAATGAAAACTGGTGCATTAGACCACCCTTCTAATTGCTGGTTTTCAGAACTAGAAGGAAATCACAACAGCCTCCAGACCCTCAAATTTTATTCAAAAAACCAAAAAAAGAAACTACAACTAAATCTTCCTTTCCTCTGTCCTTTGGATGTAATGCTCTGATGATCACACCAGTCTTTAATTAATAATAATAAAAAATAATAATTTATTTATCTAGATCACTGCTAATTACCATGTTTCTGCATTCTCTATTCTGTGGCCTGACATCATGAAATACTTTGTATGATTTAGGCTCTTTCTCTTAGTGTATCACCTGTTGTCCT
The DNA here is from genome assembly GCA_013397915.1 of Daphoenositta chrysoptera. NCBI lineage: Eukaryota > Metazoa > Chordata > Aves > Passeriformes > Daphoenositta > Daphoenositta chrysoptera. The sequence goes on along the minus strand of VZRO01000432.1, from coordinate 67,400 downwards.
GCACATCTCTTCCAGTGAGAAGAGAGTCCTTCCATCTCTTCCAGAGCCCAGGCTGATTTGGCTCTAACAGCACAGAGATGTCATCATGGTACTGCATGAAATACGATGGCTTTAGCCAGACAGGAACATGGAAAAAACTCAAAATAGTCAAGGAGTGAACGTTTATTTGTATTTCTGAATTCTGCAAAATGGTTTTATTCCATGTAATGGTCACTGAAGCAATAAAATTATTGCTTATTAATTACTAAGTTAATAAGTTGGAGCATTTCCCTACTGTCACAAATACATACCTAGATGTATGTATGCATTCATTTACACAGATTCTGTCACTCTGCTGGCTCTCCATGTGCAGCTCTCACTGTTCTAGTCCCCCATTCTGATCCTCCCAGCTGACACTCAATAAAATACAAGCAATGCATGATTTGGATTAAAATGTCAATTTCATTGTTGCCCGTTCTGTTGGATATAATTGAATAAGATTTCCCTCCCTGAAAAGCTTCTAGATTTCTACCTACTGTGCTGTTTAAGAAATCACCAGTGAGGCTGTACTCAGTTACTAACAGGATTGCACTTTCTAAGACTTGCACCTGATTTCCAGACTGAGTTAGTCTTCCACTAACTAAGAAGTTTTTTTTCATCATTCTCACTGCCTGCTCAAATTGCATGCTACTAAAGTGAGATATTTTACAGGCATCTTCTATATTATAACTATCTTTAAGCCACTTTAGTCAACACCCCTGAGAGAAATAAAATTAACTTTGCCGTAAGCCCATAGTGATGACGTTAATTATATTTATCTCCTTAATTATTTATTAATTGGAATGTATATTAACCATGTCATTAATTTTTGTCTGGATCAACATCATGCTAATGCTTTTGATTACCTGGATTATCTCATTTACTTCTAAAAATGTTCTTCTGTTTCTTCAGGTCCTCTGAAAGTTGCCATTGTTTTCCAACAAACTGAAAAAATGATATGTATGTCCCCCAGCCATCTCTGCTGAAATAACTAGGTACAAATTACACAGAATTGCTAATATCAAATTACAAACCTTTGTGTCAACTCATTAATGTCATCCTGAATTATTCTTGATATGGAAATATTTAATAGTCTCAGCTACACCAAACATCTTTGTCATCCCAGATACACAACAGGAGTGCTTGTTGATCTCTTTTTAATTAACTGTTATGAAGGCCAAGATTTCCCTTAGTAATGAATCACTACCAGAATTCCTGCAGCTTTGGTTTACTCAAGAAAATATCAAATTCCTTTTATTCCTGTCAATATTGGCAATAACTTGTTCTTCATAGCTGTTTTTCTTGATTAAACTTATGCATTCTCAACCTCTGGTTTATATTCACTATTCTTCTGGTTTTTTAATACAATTCCAACTTTACGTCTGCTTAGTTTTCTAATTAATATAATATTCCTTCTGAAAAAAAAGGAGGCAGCTTTTCCAAACAGTATTGATGAGAAATATTCTTGGTTAGCATTCCTAGTTTATTGTACTTTTATTTTCTTTCTAGTGTTACAGTTTCAAATTGTTTTCCTCTGAAGGAACTGGCTTATTTTAAAGCTACAAATACGGTGGTTTGGGTTTTATTTATACTTGCAGAAAACAGTGTAAACTGTCATGATTTCTTGTACAAAAGTTACACTGATTTTTAGGTTTGTGATCTGTTGTTTTTCGTGTGCTAAGGTTGTTCTTGGTGAATCTGCTTGTGGCACACATAGCATTTTGTTTTAGTGAAAAATCTTTTGCCTCTCAACACTTGGTAGGTAGCACTGTGTCTCCCCTCCAGTGCCCACGTCTGTTACTCAGAATTCAGTTACTCACGGTGCGTTAATTTTCACCCCCTTTTGTTATGTGCAGGTGCAATTGTTTGGGGATTTCAATTTGATTCAGTAGGTAGTAGCAGACACCAACTAGTAAACCACATAGTATTTATAGGATACAGCACTTATTTCATAAGCATTTGGCAAAATATCTCTTGAGAGGTCGGGAGCAGTGTAATTTTTACAGAAATTACCATTTCCCTTTCTTTTTTTCTCCAAGCTGCTCCATTATAAACACCTTAGAACAATTTTAGCAGCGCAGGAGTCGGACTCACCACACCAGCTTGCTGCAACACCTCCTGGGCCACCCTGTCTGTGGCCCAAGCTCCCAGTGTTTGTGTACAAAGGCAGAAATTGCCTCTTTTGATGTGCTCTGATGTCAGTGTGAGCCCAGGATGCTGAAAACCTCCATGGCCCAGCGTTAGTTGGATTAATCAGTGATGGCAGGACCGGGTACCACCGCTGCTGCTCTCCTTGGTGCTGACACCTGGGACCGTCTCTGCTGCAGCTGCTGTTGAATCAGCGTGAAGACAAGATGAGTTTGGACTCACTCTGTCTGGGAAACACCGAGCAGAGCCTTTGTAGGAGGGCTGCCAGTCAAACTGCATCACTTCTCACTCCCCGTCCTAGGAAAACAACAAATAATAATCCCATGAAAGGCTCTGATTCTAATGAAAAGACTTTTTTGAAATGTTTCCAACCATCTCAGTTGCTTGACCCACTTTCTGAGCGACTGCACCCTCTAATGGGTAGTAAAACAGATTGACTTTCAAAGCAGCCAATTTATTTTTCTGTTGTTTATTCCTTTCTAGGCCTTACACATATAATACATGAGCCTGTTCTTGTGGCAGTAAAACAAGCACAGTTTTGCTGGATGTAGATCACAGGGGATGTATGAATATTCGGTAAAGGCTTCATATGATTCATCTCTATTCTGGGTTAATGAAAAGTATGTAAACAGCTGTATATATCCATGGGGAAATGAGAAAGGAATTTTAATCATAGAAAGGAGAATTTATTTAACTTCCAAGTCCAGAAAAAAGTATGATTTCTTTCCTACTGTGCGAAGTCATCTCATTTTACCGAAGTTTTGTGGGGAAGCGAGCATTTGAACAATGAGAGGAGATGAAACGGACACTTAATCATGATGTTGCATCTTGTTCAACAGGTAATTCTCTAATGGACCAATGAAAGCCAACGATGACAAGTTGTGGTCACCAGTCCATGAATGTGCTGATGGTTCTGCTCTCATTACTCCTGTCAGCAGGTAACTTTTGTAATTTATCTTGTATTGATGTGTGCCACAGGGAAAAAATAGTTGCAATTTAATACTGTCTTCTTACAAAACAAACAGGACCAAATGATTGTTAATTACATAATAAATAAATCATAGAATGGTTAGGGCTGGAAGGGACCTTCAAGGTCATCTAGTTCCAATATAAATGAAGCCTCTTTGTATTTAAGAACTGGAAGCTGGAGTTTGAAATGGAATTGAAAATTCACTTTAAGAAGAAAGCAGACTGGAAACTTAAAAGAGTAGTTTTATTTCTTTTGATATGCTATTTTTTTCAGCTCACATAAAAGAAAATAATAATTTCTATAACACCTTAAAACACATCCATTTTGCTAAGTAACCATCCACTGGAAGCAGAGCAAGTCAGGTTCCAGTTGCATGTTTTTCTACATGCACACCAGAGAATGCAAAGCATCTGAAGGATTGAACTTGGAGTCCATGTAATTTTCCTGAAACTAAAGTATTGACTGGACCAGAGATGTTTGGCCTGATGCTTGGTAGTTCTGCTCTAGATGTTTGCTATTATCACACAGAAAAGGTTTGTGTGGAAATGTGCCAGTTATTAGACTGAGAATTAGTTGAGTGCCCTGATTATTGTTTGTGTTTGTTCTTCAGAAATTACTTATGGCATTGGGGTTTTCTGTAAATGTGAGTGAATATTTCAAATAAAATTTAACTAGGTTCTCAGTCCAAGTAGATTTGGTTCTACAGGTGTTTAACTTGCAGTACAATCTCTTTTATCCTCCATTCTTGAAGCAGTTTTTAATACAAAAAGACTTTTTTTTTTTCAATCACTGCTCCTTATTCCCTTGTAGTACACCACATCCCCATCCAACACAGTTAAAACTTTACAGGCACCATGTTTCTTAAAGCATCCTTGTGCTCCAGTCAAAATTATTGCTACTCAGTCTGGGTCTGTAATATTCATAAAACATTAATATTCATATCCTCACCAGTCAGTTCAAGCATGTGTTTTGTTGCCCACGGTCTCATCGCTTGTTTGCAGTGTTCAAGCTGATTCTTGCTAATGATAGTTCATTATTTAGCTCTGACACAGCCCTTTTGCTAGGAGTGTTACAATATTATCAATATTATATTAGACCACTCCTCTGCTTGTGTTAAATCATTGTTTTCCTTTAGAGCCCTTCCACTGACATCCCCGTGTTTGGCACTGCATCCCTAATTAGGAACTGCTGTCCTCTTCTGATGGACTGGGATCAGGCACAGGGGCTGGAGCTGCTTCTTTGTTGTCTTCTAGGCTAAAGAAATTTCAATGGCACAGGAATGAAGTCAGTTATCAAGAAGTCTTCAATGAAGTGATCAAACAAGGATCAAACATCACAAAATATTTCCAGCCGCTCCAGTCTCTTTTGTTGATTTTTAAGTTTTCATACCTTTGCCACTCTTTATAGGGGACTTCTACTAGAGCTGTCCTGAGATCCCACCCCTCCAACCCATTTGCTCAAGATGATATAAATATCTGTGTTGGAGTTGAGTGGGACACTGTGATTGCACTGTGGATGCTCAGCCACTGGTGTATTCCATCAAACCCAGGCATAAAGCCACTGTTCTGATTTTTTTTTTCCTCTCTTAGAAGTACTGCCTCTGAAGTGCAATGTTTTTATTTGAAACCAATTACACATAGCTTTTACTTCTTACATAATTTATTTATTAACATTGATAACTATTGGCTTTGTAGATGTGTTTCTTACCATTTTGTTGCTCCTTGGCTATTGGTATTTTATTATCTGATGTCCACTATTAGTATGTACAGTCCAGGCTTAATTTGAAATCATCACAAGCCTTTCATGCCGGCCAAACCCTGCTCCCTCCTTATGGAATTTTGTCACTGTCATCTGTAGGAATGGGTTTAGGTCACGGGTAACTCACAATGCATTTTACAGGAGGAAATATATTATTATTTTTCAAGCAACCAATGTAACTTTTTTTGTCCAAGACAGATCAGTTTCCAGAAAGGAAAACTGCTAGCTTTATGCAGTGAATGACAGGAGGAGGAAAAAAAGGTTGCTACTCTCACTGGAATGATATGAACATCATTTTTAACCTGAGCTGAAATGAAAATCTAATGGCAAGACTCCCTTTGAGTGCCCCCAGATCTACAGACTTCCATCTGTAAGATCTTGCTTTAATTTCAAGTCTATGGTATACTAAGATTCACAATCTTAGTAATCAATTTCTGGGTTGAGAATACTGAAACTTGAGGTATTTTATGTCGGTGCTAGCAAGATCACAATGACATTTTAGGGGTTGTGAACACTTACTGGTTGTATTGGGCACACAAATAATGCATAATAAAGGGAGGAGAACCATGCACTCATGCTGGAAGAATGACCTTTTAACCACTAACACTTAGACTGGCTTTACAAATGTTGATGCTTGTTCATTTAAAGGATTGAAACACATTTATAAAATCAGTGATGACAGCAAGGCTTATATTAACAAGCAAAAATTATCAGATTATTTGCACATTACAGCATTTTTTCTTTGAAGTAGGAAATGAACATCCATACAGCAAGTTGTGAAATGCATACATAGGAATATTTCTGTGGTTCCATATGGAAAGCTAATAAATACCAGCCATTCGGAGAGTCTTGGGACTTAAAAAATTTAGTATCTAAATTAAAAATGTACATTAGGCAGATCTCTAGCTGTGACCAGATAGGGAAGTAACAGTTTGATGTTTGCTGGCAGTGTAGTTCTTAAGGTAAAGTAGGTAAGTCTTGTGATGATGAAGCATGACAGACTATTCTCTTGAAATCAGTTGAAACAGAGAGAGGAGCATCTGTATCAACTGTTCAATAACAGTTCTCAAAAATAGCATGAGAATTTGCACTTGCAACTGCACTTCAGACACAGCTGCACCTTTGCAACAGACAACTTAAGGCCTTTCAGGTACAGTACATTTATCTGAAGTATTTCAATAGAAATAACATTCTTTAAAGCTGGGGATTTAAGCAAAGTTATTTTCAGAAAAAAAATACTTGGAAGAAAATAAATCCCACTTGGTTTATTGGCTCTCTGATCCACAGAGAGGCAAAGACAGCAGTTGAAATGACACAGATTATACAATAAATTGGTGAAGTGTTGTCACTGTGTGCTAGGTCTGGCTGGGATGGGGTCAAGGCTGTGTTTTAGGCTGGTGACCAAAGCAGTGCTGGTATCAGACCATGGTTGTGGCTGGTGACAGGCTGGCACTGCTGACCCACACTGGCCAAGGTGGTTTCTATACCACAGGATGGATGCTCAGCAATAAAACTGTGGTGGGAGTTTATCCAAAAATTGCTCGGGGAGTGGCTGGACATCAGTCTGCTGGTAGTGAATGATTGCTTTAGCATCACTTGTGGTTTTTATTTTGTTGTTGATGCTGTTGTGGGGTTTTTTTCTTATTTATTATACAGTGTTTATCTCAACCCACGAATTTTCTCCTTGCCCTTCTGATTTCCTGGCCCACCCCACTGGGAGGGGGAGTGAGCAGCAGCTGTGTGGTGTTTGGCTGCCCTGCAGGGGTAGCCCAGCACTGACTGCCGAGTTCAGCATGTTATTCAGTCCCACATCATGCATTTATTTAATCCCCAACACATTTTGCTATTTAAGTATTTGCTTAGGACCACATTTTATTGCAGACATCCCTCCTCCTAGGACCTGATGTTTTCTTACTTCTTCCTTCCTTCTGTAATGATGCTTTCCTCAGTTTTCATTCTCAGAGAAGTTTGGGGATTGTTTTCTCTTTAAAACATGCAAAGAACCATGTAGGGATCAGGGGACACTTCCACATGTGCAGTTAAATAAAGCACTTGGCAGTGACGACCAAGCTTATCATCTGAAGGGTAGTGACAGGCCCAGAGGCCGTGGGCACAAATTGCAACCCAGAAGGCTCTCTCCAAATATCAATAAATGCTTTTTCACTGTGAGGGGGACTGAGCACTGCCACAGGTTGCTTGTGGAGGATGTGGAGGCTCCATCCTTGGAGATATTTAAAAGCCATTTGGACAGAGTTCTGGGCAACAGGCTGCAGCTGGCCCTGCCTGAGCAAAGGATTTGCATGAGATGACCTCCAGAGGTCCCTTCCAACTGCAGACATTTAGGTTTTTCACAACGTAATCCATCCTGGCCCACTTCTATTATTGCTGTGTTAATTAAGGAGGGGTGCAGCAAAGCACTTGTTCAAACAAACACATCTATCTATGCAATTACATGCTTTGTGGATTTTGTGACAGAATTTGAACATGCGGATTTGCTACAAGAGGTGCAGAGGGTGTTGAAAACCTAAGACAGTTTCTTTACTGATGATAGCATCCTCACATTTGGAACATGTTTTTCCCAGGTAGGGCAAGAACAGGTAGCTAATTATTTTCTCAGTATCTTTATTCCTTAAAAATAAAATGGCTTTCTTCCAGCACTTTCAGTTCCTGACTGAATTAATCTACAAAAATTATTTCTTCTTTGTGAAAGCAATGATGCCAGGTATGTGTGTGCATACATAAATGTTTACAGTGGGCTTTCTTGACTCAGAGTTCAGTATAAGTTACCTTGTTGGCAGTTTAGTGCTTTGGTTTTTTGTTCTAGGCTCCCTCTCTACACAAAAATAAAGAAGGGACCTCCACTGTCACAATCCTTAAAATATGTCTTGAAAATTAATATATTTTATAAAATTGACAAATAAAAGTGTTAGGATAGGCTGTTTTTGTTGGTTTTTTTTTTTTTTAAGCAAGGTAGAAAAAAATGACAATTAGATGAGGTGCACAGATTCACTTGCAGATCAACAGGGGCTCTGTGCAGAGGCATACAGTGCAGTTCAGCTACATCCATGCAGGTCATTACGTGTAACCTCTTGTACTGGTAACCTGACAGAAAACTCATGCACCAAATTACATGTTTATTCTGTCAACCAAAGTGACATATCATTTATTAATCAGTGTAACCTTATGAACTGCAGATACCCACAGCATTGCTGAGCCTCAGTTCTCCAGTCAGAGGAGAAACATTTCACTGCTGAGAGGATTCAGACTCAACTTCTACATTTCACTTTCCTCAGAGCTTAAGCCCTTTGGGGTGTCTGTGGAGTACGTGTACTCTTAAATGATACTGTAAGGCCTACCATAACACAAACTCTGAATGTGCAACCAAACATTGTCTCCTAAAAGGCTTTCAGAAACCTGCACGTGGTTGCTTAGGACCATTTTGGAAGGGATCTCTATTCTGCCGCTCTGCACAATTGAAAAGCTCACAGAAACTAAGATGATAAAAGGGTATCTATGAACAGCTTCTTTTTTCCTGGACTAAAAGTGATTGTGAAATCACTGTGACACATGACTGTAAAAAAAAGAAAAATGTTCTCAGAGCTGTAATAAACACTTTGCATGTGAACTTGTTAAAGAAGAAACCTAAGAGCTCCCAGGAACACCTGTATTTTATTAGTTCTGTCTATTTACAATTCAGACTTGTTTGGATTTGTTATACTGTTTGTAATGACTGTTTCTGATAGAATATTCTTTATCAAAGATTAACCTTCAGAGAAGAAGAAGAGATACCAGGAACAGTAAGCCAAGTGCCATCAAACTTTTATTGCTGTTTCTACATAGACTTTCTGTTTTTATTAAGTCATCCCAGGAGAATCAAACATGAACATTGTTGTGTGTTATGGATATCCCTATATTTAGAACAGCAGTATGAAAACATTTCCCTAAATACTTTTGTGCCTCTTAACATGAAGGGCCTTTCTTCCCTACCCTTCAAACAAACAATGGTAATCAGAAACACAGAAACAACAAAATTCAAAATACAACAGAAGTCGGAACATTGTTACCTTTAATTACTAAATGTTATAACTGTGGAAGTTCTGAAATATGAATGTTTTTCAAAAAATCAACCAACAATTGTTCAGCCTTGAAAACTGAGAGTTGATAACATGCAGATAACAGAAGTGACTGACAAAGCCAATGTTGTTTTTGTTTTACAGTGTTGTCCGCGCATTTTCGGGTCTGCGAGCCGTACACGGACTACAAAGGTCGCTACCACTTTGGTTTTCACTGCCCCCGTCTCTCTGACAATAAATCTTACATCTTTTGCTGTCACCATAACAACACAGTGTTTAAATATTGCTGTAACGAGACCGAATTTCAGACTGTTATGCAGATGAACTTAACAGGGAATGCAGATGGATATATGCATAAGTAAGTAAATGAGTTTTAAAGTACTCTTTGCCAAACTGTTCCTGGTCTAATAACATAGTCTGAGGTGCACTTAGTGATGGAAGCAATGAGAATAATTGCATATACAGAAAACCATTACTAAAAGGTTTTTTGTTGTTGCAGAGCTCCTAAAAGAAAGAATATTTCAGCTTTGCTTTCTTTGCTTTGACGTGGGCTGTAGACGTTGCAAGGAGAGTAAAAGTTGCATATAAATGTGACAAATAAAAAGTTATGTATTAAAAGTTAGAAAAGTCTCTTCCCTGACCCTAATTTGATCCAAACTATGTTTAAATGTGCATCAGTAAAAATAAACCCCAAAGCTGTTTGTAGGTGAGAGAGGGAGTGAGTTGACATTTTCCATATCAACTCAATGCACTATTTGGAATCCCTGATGTTTTTGAATCTAAATCTCTTGTAACAAATCACTGGCCTTGGGGAACAGAATGTATTTGCTTTTATACCAACACTGTGTGGTCTCCTTGCCTGTTACCTGGGATACTTCCATGTTCTGCTGAGGGCTGTTCCCCAAGATAAATATCAGTGAGTTTTTATTTATAACTAGGAAGTGGCAAGGAGATCTTTGTTACTGATTACCTGTTTACAGGGACAAAATCTTCCCTTGTGGTCAGTTTCCTACTTAGTATTTGACATTCTGGCCACACTAATCTGCTGTGATTTCTCTTGGTGTAATCCCCAAGGTTGAATCCTGATCAATCTGCTTTCCCTGCCATTTTATTCTGGTACTCAGCACCTCCGGGACAAGGAAGGGGCAGATTAAAGACAAGAGGAATCACAGTGTATGGATTTCTGTTTACAACAGGGATTTTGGTGTTTCCTGTGGTGCCAGTCAGTGTGTTGTATTCATCCCTATGGAAGCAGGTGCAGGGCTGTTAGCAGGCGATGGTACTGGAATGCTGATGCTGGCTGGTCTAACTCACTGTGTGCAGCTGTGATCAGCTCGTGGAGTCAGCAAAGCATTGCCTTCCTTCACAACCACTCCTCACAGACCTGCCCAGAGAAATCTGAGCCTTGACTAGATGTAGAAGTTTCATGCTCTAAATTTACTGGTGTTAAAGTGTCAATCACCTACAAAGACAGACAAAAACAGACTCTACCTGTAGAGTAGTAGACTCTACCTTAAGATAGCTTTAAATCAATGTGGATCTATACTGTCTTGTTACTTGATGTGCAGTTATGTCCTTCAGGTGAAATTTCCTTGCCTTGGCTTTGTAGTGCACCTGGGAACGTCATGAGAACAGATCACACAGAACACTAGCAAGATATTTCAGTACCAAGCCCATTAAAGACCATCCACTTTCTCCACCTTTTGTGCAGTCCAGACAATCCAGCAACTGGCAGCACCTTCACCTGGGGCTCCCCACTTCTGGCACATAAATAGCTCCAGGCAACCTGGTAGAGTTTATAGCCCCACTGCTCGCATGCAGTGTGTACTCTACACTGCTTAAAAACAGGGACGTGCTGCCTGCAGGATGGCCCTGCTCCCTCAGCAGCCCTGGACGTCAGAGAGGTCCTCACAGGACTCTCAGAACAGAAGGGCTCTGCAGGTAGTCACAGACAGAGCCAGAACCTGCTGCACAGTTACGAGTGGTAAAAAGAGCCTCAAGAATGGGCTCGTGTGGCTGTTGCCCCCACACTTTTCCCAGTCTTTGTCCTGCACACAGCAAATTTGTTTTATTTCTTCCCCTGCTGTTCTGCAAACTCTGCACCAGCAGTGGTGTCCACCCTGTCTCACAGAGGTCGGGGTGTTACCATCAAAGGCAGTTCAGACAAACACAAAGCCAGTGCTTCAGGCTTTTCTCAGTATCTCAGCAGCTGCTCTGTGTAGTCATGGCCAGAGCTTACCCAGGTAAGGCTCTTCTGCCCTTCCTTTCACCAGCCACCTGCAATGTAGAGGGCAACCAGCCCCTCTCCAAGGTGGAGGAACAGGTCCAAGCTGATTGCCAAAGATGCCGTGGGACAGAGTATTCCTCTACCTCCAGCATTCTTTGCCCACTCACATCTGCACATGTGCACACACCCCCAGAGAAATAAATCCAGAGCTCTTCATATCACAGGGCTGTTGTGTATGTGAGCAGTTTGGAAAAAAAGGAGTTTGGTATTCTGTGAACTACAGCATTCATTTCAGTAAAAATACTCAGGGCAAAAGGTATTATGTAAGTTTTCATGTAGAAGTATTTTTAAAAAGTCACCTTATTCAGCTGTGATGGAGAAAGAGGTACCTATGTAGGTTTTTGGTAATATTCATAATATTACCATAATATTAAAAAAAAAGAACAATATTTTTTGTTGGTAATATTCATTCACCTGCAGACTATTTACCATCCAGTCCAGGATCTCCTGGGGACATCAGCTGTCCACAGGAACTTTTGCAAAGGTAGGTGACATCATACTGGATACAATTAAAAGCCTCTGGAGCTGTAGCATAGAGAAGTGCAGAAATGGAACTGGTATTGCCTCGTTCCTCAAACTTCACTTCTGATAAATCTGTCTGGACAAGGAAAATGAAGAGATGCTGCTTCCTACATAAAACTGCATCCATGGAGTGAGACAGACAGGAGAGAGATCTCCTCACCCTGAGCTCAGTGACATTGTTAGAAAACTTCCTGTTATTTGTAGAAGGAGCAGAAAGAAGTGAACCCTACATGCCTTCGTTAAAAACATTGCAAAAAGCTTCTTTCTTAACACTCTGACTTTATTTAATGTACACAATAATTTGGATTCTGATGCATCCAGAGTTCAGTTTACAGTGACAAAGTCAGCTCTTTGTTCAGATCTAATTTCACACAACATTGAAAAAAATTCTGATGAAACCTATTTTACTGTGGCTGGGGAGAATAATTTAAGATATGGGAATAGCAATGAACTGAAAAAAAAGGATTATAGTTTTCAGGGAAGACTGATTCAATATTATTGCTTGGTTTATTTCAATATTATTATTTGGTTTATTTTTCCCCCTAGCCATTCTTGTGATCACCAAAACAAATTTCTTGTTTTATAATACTGTTGAGGGAAAAAGTTAATGAAGTGACTTGTGACTTCTTTGTTATGGCACAGATGAAAAGGCACATTTGTCTTCACCAGTCCCACAATACAAATATAGCCACGTTTATTTACATTTTTCCATTACTGTAACACAATATTTCTGTGTTTTTATAAGAGCAAAATATGGAAGTATTACATCTTTGCAACCATGCAGATTAATCACTCTATAATATTTTTGAATGTGAATAATGCATTTCACATTAAATATAGAAATACAAATGATGTCTAACAGACAAGAAAAGTTCTGTAATCCAAAGTATTTTCCCTTAGAACAGTCTCAGAAATTGTTTAAGTATTCGTAAAAATAATACTCACTTGAATCTAGTTTATGTAGTTTTCATAGTCAGGTTTTCTGTTGTGCATGTTTAGGTGGATTAGCAGTAGTACATCTATGATAGGGGTCCTTAATCTGATACTGGAACAGTGTTCTGGTAGTCTGTAGTGTATCCATGTTTTTCCTTATCTCTTAGTCCAGTTTTTCGGAGTGGAATGGCTTTTGCACACCTCATTCCAACACTGGCACCCAAAGCAATGTGAGAACAGAATCACACCATCTTTCTCCAGGTACTGAATGTCTCCTGTGGAAATGCTATTTGCTTAAATAGCACTCAGACCTTCATCTTTACAAGAAAGAAAAAAAAAAAGATCATCAATCCCACTACCAACTGTTGCAAAAATATGTGATTTGGCAGGGAAGACCTCTTAGGTACAACAGTAACAGATTCCTCAGGAAAACTCAGGATTGGACAAAGGCCTGGAGATAATTATAAAAGAAAGACAGGGGAAAAAAAATCTCATTTAAAGTGTAGATGCAAAAACTGCACTGGTTTCCTCAGTAGCAAGGATGTAACCTTGCATTTCCTATGGGCAACACTTACTGTTACTACTCTGAGGAGCAGCCGCTTTTAGGGAGAATAGAGGAAGGAACCATTTCCTTGATCACCTGCCCACATTTAAACTCTGCAGCTGTAGAATTCAGCACACAATTGTTTAGATTTGTTGGGATTTTTTCAAACCTGAATTCCCACATTTTTTGTTCATGTGCTGCACATAAAACCCAAGAAAATCTACTAAAAAGATACAGGCTAGTCATAACCAGCTTGTCATCTGCCTCAAAAAGTGAATGAATGAGACGGATGCAACTTGATCCACCCTGTAATGGAACAAACCCCTTTAATTTGAATCTCAGCAAATTTGGAATCTGTTCACACTTTAGTTTTGATAAAATTTGAACTTCTGCCCAAAAAAAGAGGAAAACCAGATTGCAGGAATAAACTTTGACAATTAAATCACTCAGGTCAGTGAAATGAGAGCAAGTCCTAGAAGGGTTTGGATTCTGCGTTCTCTTCCATGTCTCTGGCCTTAACTGTTATTCTGTGTAAATAAGATTGTTTATTTTCTAATGAGGACATCTTGATTTGTGGGGCAGTTTTAAATTCTACTAAAATTAGTAGCCATCAGAAAAATTAACGTTTTCTACCACCTTAATAGTTGAAGAAACAGAAAACATCAAAGTATGGAATATCTTTCTGTATACTAAACATACTACTTACTCTTTTTGCTTGTGATTTTTCACAAGGCCCTTTTGATAGTGCTGTTGTGCCATTGTCTGTTAGTTAATATAAAGCAGCCTTTCATATTTGTACTTGTGACAAACAGATGTTACTTAGGAGGAGCAGATGAGTAACTTGCATATTGGCATTATTAATAAAGTGCTGCTTTAAACTGGAACACTCAAAATAGCTCTAATTTTCACGAATCAAAATTTTGGTGGATGAAATTAAATTCCTAAAATACAAACAAATTCTTTTGAGTTCTCAATAAGGAATGTTTCTGCCTCTCACACTGTTGCCAAAACAAATATGTTTTCTTAGTGTGGGTCAAATACAGCTGTCCAGCATGCAAAACGGATCCTATTGGCATTAATAATGAGCAAGAATGGGATTTGTCCAGTGCATTTCTTCTTGGCTTTTCCAGCCTTCACTTACCTTTTTTTAAATATTAACAGAAATCAGAAGAGTTTACCCCGTTAGGAGTAAATTTACTGGAAGTCAAGAGCAGCACTGCTGAGAAACCTGGATTAACCAAATCCTGTTCTACTTTCAAGTGCCTGAACAGTAGATTTTAGTGCATTACTAAGGTCTACCCTCTGTTGTGTGAAGTTAGGCTTGCATGTGTAAGTCTTTAGCAGAGGCAAAGACACTGGAGTTAAGGGTTTTCAGAAGCCTTATATTTTGCCTACTTCCAATACTCCTGAAAATTTACTGATTTCTCTTTTTTTTTTTTTTATTTTAGTTCCAGGCTTGTATAGTCCTAAAGTTATACAGGAAGGGAGCCACTGATAGCTTGGACCTTCCTCTTGTTACTTAGTTATTTGAAATGGAACCTCGTTTAATCTAAGGGCATTATAGCTGTGTAGTGGAAAAATCATTCCCTGAAGGGAAGAATCAGCCTCTTGAAGTGCTGACAGATAGCAACACAGAAAGTAAAATTCTGATTTCTTGTTTCAAATCCTAATTTTTTTAAAGTATAAAATGGAAGAGTCATACAATAGTTTAAATAGAAATAAAAGTTCAAAGCAGAGTCTTGAAATCTTCTGATCCAGAAAGGCTGGGGGACATGTTTTGAAAATATCTAAATACCTTTCTGGCTTGCAAGTGTAATATGTCTTTTCATCCTTTTTTTCTTCTTGCAGCACTTCCATTTTGATCAATGCCCTGATAAAATATGATTCCCTCCAGGTTTCTCTGACTGGCTGTGAAAGGAGAGCAGGGTTTAGTGTGTGTTCACTTTTGAGTTCAGCTCCATGTAGATGTGGGTTGCCCACCTATTACTTTGATATAATTTTTCTCTGGGACTGCCTTCCTAATGACATTTTTTACTAACATCCCTTCAGCTTCCGCATGGTTTTACAGTCTCCAATACATGTACTTCCACATCAGCTGACACATCTAGATCAGCCTTCTTTTTTACTTTCTACCTAACAATCTCATTTTTATACATTTCTTTCCTTCTCAGTTCTGACCTCATCCTCCCCACTTACAGTTTCCAATCCAAACTGCATTTACACCTGACAGTCATTTTTCTTTTAAAAATACTTTATCTCCAGCAGGGTATTAGCACTTCTTCCCCTTTTTGATCTCCAAATTTTTGACCTCTTACACCTTTTCCTCCTGCTTCTCCCCCTTTTCTTCTAATACCTTGAGTCACCTGTCATGGCTTTACAGCTCTCCGCACCATATAATTTTCATGGCCTTTAGCTATATATACACATTATAACTACACCAACACGTACATTTCAATGTAGTACTTCCTGTGAAATGCATTGTCTAACATGATTTTGCCAGTGTTCTTCCTTCCTAAATTTATTACCAGCACATTAAGAGGTCTTTAGCAGCCACTCTGGAAAGCCTATACACAGATGAGAAGGACAAATAAAAATCTTTGTAGGAGAGGTGGCCTTAGTTTTTAAAAATCATGCCTATAGCATTATTCATATTGAAAAAATAACTGATTTTTAAAGACACGTGCATTAGAAGAAGATTTTGTTTCAGCCATCTATATATAATTAATATACAAACAACCTTGATGAACTAACACAGTGACCGCTACTGAGAGAACTTTGTTTGTTGTCCCTTTTCTTCCTTTCACAGCAACTACAGCGCACTGTTAGGAGTGTGGATCTATGGCTTTTTTGTGGTGATCTTACTGATATTGGACCTTTTATATTACTCTTCAATGAACTATGATATTTGCAAATTTTACCTGGCCCGCTGGGGAATCCAGGGAAAGTGGATGACACAGGGACAGAGCCGATGGATTAACCCTGCTCAGGACCCAAGACAGACACAGCCTCAGCCAGAGACACAGCCTCAAACTCAGCCCCAGCCTCGAACATCACAGACAGTACACACTTTAAAAGGAGATGCTTTAAGCCCACCCCTGGTGTCTTTTCAGAGTACATCTGCCTGGTAAGTAAGCTAAGCCATACTGATACATATTCTTTTGCTGTTTCGCAGTGTGAACAATTACTTGTATTTGGAAGTGCCTGTGAGTTCAGGCTGAACAGCACCATTTCTAGCACATAATTCTTTATATCATGACCTGTCTTACAGAATTACTGCATAGGAGTAATTTCTTACTCTGGACTATATTAAGTCATCTTTTAATCCTTTTCTTAGAGAAACAGGTGCTGCCATCTTTCAGTGCTAAACAGTTTTAGTACTCTGTCATGCAAATAAACTACAACTCTGCATCAACCATTATAAAAGTAGTTTTAATCTGGTCTCAAAGACTGATTGCTATGTGTATCTGTGGCTCTAGTTTTGTAAGACTGTATAAATAGTGACATTGGAATAGCTCCAATGTGAGATGTCACAAATCCGCTCTATTTGTGGCATGAGACACAGAAACAACATAAAAACCAGGTTAGTTTTTTAT
Organism: Daphoenositta chrysoptera; assembly: GCA_013397915.1. Classification (NCBI taxonomy): domain Eukaryota; kingdom Metazoa; phylum Chordata; class Aves; order Passeriformes; genus Daphoenositta; species Daphoenositta chrysoptera. The sequence goes on along the minus strand of VZRO01000432.1, from coordinate 50,554 downwards.
ATGCGTAGCCAAAAAAGCTTTCCTTGATCTCATTTGACAAAGTGACACAAGTAGACTAGTGTAAGGCTAAATGCTGTGAAACCAAGCCAAAACCTCCAAAAAAAACCCTCAGACCAAAAGGGAGACAGATCTGTGGGAGCAAGCAGAATCTGCAGTATAGATAGAAGAAATTAAACAGAGTTAGCCACTGGACAAAATGACATTGAATTATTTTGGACTGGTTTTGCCAAAGAAGAGGAAAGCAAAGGGAGAGAGCCAAGTTGAACATTTCTCTGAAAAAGGTGTCAAGAAAGGCAAGGACTTTTTTCTTGGCAAGAAAGCATTAGGATTTGGAAGGATGTACCTTCCAAAGAGAGTACCAAGTCACCAGTGTATTTTAGAAGAGTTCCAGAAGGCTGAGCATTGAGTTTTGGCAAAATAAAGTGATCTAAGAATGTGCAGGGTGAAAAAGATGACAGCAGTTCCGGGAGCTGTGGAGCACATAAAGCCTCAGCACTGATCTCAGTCTGAAACCTTCGGTATCGCTGTGCTGCAGATGGGATGATAACAGTGATGGTCCTTTGATTTCATCATTTGCCCCTTAATTTTATGCGTAAATCTAGAGCAAATAGAGTTGCAGATTTGTTGTAATAGAGAAAGAAGTGATGGTCAGTTCAGTGAAAGAGGAGGTTGCTTGGCACTGGAGCCAGTGCTGGATGTATGCAGTGCAGCTCAGACTTAAGGACCATTCCAGCAGCTCTTGCTCAAACAGAAGAGTCTGGGGCTGCTACTCAAGAGATAGAATTGCTTGTGCTTTTTTGTAAGCATCCTTCTTTTCACTTCCTCTTTACTTCCTCTAACTCTTCCAGCTTTTTTGCACATTGATTTCCCAGTCTCCAGTTAAAATTGCCATGTATGTTAAGAACTATATTTGTATCCTGGCTTAATATAGGTGTGTGTACATGTACAAAACTGACTGCATCTGCAAATTTATGTACTATTAGTCTGCCATAACATTATCAATTGAAACCACTCAATATTCTTTAAGGCTTGATACCTGGTCACTTCTCATCACTGACTCCCGTTGTTCCGTTTCTTTGCTTTTCCCGAAGCGTTAAGCGGGCAATAAATGTTAGGATCAGGTGAGCACATTCCCTATGCTCCTTGTCCTGTGTTGGCAGGAGATGAGCATTGAGAAGTCACTCCAGTAACACTCACTTCTTCCCCAGTGAGCTGTTTGTGCTCCCCTCTGTTCCCATAAAATTGTTCCCTTTTTTCCCCTAGTCCTTTCCTTGCTCAGTGGAAGAAGTAAGTAGATGTTTCCCTGTCAAAACCCTATTTATCCCCTGTATTTCAGCATGTAAAACACTACAGGAGGTGCCGTATTTTCATTCTTGTAACCTGCAACTTTTGGAATTCAGAGCCCATGAACCAAGAGCACAGATGATTCAGTCTGAGTTGGGTACAGAAAAAATAGCAATAGGCTCTGGTGATCACAGGCAAGATGTTTAGCATGCAAAAGAGTTCTGAGTAAACAGCTCCCTCAGAAAATGACAGATTTGTGTACTACAGCAATTGCTAAAACAGTGGGGAGTGGGTTGCCTGGCTATTTATTTCTCTGTTAGATAATCTGCAGGTTATGTAGATGAAAATATGGTAATTTTTGCCCTACAGAAATTAAGGTTAGTTTCAGAGTCTGATTTTCTATCGCAGTCTATATTTGATGAATGACCTCAGTACACTATTCTCAAAATGTAACCCTACTATCAGTGAAGAAGTGCAATCGACCTACTGGATTTATAATTTCCATCACCATTTTCAAAATTACTGAATCTCTTAAAACACTGGTTTTGAATTTTCTACCTGAATTTCCATTATTCTAGATGATGACACCTGCTTTGGTAACACACTGGGTTTCCAGTCTAAAAAAATCAACTTTTTAGTTTATGTTGCCATTTTAATGTGTCCTAAACTTATCCCAGCTTTTCTGTCTGAAAGAGAAAATAAGCATTTTTCTTTAGCACCTCACACACTATGTGTGTGTATATATATATGCATGTGATATCTACCATAAGAATGGTTCTTGTGTACAGATGAGCATTGTGAAAATTCAGAATAGATTTTTTAATCCTGAGAGCTATGAATATACCCCCAGGCATAAAAAACTTAAATACCATTAAAAACATTTTCCAAAGCAGTTTGCCAGTTTTCTTGATGACAGATGTTGTTGAAGTTGTTAACTTCCTGTACTACACTTATCTGAGCACAGTTAAAAATATGCCCATTCTAGAAGACACTACATGATGATAATAGGAAAGTGATTCTTGCAAATCCCTTGAGTGCTGCAGAGAACTGACAGTGTAAGAAAGTGTCCCAAGAAGGATGTCAGGATTAACCTATAGTTTGTAAAGCAGTTTTGGGATCTTCCTGGATTAAAAATTTACGTAACTGGTTTTTATTTCAGCATTTCTTTCCCTGCCCTAGTTTTAAGTGCCATGGCTTGGCAATGAATTGGGTATGTCAGAGAGAAAAACCAAGCAAGTAATAGTATAGAGTGGGTAGAACTATCCCTATGATGTTTAAACATTTTGTCACAGTGGATCACTTCAATGTTTACTTGAGACAAAGAGAAGCATGTATAGCCATAATATTATTATAAGTAAAGAGGTCTGGAATCCATTAGGCAAAGCTGCTGGCTGCTCTTGCAGTGCTGTGCAAGGATAGGAAGGAAAATCATTAATCTCAGGAGCATCCAACCCCCTTTGGACTAATGCTGCTTCGTCCTGTAGTGTGTGGATTGTGCAGCCCAACTAACGCTGATTTCTTCTTTAGTATGAAAAGCATCTGAGGGCTGTGCAAGGGCTGTCCAAGGCCTGTGTGGGCTGAAGGTCCTGGTGGATGTACCTTCTGCAACCCCGATGCCGTCACAGCCCGCTCGTGCCTGGGCGCACACAGTGGCAGCTTCTCTCGAGGTGGTTCCTTCAGGTCACGGCTGAGGGGCACGAGCTGGGCCCTTCCACGCTCCCTGGCCTGAGGGAGACCCTGCAGTCTGGCTACCTGAGCAAGCTGTAGCAGCTGGAGATGGAACTGCAAGGAGCAGCAGGCAAATTATTCCTACTGCTCAGGAAAGTAAAAGCCAAGGAGGTGATAAAATGAAATACTGCGAGTTGGGGAATTGAAATTCTGGCTGCTGAAACAACTTGTTCTCACAACCGTGGGAATATTGTTAATTTATAGTAATTAAAATGGTCAGACTAGAAAGGAAGATCACATTAAGAAGTGTGGGCCTGGGCCGCCTGGCAGAGTTCGTCCAGGTCCCCCGTGGCTGTGTTGTGTTCCAGATGTGAGAGGGAGACCCGATCCCTCTGCCTTGCTCTGCTGATGTTAAACTCCTCCTGACCTCCATCAAGGATGCAAATCACAGGGAATAAATACTGTCCTGAAGTCCAACACTTGCCTCTGTGTTCCCTGGCTCTCTGCACAACAGCAGGCAGAGGCAGTGCCTGCGATCACACACGTGCTCCCTGACTCAGTTTCAGAAACCTGCTGCTTGTCTAGAGTCAGGAAAGGTAGCAGCCCAGCAGGGTTAGCCCGTGTTATTTCCTTTACACAGCTGGAATGGATTAGGCAAAGGCAAGTCTATTTTACTTTCCCTTACAAAATGCTGGAATCTGCTTTAGCTGTGAATTCCTCTGGGGCACTTTGTCTTTCGGACAACAAATAGAATAGCTTTTATCCTGCTGCTATTCACCTGCTTCTTAACACCTCTTCAGATGACTACCAAAGCACCTGAGAGAATAAAGCCTATAAAAATACTGGCAGAGTTTAAGAGCCAGCAGGTAACTGAGCCATGTCCACAGCAACTGTACAAAAAAACACATAAATATTTTGCTGGTGGCTAAAAAGACTAAGTGAAAGAATTCGCTTTGATACCACATTTTGAAACAGGATGTAGACTATCACTGCAGTGCTTCCTTCAGTGACTTCTAAGAGCTGCAATGCTGCCTATGTCATGGGACATTGGTGCTGCAGTGCATCACTGTGAACGCAGTCCACCAAAATCATGACCACTGTGGTGACAAGAGGATTTTGTGCAGAGGCTGCTCTTGATTCAAATTATTTACAGCAACCAAGGGGAAAAAAAGCTGCCTCCTTTCATTTTAAGTAAATAAGAAAAATCTGAACTTTACATTTGCAAAATCACTGAACAGGAATAAAATGGTGCTGTTTTAAAGCTGCAAAATTTTGCATTATAGAGCCAAGCATACTTTAGAGCCCCTACCAAGACTTTTACGTTAGACTAAATATGGCAAATCAGACTACCCGTAGTTGTTGGGGTTTTTTAAAAAGATAAAAGAAATAAAATTGAATACTCATATGCTTTTATGAAAGAACTGTCTGGGTATTGACATCATCTGGAAAATCTGCTTAGTTACAAAGATTAGGTGTGTGAGGCAACACCTACCATTATATGGGCCTCCAATCCCTTTGGAATATATTCTGTTAGAATAACAGATACTGCTGAATGTATTTTCTTCTAAATATTCTTACCTTGCTTGCTGGGAACTACATAGCTGTAAAAATAGAAGTTAGCTCTACCCCAGCCCAAACCAGCACATCAGGGCAGGAAGCCAACAGCACAAACACACAGCAGGCTTGAAACCAAACACCTCAAAATCTGCAGTGCTCTGAGTCTTGTTTGCTTGCCTCGATACTACAACATGCGAAAAATTGGGAGATTTTGGTTCTATTGTTTGCATTTAAATAATTCAAGTTACTGAGTGCCTGCTTGCTTTCTTCCTTGTGTTTAGACATTCACTGTTAGCATGTGAAGTTAAGCCAATATGCAAGGTTTTTTGTCCACTTCTATCTAAATCTTTGTGTACATTGATATGCACAAACTGCATCTTTTGTTGATGCATATGTAGTACATATTGTTCATTTCATGCCATATTCTCCTTTTCCTTTGGCTCCGTAAATTATAGACCCCACATTTATATCTCTGCATTCTTAACTTCAGATTCATGGGATGGGGGCTGATTGATATTCCCTATTTTAGCTGTTTCTCAGCCTTTTCATTGAATTGGGATTGTATTCATCAGCTTCAAGAAAGTCTTTCTTTTAAAGGGACTGTACAGTTGAAGCAGTTTAACTTAAATATGGTAATGAATTGTGAGAAAAATAGTAATTAGGACAAAAGTGAGTGGTTAAAAGGTTATCTGAGTTCTGTTGCTGAATGAACTCTTCATGCTGAGAAATGAAATCTAGTAAAATTACTGGAAACCAGATCTGAATATCTTCCATATTTAAATTTTCTCATCTACTCAAGATCAGATTTTTTACAGTGAGTTCATTACCACATCTCCGTGATACAGATCTGGAATGACACCACCGAAGTAGCAGATAGCAGCATAAAATTTATGTGAAATCAGAAGCCTCCAATTAAGCCCACAATATCACTGCATAATGTCACAACACTGCACCATCACACAGGAAGGAGTGTGACAACCCAAATTCTATCAACCAATTCCATCTCCTCTGTCACAATAGAAACCAGTAAACTTGAAAATACTCTATAAATATTTTGGTAGTTACAGAAGTCATACCCTTGCACCCTCTTAGGTGCCAGGTGCTCAATAGTAATTTAAATAGCATGTACATGTTTTACATATTTTAAATATGCACAGAAAAATAAAATTATTTCCTCACTTAGGTTCTGAAGTTCGACAGAGAAACTTTAGCATCAGCCAAAGATATTTCCAGTGCTAGAAAGAATAAAAGGGGAAGTTTTGAGGAGCTGGAGTTAAGGATCTAAACAGACAAGCCTTACTTTATGCAAAGTGGCAAGAGGATTTCTGAGTAGGAGATTTAGTGTAATTCATTGTTCTGAACTGAAAGAAAGCACTTCTCAAAAAGAAAAAAGTATAGACAGGATATTGCCCATCTTCAATAGTTTAAGCCCCAGAGAACTACTTAAAATACCTGCAAAACAACTATCTATGTACACTTGGTGCTTTTAGCAGAAGTGAGAAGGAAGAAGAAGAAAAAACAAGATATGAGTCTCTGAAGTAAGATGCCATTGCTTTCACCTTGGAAAATTAATTCCCAATGTATATTTTGGATGTCAAAAAACAAGTAACTCCCTAAACTCAAGGAGGATCAAGCAGGTAACAGAGCTGAAGATCCTGTGCTGACCTATTTGTTATTCTCAGAGTTATTATTAAACAAAAAGCCACATGTAATAAATAACCCTTTTATGAGGTAGCAAAAGATCTTCTAAGTAAGCTAAAATTTCTGTGTGAAATGATGGCATATTATGGGATACCAGACATTAATGAAATCATCAGAAACTTATGTGATAATGCTGAAGGCAGGACCGTAAATGGTAACAATGTCAGGCAATTATTGTCAGTGAGAGCTGAGGACAGGAATCTACCACATCATTACTTTTATTGTCCCTGTCCCCTGATTACATCATGATGAAAACAACCACAGTAGTCATTTCATCAGAAAAGTGCTAAAACATGTCTGTGTGACCTTGGTTTTATAATGATGTTTCACTGAACAGTTCAAGAAGAGGCCAGAAATTAGACACAGTTCTTCATTATTAGCAAGATATCAGATGTATCTTGGCTGTTTGAGTCTCAAAAGCAAAACAAGTCAAGAAGCATTAAAATCTGAGTCATTTTACTGAGACATGAGAGAATGCTGATGTCAATCAGCAAACAATTTTCAGGAACTTAAAAGGTTTTGGGGAAGTTACATGATGAACACTGTCATAAATACATATGCACAGACATCTACAATTCACTGCAGACAAAAAATACCTCTGAGGAGAGTTTGAAATCCACATAAAAAGGATTCTCGGAAATTTGCAGTGCTGAGGAGATAAAACCAGCTTGGGATATAAAAATGGCAGGAATATGACATGTCACTGAAACACAATTGGAAATGCTGCTAACTAACCTTAGTCCTACATCAGGTGATAATGCAATCCCAAAACAGAACAAGTGAGGCACATTCCTTCAAACAACGTGGAAATGAGTTTAATCAGCACAACATTATGTAGCCTTCACAGAATGGCAGCAGAGGAATAATTGGTTGAAACTTGGCACCCACCATAATATACAGGAGGGTAAAAAAGACATGTAAAAAGTGGTTATCTGTGGAAATAAGCTACCTCCCTTCACTTCCCAATAGGGTTATCTGTTTCCCAGTGTTTGTATGTAGTGGGAACCTTTACTTAGGCTCCACAGAATCTCAGAGGTGGAATGACTGGGGAGACAGAACTAGTGACAGTAAATGCTAAAGGCAGTGCTGGAAAGGTCTTTGCACAGCGGTTCACAGCACAAAAAGGACTGTGGGGCTCAAATCTGGAAGGGAACAAGCTCCAACTACAATTTTTCTTCCTGAAGGACTGGTGCTCTAGTACATCAGGGAGGAGTTAATGCACAAAGGAGTCGTCCTGGTTACAGGAATTATGTACATTAGTGAGCTGATCATATCCCTGAGCTGAGCTGTGCTGAGCACACGGCACACAGGCTCCCTCCTGTCTGCTGGAAACCACGGCTGTCACGTGGAAAAGGAACTGCTTCATCAAGAATTGCAGTAAATTAATTAAACAGTCATTAACTATATTCTGCATTGATTAGTGATACGGATTTTAATCACTCATGCAGAGGAGGGAGGAAAAGTAATTTTCTATTGCGTTCACAGTCTTTGGAAAGTGGTGAGTTACAGGGAGCTGCTGAACCCAGCACCAGTTACCTGCTCATCTCCAGCACAAAAACGTTCTGAAGGAATTGTGACTGGAAGGCAGCCAGAGATCAGCCTTTCACTCACCAAAAACCTCCCAGACTTCTCTTATGCTGCTGAAGTCAACAGCAACCAGAAGAACACCTGCTTTATTTGCATTTTAAGACATTTTAAGGAAAATTATGTGACAGACTGAGAGTGGACTCCATATTTTTTTTTAATATTCACTGAAACCTCTCAAAGCATAACAAAAATAGGCATCCCAATTAAAAAGAGCCCCAGTGTTTCCGTGAACAACTAAAAGAAGACAAAAAACGTGAATGCGTTTTCGTGAGTGTGTTAAAAATACTACCTAATTGACATGCTGTTGAAGGGAAAAAAAAGGAAAAGTCGGTTCAGCCTCAGGTTGACTCTTCCTGTCTTTTCCTTGGCAATACATAAAGCAAAAGTAGAAATACCTGAAGCAGACCAACAATCATACTTGGCTGCAAGGGGCAGGTTTTGAAGAACTTAGAGACAAGTGAGATAATGGGAAAAAAACACCTTGTTAAGCATTAGGATGGTGAGGAATAATCCCCATCTTCCCATTCTGAGTCCTAATCTTGCAGTGTTTGTTACACTAAAAAATTCCACCTGTGAAGTCAATAGCTGCCTCCGTTTAATTTTTTTTCCCTTTATTCTAGTTAAATAAGTGCAGACGTGGTCTGGAATGTTTAAAAAAATTAGTAAAAATGACCTACGGGATTTTCTGGCTTTATCTTTCTCAGAGGCTGCTGGCTGTAGCTGGAGTTAGTGCTGTTGTTACTACAGGAGTCTGTGAGTCCCTAGTAGGTTGTGATGTGTTTGTCTGCACAGTGCTTGGGTGAGCCAGTTAGCTCCTGGTGCTTCCATTTTACAGAGGAAATGGAAAACTTACCTGGTTTTATGTGTGAGAGCTACACTGAAGATATTTGGCAATACTGCCATCGTTCTAATTGGTGTAAAATTTTGTAGTGGTTGTGTAGTAAGAACAAGAGGGTAACAGCACAGTTCCCTCCCCAGTGCTCTGTTGTAGGCACTGCTGACAGAGAATATCCTGGAACTATTTGAAACAGGCAGTGATACAACAGGCAATTCCTCACCATCAGTTTCCTATACAATACTAATGGCTAAACAAGCAAATGGAATTCTGGAGTGCACAGAGAGGAGATGTCAATTAGAAGTAGGGAGCTGTTGCCTCACAAGTAGTGGTGGGATTGCTAGAGGGAAGCACCACCTTCCCTAAGGCCTGTAGCAGGAAAAATCCTATTGACAGATGGGAAAGCATTCAGAAGGAGCTGCAGAGCTTATCTGACTTCTGAAAAGTTTGTCAGACTAAGGAGTTTAAGAAGCTCAAAGCTAAAAGAACATTAAAAGGCAATTTGAACTCAGTCTGTAAATTCTTCACGGCAAGCAGATTTCAGATAGTAGAGGGCTGTAACAAACAAAGACAGAAAAATATCTAATACCTGGAAGATCTAATTATACAAATCTTTACTGGTGATAAAGAGCAGGATTAGACTCAGTCAGCATAGCCATCTAAAAGTCCTGTATCTACTAGTTATCCTCACTAGCACATTGAAAGAGGCATTTCCAGGGGGTTATTCATTCCACCTATCTTAAGATGGATGAAATTGCTTGGAAGCCTGGCTTGATTCATTTTTTTGACATTATGCTGGAAGATGAGTTTATAGAAGTCATTTATCCAGCTGAAATTTGCCAGTGGGACTCACGTCCTCCAAATGTGCATTTCTTTTAAAGTTGGCAGTTGATCAAGGAAATGAGATGGAGCAGAACACCCATTACTTGTGAATTTAAAATTGGCAAGGGAGCTTGCGGAATATAAGCAACAGTGGGAAGAATGGGAAGCTAGGTCTGCACAGCTGGCCAAACTGAGGACCCTAAGAGAACAGCTCTTCAAAAATCTGATTTGTCTGGGGAACAGGTGAGGCTGCAGTCCCAGAAGACTCACACCAACATCAGTTTTCATTCAATCATTAGGCTGGAATAGACTCTTTAAGGTCCAGCCATTCCACCAGCACTGCCAAACCCATGTCCCCAAGTGCCACATCCACACTGCTTTGAAATCCCTCCAGGGACGGGGACTTCAGCACTGCCCTGGGTAGCCTCTGACAGTGCTTGACAATTCTTCCAGTGAAGAAATTTCTACTAATATTCAACCTGAACCTCCCCTGGTGTCACTTGAGGCTGTTTCCTCTTACCCTATTGCTTATTACCAGGGATAAAAAACTGACTCCCACCTGTTTTCAGCCTCCTTCCAGATAATTGTGAAGAGCAACAAGGTTCCCCCTGAGCCTCCTTTTCTCCAGGCTGAGCCCCTTTCCCAGCTCCCTCAGCCCCTCCTGCTGCTCCAGACCCTTCCCCAGCTCCGTTCCCTTCTCTGGACACGCTCCAGCCCCTCCATGTCTTTCTTGTCCCGAGGGGCCCAGAACTGCCCCAGGATCTGAGGTGCGGCCCCAGCAGTGCCCAGCACAGGGGACAGTCACTGCCCTGGCCCTGCTGCCACCCCATGGCTGGCACAGCCCAGGTGCCATTGGCCTCTTGCCCCCCTGGGCACACCTGGGCTCATGTCCGGCCGCTGTCCCCAGCACCCCCAGGGCCTTTCCCAGCTTTCCAGCCCCTCTGCCCCAGCCTGGAGCTGCAGGGGGTTGGTGTGACCCAAGCACCAACATTTTCCCAGCATAGCAAGCTCATCATGCTTACTGAGCAGTCAGAAAACACAAACCAGCAGCTGCACATCAAAACTCACACAAGGCTTTTCTACAGTTGCATCACCCTCTGCCATTCAGGACTGAAGGGGACAAACATGTGGCCTTCTTTCTCCCCACCTCGTCCAAAAATTGCCTGATTATGCAGCTGCTGCATAATAGCTGCTGATGCCAGTGGGACTGTGCAGTGATTGCATAATCACTCCAGAGAATGGGAATCTCTGGGCAAAGCCTCATCCTGGCACCACCTGCCCAGTCCTCATCTCTCAGGTTCTGTGGGTGCAGGGAGCCACTGGTGGTAAAGATTATATTTGTATGTAACAGGCTTCCAACTTTTCATGTGGAAATGCTGTGAGATTATAGTGGGCACAGGAGCATCCAGCAATGGGGTCTGTTACAGCGTGTGCATGTAAAAGCTGTTGTGGAATTAATCATCCTGATTATTACAGCCTTTCTGCCTCTCCTCTAATGTAAAGGTGCAGACATGATAGCTGCAGTTATCACTGGGCAGCTCTAAGAAGCTTAAATTTCTGTCATGAAAAATTGAGCATAGGATAGATCCACAATAGGAAATGTGTACACAGATGCAAAAAAAAAAAAAGGGCAAATAATGAAAAGTAATGTAGAACAAAACAAGAATAACCCACCAGCTGGCAGGCATAATGGTTCCCAACAAAAAATTTCCACGCTTCATAAATTATCATTCAAACCGTGCCATACCAAGTGGAAATCCTCAGTCCTGTGACACCAACCAAGCACTGTATTTCTTTCTCTGTGACTCAAGAAATGCTGCTCTGCAGGGGTCATACACTGTCGCTGAGCCATGCACAAAGCTCTTGTTGCAGCCAAAGGACATTTGATACCCCAGCAGACCCATATCTAGTTGCAGCTGTGAGACAATATAAAAATAATAAACCAGTCACAGTTCCAGCACTGGTGTCAAAACACATTTCTGTGTAAAACCAGCCATACAGCTCAGATAACCACGGCATAGAAATTGTTTCCCTGCCTTTTGCACTCTGCTGAAATTGCCCAGGGTCTTTGGCCTCTTCTCTTTTCACATCACGACACACCTCAATTTCTCCTATGACTTTTTTACGTGGGAAAGGTGGGGAGAAGAGAGGGAAGAAGCATTTCTGCATAAAACTGCCTTTCTAACATCACTTCGAGTATGTAATGCTGTAACACCTGGTGGCGTTGTGGGTGTTATCCTTCTGCTGCTAACTGCTAACTGCAAAGAAACAAAGTTAAAAATTATTTCTTGCTTGATGATTATGTGCAAGGAAATATATACTGGATCTACAACAGGAAGCTAAACAGGAATCAGATTGAATTTCAAAGGCTGTACTCCTAATGATTTTAGCTGTTGATACTTTTGTTAATGTTAAAAAGCAGTTCTGTGTTGTTTTTTGAAGTACCTTCAGAAACTTAAATTAATAGTAATAGTTTAAATTTTCCTGCTGCTAGAAAAGCCACGCAAATTCAGTTGTGAAAAGAAAAACATACACAGAACAGTTGCAGGAAACTCAACTGGTTTCATCCTACAATGAAAGCTCTCAACACAGTAATTACTGCATATTTTCTCTTGAGCTCTGACTCAGAAGACTAGCCCTCTTAAGACTGAAAAGTGAGAGCAGAAAATAAAGCTCTTTGGTAAAAAGAATAACTATTTCAAAAAATACTTTTTCTTATATGTCATTAATACGCATTTTATTTCCAGAAATGACAGAATCTCCTGTATTGCACAGGGGTAAATAAAAAAGCCAATTTAACTTGGAGTAAATATGCAACTCTGGGCTAAACCACAGGTTTGGTGCTCAAAATTCAAGTGCTGAAACTGATTCCTCCCTCCTACATAGATGGTTGTGCAGCTGGAGCAATTTGAGCCTCTGGCGAGGCAGAGGGAAGCAAGCACATGCATCTTGTCTCAGAAGACTGTTCATACTCGGGAGAGAAAAATGGATATGGAAGGAAGAAAGGGGGGTAACTTCCTCAGTCATATGAAGTGCAGAGGCTGAGGAGCAGTTCCAGCACCCAGAGGGGCTCCCTGGTTGGTTGAGGCCAGCACAGGAATTGGGCACCTTCCTCCTCCTCCACTGTTCTGCCCCCCTGCCCCTGCAGCACCCACCTCCTACCAGGGGAGCAAGAGCCTGGAGGATTTCTTAGTGATCCAGCTGGGATCCAGTTCAAGCAATATATTCATTTGATCTGCTTTGTAAACCAACATTGCCACCTTCTTTCAAACAGAATCTGGGAGAAACTCTTGTCCTGCTTCTAACATAAGCCCCCTGAAACCTCAGTGGCCTTCATTTTTATTGACTTCTGTGGGCCTCGAAGGAAGTCAGCACCTCAAAGCTCTGCAAATCATACCAGAATATTCCAATCTAATGTTTGGCTGACCGCTTTTCCCCTTGCAGCATGTTTCAGCAGTTCAATTTCCATGAAAGTGGTAGGGCTTTTAGCCTCTGTTGGACATCAGGACATGCTAGGCAGCAATTTTAATAGATTGAATTTTGCTGATGCTAAGATGGCAGAGACTGTTAGGGCAAAAAGAGCAGGATATTCACCTGATGTAGGCTGGCCTGAGCTGTTGTTTAGCTCAGTGGATTAGTCTTGAATTTTACAAAGAAGCTAAGCTACACCTATATATAAAATGTCAGAGATTAAATACAGAAACTGTGGGCCAGATAAACAGATACATAAATAAACACACTCATTCCTTACATCTGGCCACATTTCTCCTTCACTCACTAACTTTTCTGTACATTCAATGCCAATGTACAAACCACATTGTCCTGTGTAACTGGGCTGCATTTGCCCTCAGCTGTAACTTGCAAAGACCTGTTACAACACTTAGAGTTGACCATCTCCATAAGCAAAGATACTCTGAGTTACACTGAGTATAGCTTACACAGACAGCCTTTTCAATTATGTCCTTCATTTATAAATAAATTGATTTTAAAAATTAAAAGTTACCAGGGTGCTCTATAAGTGCTTTTCTTTCTGGACCAGTCAATACTGTTAAACCAAAATTTTGGTGTTTGTGGGTTTTAAAAATATCCATGTCAGTATTTACACTGCATTAGGAGACTGTGTAAGCAGGGAAAGGCCATGTCCTAATAAGCTACATCATAAATCACATGCCAAGTTTTACTGCTTTTTTTTAAAACCTCACTTTCAGTTTATAGAGGATCTGTTATATTAAAATTACAAAAGCATGAAAGGAGGCCTTTTTCTCCTATCATGTACCAGAATTTTAACACAGAAGGGCACGCTCTTGTAAAGCCTCCTGTACTTTCCACTGTGCTCTCCTGGATCTAAGATGAATGGTTTGGCACTGCTGTGTAAGAGCTCAGCAAACATGGAGAATATTTGAGTATCTGAGGTGTGTCAGAGCCACTCTCTAGGAACCAATTTTGGAAGCTGGTGACATCAGCTTTTGGGAAATTGGGATGAGCTGAAACCAGAGATAGCTCAGTCCTTACCACTGACGCAGAAATATTAAAGTTCAGAGATTTTTTGGAAAGCTTTTACAGCAGTACCAAGAACAAACTGAGGATGAAGCCCTGCGCCAGATAGTGCCCATCTATTATCCCACCCACAGGAAGATGCAGCATCTCTTGGCATGTCCTGAACCTCAGGGGTTCACCTTTACTGCCACTGAGTTTGTGAGATAGGGAGAAAAAAAAAAAATCTAGGAGTGCACATGCAGATGTAGGATAAGAATCTGCATCTCTTTCCAGAGGTAGCTGTGTTTGAGGAAATACCTACAGGCCTTGGGTTTACCACCAAAATCTTTTAGGATGTTATGGGTCTGTTATACATGTTAATCAAATCTGGTCGTGAATGAACATGAGGGAAGAAGGTTTCTGACCAAAACATGGAGACTACAGAAACCCTTCCACTTAGTGATACTGGATTGTAAAACAGAGTTGCATATATTTACATACAAAATTGTATATTTGCATGTGGCAGTATGAGAGTGAAAATTATGTTAAGAGAAATCTGTACTAGTGCTGCCCATTTTTATAATTCAGTTTTTGGGGGCAGTAGGGCTTCTCATTTCCTAAGTTATGCTTGGGACTCTTAGGCTCCTGCACTATCGGTTTCTTTTGGAGCCTGAGGAGGAGTAGAGTAGCTCTGCAGAGGTGCCTGTTGCTTTCTGTTTCTAAAGGACCCTGAGGTGACCCTCCAAAATTAAGCCATTTTACCATTCTGATGTCTGCAGTTAGGTGGGATGAAACCCACTTGGAGTATCTATGCCATTAAATCACACTACACACAGCAATAAATCTCCTTTCCAAAGCAACATGCTTGAACCTTAAAGAAGCAGACAAAAAATACTCTCTTGCCTCTAGCAATAGCTCCTCTGTTTTGAAGTATCTTCCTCTATGACAGGAGTGCAATTAAAACTATTTGCTCACTCCAGTTACCTGAAAAATATGTGAAAATGAGCACAGTCTCAAGTGGAGTAAGTCTAGAGTTCCTTACATGATACCCACATTCAGCTTGGCATTGTGAAGCCTTGGGGTCTTGAAAAAAATTGAAGGCAGCTCAAACTGTTTGCATAGCAAAATCAGGGTTGGGTTTTTTTGGTGAATCATACAAAGAAATTTTGGTTCAGGTGTTATCAGCTACTTAATGGCTGCCACATATTAGCAGGAAAATTCATCAACAATCAACCAGATGAATTTCAGCCTCAGGTGACACATCTGATTCAGGCACCCTGGTTGTGACACCAGGGTTTCATAAATATCTGGAGAATTAGTAAGTCCAACTAATTTCCAGTTTTACTTTTAATTGGCCATCCACTCTTTTAAGACACTTTGAAAGGCCTGGGGTGTTTGGAGTATTTTTCTGAAATAACCTTAAGAGGAGGAAGAAAACATTTCAGATAATGAAAAGTCAGACTGCAGCTCTTCAGAGAGGAAAAACACAGTGTTTCAGTGATCATCTTTCAATATATGTCCTCAAACCTTCATCTGTTCCACCATTCAAAACTTGTAAATAAAACTTTGAATGCTTCATAGTTCCATTTAAAATAAAAACAAACCTCAGAAATTCTCCTGGATGTTTTTACTTTCCAAAACAGTGCTCAGGAGTATCAACCAATTCAGAAAGTACCAAATGAAAAATGTTGCTACTAATTGAAAAATACTGGACTTTCAGGAGCATAGGATTACTTCAGAAACCATTATTTACAGTATGTAATGTTTATTTATGTTAGCAACCCAATTGGTTTCATATCACTGCTCTTTGCAAGTGAGTATTGTAAAATATGGCCATTAGTAAAAAAGACAGAAAATTGTATCCTGTGTGGTTTCATGCCTCTCCCACCACACCCAGCTGATGGGACAAAAGATGTATTTAATTTGTACAATTACAGATATTCCAGAGACTCTAGAGGAAGTCAGTTTTCCCTCTTAGCTTTGGTCTGTTGGCCAGGCAGCCATATGAATAACAAAAGTTAAGCCAGCTGCTGTTTTAACACCCGCAGTTCAGGGGAAGGAGCTGGAGGCCAGTCCTTGCCTGCAGCAGCTCTCCAGGCTCTCTCCAAGTGCCAAATCTCCTGCATCCGTTTGTGGGACAGACCTTGGATCCAAGCACATCCCAAGCCTCGCTTGCCAAAAGAGCAGCCAGATCTCCAGTAGTGCGACCAGAGTGCTGTACCAAAACCAGGCTGATCAAAACCAATTCCTGACTGCTTGCAATTTGTTTCCCAGCTCTCTGGCTTCCAGATCCCAGCACTGCCCTAGACACAAGTACAAACCAGTGGGCCTACCAGTGTGAAGCCCAAACACATGCTATAGGCAAAGTGTTCCTCTGAAAACCATCTCTGAACTCAGTATTAGCAACAAAAAGTCATGGAAGTGAATTTAAAAGTAATTTAAAGAGGGAAACAAAGCCCCTCCACTGGTGTGATAACCCAGTCCCATGGGTGACTGCACACCAGTGGGGGTGACACAGCTGTTGTTAATTAGAAGGTCTTAGTATTGGGTTTAGGTTTATCTGGAAAACAAGCAGCAGTGGAGTTTAAATCTTTCAAGTCTTTCTTATCTTTCCGTCGGGCACGGAGACCAGCCCTGCACCTCCCTTGAGCCACCAACCCTCCTCGGTAGGGCAGCAGCACGACCTGGCCAGCAGGTACCTGCCTGGCATCGGCCAGCCACTCTCTGCCCAAGCCAGCCTGTCCCTTGGGAACACAAGACATTCCCAAAGCTTCTAAAGTTCCTCTAAAGCCAGGGAGCAGCTCGCAGAAGTGATGTGATGCGATGCACAGTTTGGTTTATATCCTCCGAGCCCTTATGGGAGTTGTACAACCTCAAACTGGTCTATTAGAGGTGAGATTCTTAAGAAATGCAGTGAGCAATTTAAAAAGCAGACTCACCAGCACTCCCAACAAACTGTTGAGATGGAAACTTCTTTAAAATTGTGCTGCTTCACAGGTTGATTTTTTCTAGTAAGCCTTTCTAGTACTCCATTGTAAACAGTCACTGCGACTCTCGAATACATTCTGCAGTGCTCCGATGCCTGAGACAGCTGACAGCAATCACCCTTTTAACACATGACGCCCTGAGGTCATAATTAGCTCCCATTACACAGACAAGCGATTCTGCCGTGAAAGAGCGGTGCAAGTGAGCACATGCCTGTTCCCCACCTGCATTTTCCAGGTGGAAGGGAAAACAGCCTGACAGGTGACCTGCACACCTTGTGTCCGACCTCACAAACGTTGTGCTGATGCTAGCTCGTTACAGCATGAGCAAACACACTGCTGTAAGCATAATGCAAGGGAAATTTAAATAATCCAAATGGTTTCTTCCCATCTGCAGAGCAACATTATTTAACTCTGGTGAATCAGGCATGTATTGCACATTTAATCCGTTTAAACCTTAACACCATCCTGAGGTATTCGCTTTCAAACATATTTTGACATTTCTCTCCATTTTTGCAGAACTGTCAGCTATGGTAGGAGCAGCACTTGAGTTGAAATTTCAGTCTGTTTTTCCAAGTTGAACGTTTCCAGTGCCTGACTTTTGTGTAAACTCTTAAACACTACATATCTGTCTTCCCTGAGCCAGCTGTTACTCAGAAATATTAGTGGTAGCTATCAGTGGTGGTGGTCATTTTACACACTGGCTGTGACAAAATCGATTTGCCACCACTTAAGGTCCTCCTCTCATCTGAACCCCATGCAGGGGCCAGGACATATTTCACAGCTAGACCAGAGCAGAATTTGTGATCCATCAAAGGTGAGGTAATTCAGCCTGGGGGTGAAAATAGAGGCAAATCCAATGCTCCTTTATGGCAAGATGGCAGCACTCAGGACCACTGCTTAATGCTGAATTGTTCCTTGTCTAATCAAAAAACCCTAAACATTCAGTGTCTTTGGTACTGAGCCAACTGAAGCAAATTTTTCTTGTTGTTCAAATTACCTCTGCATTGGAAAAACCTGAATCATTCAGCTATTTTGATGTTCTCAAAAAAAAAAAAATTTAAAAAATTTTAAAAAAGGAGCACCACCTAAAAAGTCTGAGGCTTTCCACTTTCTTTCATGCAAATAAGATGGCCAAATGGTGATTGAACCAGCAGCATTCATTCTGGAATTTTGTAACTTTTAGGAATTAGTCTTGGTAAGTCAAGCAACCTTTCAGTATATATTTTGGATATATCGTTACATGCTCTGTATAACATAGCCATAGGAGTCTATAGATGCCAAACTATGAAAATTATTTCCCTGCTCTTCGGCAGACTCCACAGGCAGAGGGATTAGGTTATATTCTATTTCTTTCTGGTTTGAAGTATATTTAGACAACTGAATGGCTTTTCATTTAATGCTTGTCCTGCAATTAATTTCTCATATCCTTCCTTTCAATCTGGTGAGGCTTTTACGAAGCCCAGTGTAGTGTGCTTTGTCCTCCCTTGTCCTTCCATTTCTGGGGAAGGAGGGCACATTCCTATTTCCTGTAACAATTGGTGTAGCCGCCAAGGGCTTCTTATTGCAGAAAGCTGTTTGTTAGCCTGGCATCCCAGCTCTTCCTGTGACCAGAGAGAGCAAAAGCTTTTCTCCCATGGACGGGATTGGAAGGCACTGCAGCAGAACCTCAATGGGTGCAGATCACAGCTCAGTGATCAGTGATCTTTATGCTTAGATCAGTGTACCGCCATTTTATGCCAGGGTAAAACCTGAATAGTTGCAGAGGCCGGTCTCTTTCATGTGAACTGTGAGCCACAACTTGTGTAAATCATGGATGCAGGGTGTATCTGAGGCCTGAAGGGACTGTGGTGATCGATGGGACTTTTATGTCAACACCAACTTAATCAGAGGCCTTGTAATGGTCAATGTGGCAACTGTTTACCTCATTTGTTAGAAAAATGGCAGAAATCTCTGAAAAAACTTTCCTCCAGAGGCTCTGAATCACTCCTTCATTACTAAAGGATGTCATTTCATTCCAGCAGAACTGAGCCACCAAGCAGTTATTGCTGTCAAACAGGAGGCAATCTTTTTGTTGGCTGCTGCCTTGTCAGGCAATGAAAATCATAGGCTACAGAATGATTTGGTTTGGAACAGACCTTAAAGCCTATCCAGTTCCATGCCCTGCCATGTGCAGGGACACATTCCACTAGACCAGGTTGCTCAAAGCCCTGTCCAGCCTGGCCTTGGACACTTCCAGGGATGGGGCAGCCACAGTTCCTCTGGGAAGAGCAGCAGTGGCAGCCTGGAGCACTGTACAGTGACAATAACCTCTGCCAGGGAAAGGGAGCAACCTGAGCCGCCTCCAGAGCACAGCCTTCAGCTCTAAATGCATTAAAATCCTGGAGAAGTGACCAGGAGTGACAAACACTGGGTTTCTGTTGCCAAGTGCACGTGTTGGGAGACTGGAATATAACACTCTTGCACATGGAAATTAGCATTCACCTTTCTTAGGAAAATGCAGGTATTTTTAATGGGATCCTGCTATTGCAAAATGATCTGAAGCATTTCCTCTCAACCTTACTCTTCCAACCACCAGTCAAGCTATCAATCACATGCCCCACTTCACTTTTTGTAGGGGAAAAGGACTTTTTGGCCTAGCAACTGCCCTGTCAGGGTTTAGTTTCAGGGAGAGGCTGTGAGGTGGAGAAGCATAACAAAGAGGTTGGGGGATGTCAAAATTCCTTAATCCTGCCTGGCCATAGGTTGTGATCCTCCCATGTCCTTCAGTGTCTGTCTGCACCTGTGCAGCGTGAGCAAGGCACAGAACACAAGGCTCAGTTCTGGGGAGTTTAGCAGAGCCTGGCTGGCATTTGCAGGCATGGCACCCTGTGTGCTGGGCAAACGTGTCTGCTCACAGTGTGCTGTTTCCATTTTGTGCATCATCAGTTACAACATGCTGCAGGTTTGGAGTCTGTGGAGTCTGCACATTTCCTTTGCAGAATGAAACAGGGAGAGGGAGAGGAGCCCGTGACAGCAAAGGCCCAGCTCTAAATTACTGCTTTGCTTCTTTTATGTGGAGCTCCTTTCCCAGCTGTTCATCCAGCTTGGAAAATGCAGGGTGAAAAGTTCCTACTTGCTGTAAGAGGCTTTCAGAGCTGAGTGGGGTCTGTGTGTTGCTGGCTCTGCTGTTCACATCCTCCTGCTCATTCTCCCATAGCTTTAGACTGATGAGAGGAATTGGCAGGAAATCCAGGCTACTCACAGGAGTGTTATTTTAGCTTCTGTGCTGCAGACAAATATTCATGAACTTTGCTGTGGTCTTTGGGTCCAGGAACTCCAGTAACCCTGACTTTACACCACTTTGGTGACACTCTTGATTTTACATTAACCTGAAGAAGGACCTGGCCAGCAGCAACTTTGGGACACTCAGATAGAGGAAAAGGGGCTGATAGGTCCAACACGTTTAAAATTGCATTTTGTCCTGGAACACACAAATGCCTGCTCTATCTGCTTCATCTCTAAACATCTATTTAAAAGCAAATAGATAACTAAAAGAAACTGCATCCTGTCAAACAGTCTTGTTATTTAAATTACGCAGATAGCAGATTAATAAGGCATTTTGCAGGAGGTGAATCTACACGTGGCAATCTACAGAAGACTGGGAAGAAACAGCTGAAGGTGCTGTGAAGGACAGAGGTGCCTGCAAGACATGATATGTGCTCATACTCTCCAGTTTCTCTCTCCCCAGATGTTTTTTTTTAATTAGTTATAGCTAAGTCTCCCGAGACTCTCTTCTACATATGAACAACCCATTTTAAACTTCATCTGTGTGCAGACCTCACAACAGGCAGGTTTGCATGTTGTGTTAATATGCATTTCTACCAATATAAAAAAAGGACAGTGACAGAACAAAACAACATATTTTTTTTATTATTTCTGACGTTAATAAGGCTGTCTAAGCTATTTGATTATTAGAAAGGAATTAGCTGTCAAACCTTAGAGGTCTCGTGTGACTGAGTTTTGGGTGAAGGCTTAAAAACTGTCAGAGTTGTAAGAAAATTGCATATTTCTGTCTGGAGATTCTCCCTGGATGACAGTACTGCAAAAAATGCCTAAATCTGAATTAAATTAAATCTACAACTGAGAATACTACAAGGTTTTCTTCACAGGAAATATTTTGGTGTTGGGTGCTCCTGAAACATAGAAACCATTTGTGCTTTATGTCTTCCAGAAAATTATATTGATGTGCCTCAAGATGGGAGAGGTAAGACTAGACTTCAGGGAGCAGCTTTCAAGAAAACCAACTAAATTACAAGAGCTGAAAAAATTATGGATAAGCAGGAGAGAGAAAGACTACAAGAGGGAGATTGAGCAAGTCACCTGAAGACAGACACCATTCAAACAACTTCTACAGGCAAATGATAATAGAAAGAGTGTCCAGGATAAAGTAGTCTGTAAGCAATATTTTAATTCTAGACTGAGACTATTATCTCTGAAAGGAAGCATCATATTTGAGAAAATGCTCAGTAGGAGGAAAATTAAGTTGCTCTGGCAAATCCACACAAAGGTGGAAAACGACCACAAGACAAACCTTTGGTAGATAACTTTTCTTTGCCTCCCCATCCATCAATTGCCATTTGAGCCTAATCTAAGTGTCAGAATCCTGAATGTGAGTTTTTCCAAAGTTCTCTGGTGAACATTTTATCACAATAGGGTAGATGCTGGCAATCCACATCACTGTTAACCATATTGTCCTATGCATTGCAAGGTAAGCAGAGCCCTTTCATTGAGAAAGACTGCAGGGTAGCAATCACTTCAACCATAATGCACATTTTTAGATCACTGGCAGTGATTCTGCTAAGACATCAAACATCTGAGCCCATCTTAAATTCAGGTTCTTGAAGAGGTCAACTTTATTAGGATGCAACACCATTCCACCCCCATACTCCTTGCAGCTGAACAAGAAACAGAAAAAAATCACCAAACTGTATATTTCAAAAGCAATAATACCACTGTCCCTCTGCTTTACAAGGCAGTAGTCCAATTCCCTCAGCTACTGACCAGCTGCAGAGTTTACCCCACTCAAATCTCAGAATCCATTTGTAAGCCACAAAGGCAGTGACTGCCACAGAAGTCTGTGGAGCTCTTGCTGGGTTGCAATAGGTTGACTTAACTTTCCACAGGACGGGGTTATTTTAAAATCATACAGTATCAATTACATGAGCAAATCCTGTGAAATTCAGTTTTTTAAGATATTTGCATGGAGAACCTGGCAATGACAAGCAAACAGAGGAGTTCATCTGGAAATCATAACACAAAGCCATGATAATACCAATTTAATCCTTCATGTCTAATATTTCGTCCTGCAAATCTGAGTAACTTTAAAACAACCATGTATTTTACCATGTAACCACACCATGAGGAACACCTCATTAAAGAATAATCAAATCTTCCTTTTGTACCTCTTTGGCTGAATGAATTTCAGTCTTCTGTTGAACTCAAAAGGGACACTCTTGTCAGTGATTTAATTTGTGGCTGCTGGAGTTCAGGATGGTACATGACTAAAACCATGCAGGAATAAATAGTGTTGGAGGACCCAACAAAGCTGGAAACCACAGGAGTGGAAGCCTAGTCTTCAAATAAAGCCCAGTCTGAGTAGGATACCGACATGCACATGCCCCTTTTCTCTGTAAACCAACAACTAAACATGCCGGGTATCGCTGAGTGGTGGCAGGCAGTGCCTAAAAGAACAAATTCATGGGTGGGAGTGCCACCCTACAGGCATTAGACTCCATCCTGTCCCAGGAAAGCTTGAAGCCTGGCCCATTCTCACTCACCAGCTCCTGTACACACCCCCAGCTTGTAGAGACCTAAGGGAGCTGTCACAGTGCACCTGGGGTGTTACACCTTGCAACACAGCACCTCAAATAAAACAGAGTCGGGATTCTTGAGATTCACACTAAACCTGAGAGATTCTCCTCGTTTCCTAAAAAGAATATGTCATCAGCATTGCAGAACAGTTCAAAGCACTTTAGCTGGGAACAAAAATGCCCTCCAGCAAAGACAGGCTGTAAGAAGCTTGCAGACACTGGCAGACAGTCCAAGCTGCCCTCCTCTTAAGGTGGAGAGCTTGGTGGGGACAGGATCCATGCCCCTGGTGGTGGGAGAGATGAGATGTAAGCCAGTGCTGTGAAGAACTCCCAAGAAAAGCAAAGGAAACCGAGTAGCTGGAGGTGATGCCATCCATGCCATCATGCCTCCTCCACACTTCTTTGTTGGCTCCAAGATCCATAACCCCTGCAGACAAGCAAAAAGTATCCACAGTAACCAGTGTGGCACTCTGCAGTAACTGCTTGGTCCTTTTACCTTCTCCCAGCACCTACTTTCATTGTGAGGTGATGACTGCCACAGAGAGCTTTGGAAAAAGCTTATGTTCATAAAGGAATTTGTATTAGATACTGGTTTGTGTGACTTACTGTATTTTGTAAGGGTTTTTTTCCCTTTGGGAATTGTGCGTTATTAATGAGCAGTTTTATGCTTTACTTCTAGTACACATATACCTTGTAATGGATGTGCTTTTTTTGTTTGTTTGTTTTCTTTTATTCTCTATACAGAGCCAGTTAATATAAGGTAGATACTCTCTGGCTGAAATTCTGATTTTGCCTTCCAATTGATTTATGGATAAATCCATGTCGTAGCTGGTGAACAATTTTTCATCAATTGTGTTGTTATAATCACCTGATAGTCTCTCTATTTTAGCAGAATAAAAGATCCTGAATAAGACTGATGCTAGTTGGGCCTTAAATTAAAGGGAAATAGTGCACCATGAATTTCCCTTCCACCATTTCTATCAGCCCTTCTCCCTTGGGACGCTGGAGAAGAGCACTGGCTGCACAGCCACCTGAACACCTCAGCCACCTCTGTAGCTGTGCCCTGATATCCCCCTGCATCTACTTGATCAAAATTGTGGTGAACCAGATAAACTGCAATGAATTTTTCAGTTATTTCTGCAAAAAGAGTCTAGTTCAAACACAATCTTCCTCTAAAAGAAACGATCTGGACTAAAATAATTGTATTTTCCTCCATGTCCATCCTGATATGGTTGGAAAAATAAGGGATATAAAATTGACACTTTAAAAAGTGTGTAAATTATAACCCCTTATGTGACAATGGCAGCTATCTCAGTGGCTATTAGTGACCTTCCTGCTCCAGAAACCTCCTCCCCTGTCCAACTAATTTCCTCTCTTCTGTTTCACTGAGAACTGTGTCCAATTTCTTAGTAATTGCTGTGTATAACATAGGACATAAAAAGATAAGTTATAAAGCTTTTGCAGGACTTGGTGTTGTAATTTAACCATCTTTCGTGCCTGGTTATCAATTTTACAAAAAATAGAGTGAAAATAATCTGGCCTCTTAATGTATAATTCAGCATATTGTAGCAGCTATTTTAGAGACCTGGTTTTTATAGTTTTACTATGGTTGTAATTTCTGTATGAGGACTGTCCGCTTGAAGAAGCGGTGAAGTTAACATGTCAAAATGATTTTTTAAAGTCAGTTCTATTCCACCACCTGTGACTGTGTATGAAAAGCAAAGCAACAAAAACAAAACCTCAACCAGTGGCCGGGAAGAAACACCTTTTCTCAGCCTCAAAAGTTCTCTTCTGTAAGACAGACATTTCTTCTAGTCCTCCTTTTACAAAAGTAGTAAATTACTAAGAAGGTAATATATAGACAGTACAATAGTCTATTTTGATAGTCAACAGACTAATTTAGGCTAATTAAGCTAACTAGAAATTCTAGGGTTGCAGTGATTTCTCTTTATTGATACATTGACAATAATACTGCTTACATAACACTTGATGTTTGAAATCAATTTGTGCCAGTGTCCAGTGATTTGCTAATCTAGTTTCTGGTCTAATCCTGTCCTATTTTTTGCAGCATTCTCTGACTTCATATTATGAATCATGTTGTCTTTCTAAAGTGATTGCCAAGTAAACCAAAAATGTGTTTTACACTGCTATTGCGCTGCTCTCGTCTTTATATACAGTAGTTTTTATAAAGATGTCCTTAGGTTTTAATAAATGAGTGTAACGTAAACTAATCTCTGTAATAAAACTTGCTTTAGTGTTTCAAATGCTGTCTGGAATAGCTGTAGAGATTTGCGCTTCCAAGTATTTCAATAGCTTCGAAATTTGTGGCTTCCTTTCCATCTGCAGGAAACCCCCGGATACCAGAACTCCATACCCTTTACAAGGGTAAAATGAAGAGTGTGTATGTAACCCAAAGAATGGATTTAGAGATGGGTGGGAAGGGGCCCCGAGAAACCAAACCACACCACAAAAAAACCACTAAGGCCATTGCATAAATCAATATGTGTTCCATTTAGTCTGCATCACATTTCCAGCAGTTGCTAATACCAGCTATTTAAAGAGGGAAGTGTGGGATACTGAACAGAGACTGCTAAGAAATAAACATAATCTTTCCACTATTCAAGGCAAGCTAAGAAGGACAAACTGCAACTGAGCAGAAAGAAAGCAACGTTTTGACTTTCACGCATAAAGTACTCTGTCCTACATGGCTCTTGTAGTAGGTCCACCTCCCCAGATGAGGCAAACACAGTTTAACTTGCTGTGTACAAAAAGGCATGACCAACAGTTCACAGAGAAAGGAGATTTAATTTGTTTTTTCTTCCAGGCTGAGGAATTTGGACAGTTTCCCCAGAAAGGTTTATATTTTCTAAACACTCTCTTAAGTCTCTTTGTCACCTGTTGTTTAGGAGGCATCATTGCCAATGTTCCCAAAATAGTGAGGGTCCTGAGCTGAAATTTCAACTCTCTCATTAGTAAAAAGGAGTGTTTTTGACAGCATCACCTCTTGGGACAGATTGCTTCCCTTGACCAGAAACAGTTCTTGCTCTGTCCTGCTGCCCCCAAGCTTAAGTTTTCCTCAGCTGTTGTCCTATCCAGCACTTGCTGTCCTCTGTCCTCATCCCAAATCCTTGATATCTGACTGAAGTCCTGGCATTAATACACAGCAAGTACCTTTTCACATTAGAAATTATCCTTTCAGCATCAGATCACTAGCCTCAGACAAGAGACTGTGCTGTAGGAATATACCTGAACAGTCAAAAATAGATTTTAAAGCCAAATTTTAAAGGAAGGATGAGAAATCCTTTGCAATGTCACTCACTTCATGTGCCAGAGTTCATTTCTGGAGCTTCTATAACAAAGCATGTCAGCTCTAAAGTAGAAAAGGATCATTTTCATTAAAGCAACACCTCAGTAATTCTTAGGGGTTTTGGGTCTGTAAGAGACTGTAATTGCATCCCACTGTGCTAAAATTTATGGGACATATTGCAGAAAGAAAGAGGATAAAAAGCAGTTTTAAAAATACATAAATATGTAAAATTACAAGTAATTGCAACCCAGTCCCCTTTTCAAGCTGCACTTGCAATTGTGAAAACAGCTAAATATACAGGACGAAGTAAATCGACGGATTGGGTGTGTTACACCTCCCTTACCAAGTTTCAACAATTGTTATGATGTGCTTCTAGTAATTGAGTAAGAATTATATTCAGCACATTATGCTCAGCAGGAACAGCTTTTATATACCAAGGAACAAGTTAAATATCTCTGGGATTTCCATAGAAGATGTTAAAACGCTGATAGTGACTTACAGACTGCCATTATCACCAAGTCAAAAACTAACAGGAGCATGACAGCCAGTTTCTTTAAATTGTTTATTCTTACTAGAAAGCAGAGACCTCGTTGATTTGCTGGTTGTTCACACATACAGAAGGACAAGGAGAGAAAAGAGAGCTAAGATTTGATCTTTGTTTCCAAGAAAACAAAACCCTGTCACTCTCACCCAAGCTATTCCCAACAATTAATTTAATTTGGAAAATGGAAAAACATTACAGGGGGGGAAAACATACCAACACATTAGGTATGAATAGCTACTGCTGCTGCTTTGTTGTGGTGAGAATCAGCAGTGACAATTGGGTTTAAATCCTTGGCTTTGACAACACACAAACAAAAAGGCTTGATCTAGGTAACATTTGAGAATACTCTCCCTTTAGCCAGCTACACAGATATAATTTAAGGCATTTTTGTGAAGTACATGGGTTTTGTTTCTTTTGATTGCCTTAGAGTTATTGCTTAAAAATGCCATTTTATCATGCAGGGCTATTGAAAACAGTTGAAACCTTTGAAACATCTGAAAAGCTGTGTTCCATTTGACCTCAAGGCTTTTTTTCTCCCCAGCATAGGGCCTACCTCCTCTGCTCTCCAGTATTTGCTGTCCTGAGAATTAAGAATATTGCATCATTAATACTGTTACTGTGCAATATCAAACTGTTGCCCGCAAAGCCACCTTCCGCAAGCATGCCTGGCTTTTGTTGGAAGAACTGATGTTGCAAGATGCTGCTGGGGTAGGTGGGAGCACAGTAGGAAGTGCCACCTCCAGTGAGTTAGTGATAGCTGGGGTTTGCTGTATAAATTCCATTATCATTTTAACCACACAGTCCACCTCCTATTTCCCTGAATGAATGTGCTCCCAGCTGCCACCAGAAAAAGCCAGTTGGGAATTTATCTAGCAAGGAGACACAGCATCCTTGTGCTGGATCTGCTATTATTATGCAGATAGAGGAGCTCAAAGACATTTCATAACCTCTCCCTCTTTCCTTTGCTAACTGCATGGATGTTTGTTAAAGAAGTCATCTCCAGCTAATAAAAAACCTTAAAAGCCTCAAACCCTAAGGAAAGAAGTCATGCAGTACTGAGTCTCACAGATTTCATGTTTTGTTATACTGCCCACAGAAATGCCACATAAATAAAAGGCATTGCTTCAGCTACAGGTACATTTTTATGGAGTTTCTAGGCTGTAGCTCAGTGGCACAGGAGGGGACTTCTGTTTGTGCTGTGCAGTCATCATTCCTCCTTTTCACATCTTTTCCCAACACTGCCCATAAACAAGCACTCTAAGCATGGCAGGAAATGTTTTTACACTACTGGAGGTGCTCCCACCCTCCCTGAGACCTAGCCCCACCTCATGGCCCTCAGCAAGCAAAGACTTATCCGCAAGGAGCAAAGGCTTCACCTCCTAAAGCATTGTCCCTCCCAGTCTGTGCATGGAGGCTTCTCTGCTCCGGCAAGGCGTCACTGACTGCTGCCTTTGGCCGGGGACCTGCTCCTTTGCCTCAGGTCCTTCAGCCTTACACCGACAAAAGGGGAACCACAAACATTCGGGAAAAGTGCCCAGAAGCGGAACTGATTCAGGACAGAAATAAAGCAAGAATACTTGGACTGCCTGAACACTCTTTCAACTCCTCCTCCCAGTTTCCGGTGTTGAGACAACAGGAAAGTAGGCTGTGGGAGAACCACTGGTATTAAGAAATCTGCTTTCTTCTCAACCATGACATGGATACGTAGGCACTTAAGCTTCCAGCAACCTTTTGCAGAGACACACATTCCTTGCTGGCAGGAATGGACAATTTGGGCAAATACAGTTTTCCATTTCACTTCCCCTCCACAACATTTAAAGAAAGAATATTTTGGCTGGACTGGGGTCTTTCCTCACCAGCTGCAAAATGCCATTCCCTGCTGTAGCCTCACTAGAGGCTCCCAAATGCAATTCTAACACCAGCCCACACTGGAGGTCCAGCTCTGGACCAAGCCTTGTTCCTAAAAGAGGCTCTGTCAGAGCTGTGTAAAACCTGCAACCTGATGCTATGGGCACATTTTTACGTGGCCACATCCCAAGGTTCAACCCAGGGTCCCTTGTGCTGTCCTCTCCTCCAGGCACAATCCTTTGCCTTTGCCAGGTCTCCCCATGTTGCAGGTGTGATTTTCCAGCCCCACCACTGCCCCTCTGCCTCACTCCATCACCAGGCAATGAGGCATTTCCCTCAGTTTTCCAGGGAGCCAGGAACATCTGCATGCCCCAAGGGAAGGAAGCAGTTTTTGATAACACTTTTAAGTGTGAGCTTTGCATCTCTGATTCAAACCCACACCCTGCTGTTCCAGTGCTACCCAGTTTGCACCACAGGGTTGGGCTTTGGTTTTGCTGCTGAGATGAATTGAGGAGACAAACCTCGGTGAACTGGCAACCGGCAAATAAATTTGGAGCAGAGTAGGGTAAAAATAGCAGGGTCTGAAGGAAGGCCAAAGGGTGTGCCTGGTTACTGTGAGCAGGGACCCCCCTAAGCCAGAGGGAACCCCAACCCCCTTGCCAGCCCAGCTGTTTGCAAATACCCAAGCAGCAGCCTCATACCCAGCCAGGCTCCTTTCCTAGGCAAAGTCAAACATCCAGAGATCACCTCGGATCAAAAGGAGCCACCACTCACCCAGTGCACGTGAGCACATACCAAGGATGTGTCTGTGAGCATGAAGAATGATCTGGCCCAGGCCCAGAAAGTTTCAGCCTGCTTGGCTGAGAGATTCTGTCTCTCCTTTGCTGTGCCATGTCCCAGCTCGAGCCACTGGCTTGGCCATCCCCTTCAAGCCTGTGTAACTGACATACTTACATCATTTATTCCTCCAGAGATGTGGTAGGAAAATGTGTGCTACAAATTGCACTGAAAGACACAGAAAACATCAGAACTAACAGGAAAATATAAAACTGGGGGGCCAGTGGCAGGGGGCCTTTGCAAAAACATGAAGCTTTNTTTTCCCTTTCAGCAAAAAGTTTCTCATCCAAACAAATCTACTCTGGCATACCCGAAGCCATTGGCTTTAGCTGAACTACTCATGGGTTTCCATATGCTTTGTAGCTCCAAGATATGGATCACAGAGGTTGGGTGGAATACATTTGGTGGCAGCCAGGTCTTAGCAGGTCAGCATCACACCTTGTGCTTGTAGGGCATTCAGAGAAGAGAGTATGAAGCAGAAGGCTGGGCTATTTCTTTCCAAAGACTGCATCAGAGAGAGGACACCAAGAAAATTGCCCAGCCTGCAGAATATTGCACAGTCTTCTCTTCTGGCCCTCCTAGTCGGGACTTCTTGTGTGTAAATATGAGGGGTTTCTCCTAATGCCTTCTTCTGATCTCTAGGTGAAGACACGTACATAACAGAACAGCAAAGCTTTATGAAAAGATTTATGAAAAGTGCTGTGGCTGATGCATTTCCAGCATCTACTGCTTTAATCCTCCCTTGCTG
The DNA here is from genome assembly GCA_013397915.1 of Daphoenositta chrysoptera. Classification (NCBI taxonomy): domain Eukaryota; kingdom Metazoa; phylum Chordata; class Aves; order Passeriformes; genus Daphoenositta; species Daphoenositta chrysoptera. The sequence continues at coordinate 20,504 of VZRO01000432.1, read as the reverse complement.
GAAAAGAAAGGAACTCAGTAACAGTCTTGTAATTAATTCTGCAACAATACACAATAAAGAAAATTTGGTTTTAATAAACAGAACAGAACTCCTGATTTAATGCAAACATATTTGGTTAGAAGAACATCTCAAAAATATTTATATTAGAAGCAAGAACAAAGCAATAATAACCACACTCCACAGGAAGTATTGCTTGCTGTCTGGTGATTAATAAACCCCAGGAAAGAATAAAATGGATGGTCTAAATTTTTCTTCTCTGTTTCCCATAAACTGAAACACACAAAGGAAATAAATGCCTATGGTGAAACCGAAGTCAAAATTTTGTTGTGAACTTATGTTATTACAGAGGTGCCCCTCACCAAGGGGCTGAAGTGATTTTTTATAATGGTGATAAAGGAACAATGGGGAAGACTTCTAGAATAGCGAAGACTTACCCAGATTTTATAAACTGTCTGTCAAGCAGAGGAAGATTTCCTCTTTGGCCGGCCTCTGCGGCCGCAGCTCCAGCAGAAAGCAATGGGAGCTCAGGCACATGCATCCTCAGCCAGCAGCAGCAGTTAGTCCCTACCAAAACATGCTGAAGAATGTGCTAAAATTAAATTGCAATATTTCTCATCAAAACATTTAGCTCAACAGGAAACACAATGTCATACAGGCAGTAAAGGTTTTAATTTTTTTTTCATTATCCTTTGTTTTTCAATAAACTCTTGGAAAACAAACTACAGAACACCCCTGGATGTTCATCTCGGAATCCTTCTTTTATCTAAAATATTCTCTCTCCAAATCTGCCTGGCAATATGTTCTGAGAAATCAATCTGTCATTGAGAATGTGCCAGACACATTTTACGACCCTAACACCAGACCACAACTAGAAGCCGTGTGGGTTTTTGGCTGTCAGAAGCTTTCTCTAAGCCCTTGGGCTGCGCAGTTCAGCTCTCACCATCTCAAGTCCTATTGTGGTCTAACCCCAGCCAGCAACCAAACACCACAAAGTCACTCCCCCCGCAGTGGGATCAGGGAGAGAATCGGAAGGATAAAACCCAGGATACTTGTGGGTGGAAATAAAGACAGTTTAATAGGGAAAGCAAAAGCCACGCACACAAGCAAAGCAAAACAAGGAATTAATTCCCTGCTTCCCATGGGCAGGCAGGTGTTCAGCTCCAGGAGAGCAAATACCATCTCTCCAAATGTCCCCACCCTTCCTCCTTCTTCCTCCCCCTTTATATCCTGAACATGATGTCACAGGGTCTGGAACATCCCTTGGGTCAGTCGGGGTCACTGTCCTGGCTGTGTCTCCTCCCAACCTCCCAGGCACCCCCAGCCCCTCCCCAGCGTGGCCTTTGAGGGGCAGGAAAGGCCTTGGCTCTGTGCAGTCCCTGCTCAGCAATAACAACATCTCTGTGTTATCACCCCTGTGTGCAGCACAGATCCAAAACACAGCCCCATTGCAGCCCCTGGGAAGGAAACCAACTCCAGCACAAGTCCCTAAAAAGAGGCATGCGTCCAAGTCTGGCATTGCAAGGCAACAACTTTGAAACCTGTATGACGTTTTCAGGTGCTATGACGAAAATGACAGAGAAAGACAGAGTCCATATGGGTTTGCAGTCAGACACCGGTTTAAAAACAAACAAAAATATTGCAGTAATTTAAATATGTTTTTCCAGACCTCTCTTCCACACGCTATGGATACTAATCTGACCCTTGCACCACATCAGGAAGTTTTGAAAGGAGTCATTGAGTCATCTCTGTAGTTGATGTGCTCTTTTTGAGTGTCGGCTTCCTTTCTACAGGCAAAATCCCCCAAGCCCATCTGGGACATTCCAGTGCTGCGCCTGTCAGTCACTGCAGACACTGCTCCTTGCTTGTACCACAGCAGCTGGAACGTGGAATCCTCAGCTGGCATGTGAAGACTGCCTTTTCTAGACATCTGGAATTGCTGCAACAGCCTCCTCTGCAACGAGCTTTTCTGGAGGCTGACTGAAGTGTAGAAGTCACAAATATATAAAGAGGAGGTGGAGACATTCAGGATCAAAGCAATGGGCAGAGGGGGGCTGTTTGCTTTTTAGTTCGGAGTTGGGGTTGTCCTTGGGGTTTTGCTTTGTTTCGCTTTGTTTTTTGAGCAGCACAGGGACAGTGGGGTCTGTCTGGCATGGTTCAAAGGCAAAAGAGTTGGCAAAGCACTGAGAGGTCCCAAGTGCCAGGAGAGGAGGAGGTTGGAGCATGTGGCAGTCGCAGCAGAGCTGCAAACTCCCTTGTGCCCATCGATTTCACTCAAGCAAGTCGTTCACCTGTCCCACACAGGGCTCTGCTTATTATTTGCACTGGCCATGCTGCAAGTTTCTATGCCAGAGTCAGTGGTGTGAAATGCCCAGGGGAAGCTCCACTCTGCGGGAGAGGAACTACTGGCACACCAGTGGATGCCTGCACAACACCATGACAGCAAGAGACTTTGCTCCAAGTCCAAGATGAAAAGGTTTTTTTACTCACTTAACTCTTCCTGTTTTCAGTTTCTCCTCAAAAATGAAACTCTGACTCTTTATTTCTCATTCTTTAGCTGCTGGATGCTCAGTAGCTACCCCTCATACCCCCATGAGGGCTTTGGCCACCCTCCAGGACCGAACAGTAATAGATAGAAACTATAGGACACAACAGGAACATTGTGTGGCACGAACACCAAACTATACATATGTCCCACGCTCCCTGATTTTAGTCTTAGCTCTAATGAATTCCCAGAAAATTTGCCATAAGCAGATAAAATCCCTAAGAAATCAGAGCTACCAATGGTAGTCCAGGAAAGGGACAGGAAGGATTTGGGCAATATATGTCATCAACTTAACAGAAATAGAGGTATACAGTAAGTTACTCTCGTGACACTTATAGAGGCAAGTCTGAAAAAAAGCAGGAGGAGATAATTTTGTAATTCTCAGTGTGAATCCCCAAAACAAAGAGCTTTATTCTTTGAAATAGAAAACAATCATTTATTCCAGCTGTGTTCACATCCTTTTTGCCTTGCAGGGTTAATCTGCTGAAAAGCTTTTAGCTAAGATTAATGTATATCCAGCTGTCTCTGGATTTTTCTGTTTTATCCAAAAATTAACACACAGCAAACAAACAAACAAATATTGGCAATAACATATTAGCCAGAAAAGGAACAATTCAATTCAAACACAATTCTCACAATGTTGCCTTTCATTCTGGAAGAATAAAGCAAATTGGATTTGTTTTCTAAAGGGAAAAAAAAATTTGAGATGGGGTGGGAAAAGGTACTCTGCTAATTTATAGCATTGCTCAGAAGACAAGGTGATTAAAGGGATTAAGAGCTGAGAGCTTCAAGTTGCTGGTTGCCTGCATGGTACGGGTAAAGATAACGCCAGTGGGGAAACTGGTTTCACCTCATACCAGCAAACCTCTTAAAACCTTCTGCAGAAGAATACAACCTTCACTTCAATGTGTTCAATCACTCCTTGTTGCCCCAGCCGATTCCAGCTCTCCTGCGCAGGAGGTTAATGGAGCAGCATGTAGCTGTTAAGAGCTGGATATTAAAATTTTTAGATGCCTCTGCCCGAATTGAGGTGCAAACAAGACCATATGCCAAAGTCAATAGTATGGATTTTATTTAACAGTAAATCTGAGAGAGAGAGAGAGAGAAATAGAAAAGAGGTGGGGAGAGAGAGATAGTGACAGAGACAGAATAAGCAGAGAATATCACTACTCTGTGGATCCCAACAGTGTCCCCTTGATCCTCCCTATCTGGTCTTCATGGTGGTGACGGTCCCCCAAAAAATAAGAGTTCAGTGGATTAATATACATTTGGGCCGGGTGGAAACACCCAGATACGTCCCCTGGGGGGTCAGGTTTGACACTCTTGCAGGACTCAGGATCTATTGTGTCACTTTGCATCACGTGCAGTCTCCTGCTGCAAGGCCTCAGGAATCGTTCTGGGGGGGCTTCGGGGGTCTTTAATGGATCATGGCAACCTCAGCAGCTAGTTTTGCTAAAGAAATTCTTCACCAAAACACCACAAAACAAAAAATAAACCATCATGGAAATGCACTTATTAAAGCTGAGAAGTTAAGCATGAACATCTTTAACCAGAACAGAGAGGAAAAGCCAACCAAGACTGCACCAACAAGCACACTTTGATCTGGCCTCAACGTGCCAGTTTTTAAGGTGTCTTTCAAGTCCCGCTGGATTCCTTGATACACTATCAAATACAACCTGTGTATTTGGCTTACTGTTTTTTACCTGTAGCTTTCTATTTACTTAGTCACCATATGGAAATTTTTTCAGGGCAAAGTTGCTGTCATTTCACAGCTGACACTGTAAGTATCACCCTTCCTTACAAAAAAGGAAATGTTATACATTTTAAAGCACAGTTATTGTTCCTCTGTGTTTAACCAACCACCACCGACAGGCCATGTGATGGTTTTCTTTCTGAGATGATGAGGGACGCATTTCCAACTCTATGGAAAAAATGCAAACAGAGGCAAGGACAACTTTCCAGAGGAGCACAACAGAATAGTGGAGAAAGTCTGTGTTGTGGTGGAAGGTTAAATAAAGGCTGTGCAGAAATGCTGGGGAGTAGGGATAATGTCAAGCCCATAGGGACCGAAGAGAATTCAACTTTTTAACTGAGAGTTTTTTCAGAGAAAAATGCTGCTTCAATTCTACCAAAATTTGAAGAAAAAAATCCCATGAAAATGAAGTTGGTCCTTATTCTATCACAAATGCTTCAGAAAGACACATTCCAAAATGGATTTTTAAAAGAAAAACTCCAATCTTTCAGGCTGTATGTACCACATTAAGTTTTCCTCTAAAGCTTAAAATGGAAATAAAATGAATTCTTGCACACAGTCTCTGCAAATACTGAACTTGGCATGAGGAGGGGGAGCTCCCCCAAAATCTCGGCTTTTTTTTCAGAGTAAACCAAGCTGTTCTCTGAGCAGCACTGCAAGCGGATATAGAGCTTTAGATCCTACTGAAGTCCTTGTCTGTTGTGATCGACAGAAAATGTGCATCTGTTACAGTAAAAGGAAAGTTTAATTGGAGCTGAAGAAGCTCAAGTTTTCAGGCTGGGTGTTCTTCATGTCAGCAGCTACTGCAAGAACCAGGATTACTGAATATTTTCCATCACCTTCCTTTGTGGGGCCGTAAAAAGATCAGTCTTAAGTGTTATAACATACAAAACTTTTGCTAGTGTATTTTCTAAATAAAGATAGGAAAGATTTTTTTCAACATCAACTTACAAGGAAAATACTTTAGGACAATCAGTTCTAAAGAGGTGTAAATGCTGAAAAGGAACAGGAAATTCAAACTTCATAGAAGTTGTGGAATTATTTCCCCTAATGTGTAAGAACAATTATCAGAGGAACCCTAAAACATGAATCTGTTTACTTTTTTGGGGGCTTGATGGTGTTTTTCTGTGAAAGCACAAGCCTTGCCACATCCAAACCCACCACCCCCAAGGAAGGATTGAAAAATGGTACACAAGGCAGGAAACACGTTCCCAAACGTGCCAGGGCACTGCAATAGCCAAGCAGTTCCAAATGTCCTGGTAAAGGTACTAGGGCTAAATTATAACAGATGTAGTTTTGGCTGTACCAAAAAATCCAATTAAAAAAAAATAATAAAGACAACAGCAGAGTTGTCAGAGTTGAGAGAGTTGTTAAAATGTGAATGTCTTGGACAAAATAACATGTCAACAAAGCTAAAACTAGTAATGACATGACATTGTTTGAATTTTAATGCAAGTACAGTGCGTGTGGAAAGCAGCAAGTCACCTTTGAATAGCATTTCACTTCCAAAGGGAAATAAATACAAGAACAAAAAAGCAAACACAAAAAGCCCTTTCTCGCAGACAGCCAGGTTGAAAAGAGGCTCAGATATTGGTGCTATTCCTGGATCACTGCTACAATACCACTTCTACCTCCTCCTTTTTTGTTCATTAATAGTTGCTATTGATTTTGCTTGACAGTGCAGCAATTCAGCAACGTATCAGACACACGTATCCAAAAACCTGAGGGTTTAATATGCATTAAATCATTGAATGCCTTCTCAATAATGCCAAAGTCTGGCAAGTGTCAGCAGACCACGGAGAAAAAGAGTATTCATGATCTTCTAGCCTTCCTCCCAAATCTGTCAAGGCTCTTCTGTAGCCTCTGAAGTGCTGTAAAATTTATCTTCAGGAAGGATCCCAGGCTGATGGTTCATCTTTTCTTACTTACAGAAAGCTGAGCCTGCCCTGAAGCTGTGGGGTTTCCATTACAGCACCCTCCCCTGGAACTGGCCTACTCCTCACAACATCTTCTAGCAATTTTGTCTTGGCAGGCTTTCTGCAAGGAAGCAGACTGCAAGAAGCACACTTGTTCTCCTGAAACACATCTATTAAAAAAATAGTTGGGGTCCTGTGAGTTCAAACAAATACTCCTCGACTGTTTTTCTTTGCATGGAAAACTCAATAACTGGCTCCTCTGAAAAGCCAGAGTGCAGATATTGAGGTATTGCATGAAAAATTCAGCTTCTGCTGTTTCTCAGCGTTGCGTGCACATCCTTCCCAGCACATGCAGCCTCACAGCAACAAGCACACCCAGCTGAGGCTTCAGCAGCTTCACAGGTCAAAATAAACAAAATAAACCACAGAAAATTCATTATCTGCTGCTCGAGATACTTGCCTTTTCTTCAAGGGAAGCTCTGTTTAACAGACTTTCTGCTTTATTTTTTATGACAGCATCTGCCTCATTTTATCAGGCTTTTTTTCCCAGCAACATACAGAGCCTTCTTCAGCTTGCTTTTGAGTCAGTTTGGTGCTCACTTGCGCAGTTAAAACAACAAATCATGAAAATAAGATGCTGGCAAGCAAGCAAGGGATTGAGACTGTCCAAGTCTGCAGAGCTGACAGGGTATGGTTCCGTCATCTCTATCCACCAAGGGCTTACTGGTGGCATGGAAGCACACTGGAATCACTTGGATGGGAAGCAGCACCCCAGATCAATGGGATTCCCAAAACCTGGAAGGGATGCAGGGATGCTCTGCAGTCTGATGCTGTGCAGCCTCCTCCACATGGCCCCAGGATTTCCATCTGTGGCAGAGCCATTTCCACCTTCTCTGCTTCTTCATCTTCTCATACCAGATTGCTGACAGCACTAGGAAATGGTAATCTCTATTTGCTGTCCACGTTATTTCTCACTTACTTTGGTTTATTTTTATGTAGTCTTTTTTTTTTCCTCCCTTTATTGCCTTCTTTTCTCAACTGTGTAACTGCATCAATATTTAAAGCTCTTTAAAGATTAAATTACATGTATAAAGAAAAGCAAGACAGCAGGCTAAAGATATATCAATTGCTATTGCCGCACGATAACAGTAATGACAAAATACAGATCATCTGCAGCTTCTGAAACATTTCCTCAAAAAGGATGGGTTTTTCCTCTACCAGCATTAAAGGAGAATTTCCTGCCCCCACTGTGACCTGTTTGCTTTCTTCTGTTCCCACTGTAACACAGAGCCCAAAAAGCTTGTGTGCCCAAAGAGCCACAGACAAAACCCCTGCTCTGTCCCTGTGTCCATCCACTGTGCATGCCCAGATTACCTGGAACACTAATGAGCTCTCAGCTCAGGACTTGCTGTAATAGCATAACTTCATGAGGCCTATGGGTGGTTTATTAAATACAGCTCAAAGCCAAACACACTTCTGCCTGTACTTTCCAAAATTTTAAAGCAGGTACAACACATGTGGAAAGCAGCACATCACCTTTGAATAGCATTTCACTTCCAAAGGGAAATAAATACAAGAACAAAAAAGCAAACAGACAAACAACAACAAAAAAAGCCCTTTCTTACAGACAGTTTTCCACCAGCATCTAGAAAGTGAAATGGAAGAAATAAAGCCAATACCCTGGACTGAAATCCATCCCATGCAGCAGACAAGTTGAAGTCTCAATACAGCCAGTTCCAGACCCACAGTGCTGGCAGGAACCTTGAGGGGGTCACCTCATCTAGGCCCAAGGCACAAGGCAGGACCAAGCCCACCCCAACAGACTGGACTGACCCACACAGACCAAACCCCAGCCAGGGAGAAGCCTCCATCCCCCAAGGCCAGCTGCTCCTGTGCTCCCCCGGCCCAGCACACACTACCCAGGGATGTTCTTTTGGGCCTGTGGGATTCTTCAGAAAGCTGTTTACCACTCCCCAGGCCTGTACCTGGGGTAAGAAAGGATGGCTAACTTATTCCTTTTTTGTACAACACTGCTATGCTGATCCCCCTGGGGATGATACAGTCCCACTGCCTGACACTTTACCCCCGGGGAACTGGTCACATTTTCACTTAGGATGCTACCAGGCCTTGTACAGAAAAAAGAGAAATAGTCTACATTTATTGACATTGGCTCTTTACATATTCTCACTAAACAGTTTTTAAGCACCACTGAGCAGCTGCCACCCAGGACTCACCTTTCAAAAAGCGAAATCCTGCCACATCCTATCTTTCCAAGCTACTTAATCCCTCTGCCCAGGTTCAGAGAATCCGCCCAGCCATCCATGTTTATCAGCCAGTCATCAAACAGGAGGGAAAGGTTCACTGTAGGGGATGGAAATTTTCCCCAGCAGACACCAAACAACATCTGTGCCAAGCCAAATAATCAATGGAATGGTGGGGAAATGTCGTCCCACTAGTTTTGTCTAGAAGTATAAATTCACATTGAAGGGGAGCCTCAAGTCAAGTGCTCTGCTATTTTCAGAAACCCAGTTCGTGTTTGCAGGTGGCTAGTGCTGTCCATGCCAACCTGCTCTACCCTTCCTCATAGCTCTCCACTCCTCACATCCCCACTGTGCTGCGCAGACCTCGTGCTGCCCAAGGATGAGAGATGCCTTTTGAAAGTCACTATCACAGGGAAAAGAGACAGACGCAAAGATAAAACATGCATGAGAATGGGCAAGCTATACAGAATTTTTCTCAAAGGTGCAAAAATAGGAAGCTGGGAATAGGTTACTTGGAAGCTAAGCCTAATGTGAAGTTTGAAGACAAAAAAGGGCCAAATGCCAGTGAGAAAATTTCTTAAAGGCTTCCCACAAGGGCCCTTGGACCACTTTGGTCACAGTCTGGTGCCTCCTCGTGGTCACCTGCAGCTGCAATGACAGTCAGTGTTTTCCCAATATTGTGTTAAAAAATATTGTCACACAGAGGTCCCACCAGCCATGGGGCATCACACAGCTGTAGAGGCAAAGGGACACAGGCAGGACACAGAAGCTCACAACAGACACAGGATAATTGCTGCATTTCAATGAGCTGGGCAAAACAAAGTCTCTTTGGTAGAATGAAATTACTGATGTCACTAACAGAGGTAAAATGCAATTGGGTAGGAAGGAAAGAGCTGTTCTCCAGACAGGATTTTCAGTGGTTTTGAAGTTACAAGAAAGGTAGGAGGAGGAAAAAAAGAGGTCTAAAATTGTAAAAATCAATGTATTCAGTATACTTACATATTCAGCTGGGAAGGCTTTGTAGCTCTGTGTCCTGTATTTAGTCTTTATTGGAAAAATTTAAGAAGAAGGAAGCTTTTTACAGCTAGAAGATGGGATCTCAATCAGCAGCACAGCCAGCCACAGACATAAAAAGTAAGAAGACAATATAACATCTGTGTATTTTGGTTTACCTGGCACAGCAGTGTGGAGGAAGAGGAGTCTCTGTAGCTTCTTGGCCCCCGGGGTTCCACAAGGGGCATGCTTAAGCTTTTTGCCCTAACCTCTAAGTGAAAAGAAAATCTACACTGCAGCCTCCAGCCTTCCAGAGCTCCTGATGGAAAAAAGGCCACCAAGTTCTCCAGTCTTCCCTGGGATTTGCTCCTGAGAGCTTAGAAACTGCAGGTTTGTGAGCCTGGTTTGCACTAGAGCACAAGGAGCCAAGTGCAGATGGTGCCAGACAAATTCCTCACTTTACTCCCCAGGACAACCACTAAGCTTTTGCTTCCTGGTCAAGACTCCAAGGCATCCAACAAGAGCAATTTACTAGCTAGAGGGATGTGCTTTTCCAGTGCCAATTCAGGTCTTAAGTTTGCTTATTCTCCTCAGGTAGCACAACTGGCAGAAGTAACAGAGCGAGATCAAAAGGAAAAGAAACTACATGAGAAAAGATGAAGTATGAAATAATGCTGGTAACAGACAAGCTGCAATTCATGATCAAAGGAATGAATCTGGCCAATAAAGAAGTACCTTCCCCAATTCCTGAAAGGAAGAATTTGTTGTTTGCCCTCATATCACGCAATCCTTTCAAGTGCAGCTATACTTAGGTAGCTGAAAGGAAAAAAGTAACAGAGCACCTCAAATTCTGTCTGTCTTGCGTTCATCATCATGAAAGAGGGTTCTCCTGGGATCTCACTGCTTTCCCATTCATGTTATGTATAACCACAAAACAAATAATCAAACCCCAGAGCATTTTGCATTCCAGCTAAACAAGGAGAGTGTCAAAACAACGTCTCCTGACCATCAGCAGCTCAAAGCAAAGGGTCCTCAGGGGCCAGATCAGCACTGCATGCCCCACACATTTCCCCTCCACAGTCACAGAGTGTGAGACAGAAAACTTCCCATCACCGTCTCCCAGGGAAGGCAGCACCCACCCCATGGGTCTTCCTGGTCCCTTGAATTCAGCTGGAGCAAGAGGCTCAGAGAGGGCTTGATGAGCAGGTGGTGGAAGTACATGGAAAGAAATGGTTTTCCACCCATACAAACTGACCTCAAAGCCTGAGAAATGAGAAGTGCCTCAAGCCCCTCGCCCTCTGGCTCATGAGCAGCTCTGCAATGAGAAGGCTGCCTCCAGGTCTGCTACTGATGCTCAGGTGAACAGAAGAGATCTCCCCACTGGAGTCCTGCAGCACCTCCACCTAGGAATGGATTTTGGGGCCCCAGGGAAAAGGAGGAATCTTCANAAAAAAAAAAAAAAGAAGGAAAATTTGATATTCTACTCTTCAAAGGCAAATAAAACCAAATATCTAGGAATCTTCACTTTGGCTTTTAAAGTCTCAAACACCGTTTGCCTCCCATCTTATTTATTAAGGCCACAGGACACTGTGGAGACTGATGGCATCAGGCTGAAATCTGGACTGCCATGCTAAAGACCAGAAGCAGCACAGTTTCTGTGATACATGCCAGGCCTGAATGTGTTGTTGATTTTACCCCTCTCCCTCTACGCTATGCCAGAAATGGGGCCCATCTCCCAACTTCAGGTGCTGCCAGAAGCAGCACCAGCACCGCCTTCCTTGGTGTGTGCAGCTCTCTTGAGCTCTGACCTTTCATGTCAGAGTCAGAAAAATGTTACAGCATTTCCTGCTGAAATGGATGGTCTCCCAGCACACCTGAGCATGGAGATTTTGCACAAAGAAGTGCATCAGCCTGACATCAGCAATGACTAATGGGCACTCTGCAAAACTGAGCTTTCAAAGGTTTTGTATTCCCATGGGAAGGACCAATTTTTTGCAAAACCTGGGCTCATACTTTTGTCTTATCACAACCCAATGTGCAGAAAACTTTCAAAATCCAAGAGAAAAGGCTGAAGATTTTAGATTCTATTTTGTTTTTCAGTGTCAGCTTTGAAATACGCAGAACGTCCTTGTGGAACAGAAATTTACAAGAAATTTGATGTTTGCATGCCAAGAATTTTTGGTGTGATTGTTCCTGAACAGAAGGTGAACGTTAGTAAGCACATTAAAGGGAAATGTGCCAGAACCATTGGAATTAGTTCCTCTGTTCCTGCTGACAATGGCCAAGACATCCCCACAGAAACCTGAACTTCCTGATGCTGCTCCTCCAGAGAGAAAACAGCTCCTCTGACAATCTCTGCTATGCTACCAGATCAAAAAGCTCATTTTAGCTCTTCTTCCCTCATATATGAGCTCTTACCTTTTTAAATGAACCACTCTGAGGCATCTACTGGTTTTTGGGGTTGCACTTGACTTCAGGGGAGCTCCCACCTCCATACAAGCCCCTTGTGAACTACTGTAGCACCAATCATTCCAGCGTAAATTTGGACTGAATACGTTTTTATAACTGCTTCCTTTATGTACATTGGTCACCTGATAAATAATTGGCAAACAACAAGTGACTCCTGGTACCCAGGCTGGTGGTTCTGCTCAGGTTTGGGGTTTGTTTCCTAGGGCAGACTACAGTTACTGCTGTAGGATAATATTTTAAAAAATTATTTCATACTTGACAGGGTTGAAGAGAAAATACTGTTCAAGCTCAGGCAGGGAAAGGACATTGTGAGACAGGGCAGGGGTTATGCTGGAGAAAGGACAATATGGAGGCAGAAGGTGGGAAATGGAATAAAGAAAAAATAGAACTCCCATTTTTTCCGTTTCTGTGTGCCGAAATACAAGGCATTCCTTCTTCCTTTAATAATAAAAGGTTTGGACTTCACAGCATGTCCTTCTACTAATGAATATTTTTTAACTAAACATCCTGATTTACTGAAAAGGTTTTTGTTCTTATCTAGGGGTTTTTTTTGTTGTCAATCAGTTTTTCTTTAAAACAGAGAAGTACCACCAAAAATAGGTCTATAGGAGAAGAAAGCCCTCAGTGCTTGATTATTGAGGCCCTTCAGTTAGAACAGCATTTGCACACTTCAGTAATTCCCTCCCAAGTCATGTAAAATATTGATAAGACACATTTAAAAAAATCATCCTAGAGACAACTTTCTTTTTTCATTCAACATAAGTTTAATGTGCTTTCTCTAAGAAGCAGCAAAAGAGAATGGTTTTTATTCATGATCTTGTCTCTTTACCCACTCCTGTTAAAAGTCTGTGAGTGTCAATGTTGGTGCCACTGGTTTTAAGAAAAAAAAAACAGAAAAGAAATCTTGACAGAAACCCATTACAGCCAAGCCTGACAAAATCTGAGTCACTTTCTCTTGCTGACAAAAATCTGAGCAGAGCTGCAGCTCCCACTCAGCAGCACCTTTGACCTGTGCAACAAACTCTGAGGGACATGAGACATGTATCCTTCTGAAATGCCACACTTCCCATTAACATTGAATTTGACAGCATTACAGCATTTATAATTTCTCGGTTTTATATCTGCCTGCCTGCACTACCAGCTTGGAGATACAAGATTATAAAACAACATTATAATCCTAGTTGCAACACGGAACTCTTTGGAACTTCCTGCACCAAAAAAAGTCCAACCTCAATTAATAATTCATCTGTCCAAGGAAGGATCAATATTTGCTTTACAGTGCAAGTTGTTGACTGATTTTCATGGCCTGGAATGTCTAAAGAAGTATTCGTAAAATAGCAAAATATTAGGCATATCTGGGGAGGCTAATTTTAGGAAACTAAACTATCAATTTTTAACATTAAATCTAAAGCTGGAGCAGTATGGGCTTAAGCAGAGACACACTAATGTCACCATTTTAAATTTTATTAAATATTTGCTCTTTAAAGTAAAATTATACTTTTTAAATCTCTCCATTCAGAGAAGAGTTTGGGGAAATATTCATGAACACAGTCTGACAGCTGAATCACCTCCTTTTGCTGTGCATTCCATTTGCTTTTCCTGTATTATTCACGACCACAGAGACACAGTGATTTAACATTAATTTAATTAACATATATTAAATGTGCTCAGAGTATTTGCACAGCTTGACTAAAACGATGGGAGCAGCTTTCCAAATTCAGATAAAATTTCCAAATTCATGGCAAAGCCCACAGGATGCAGCTATTTTGCTAAGCTGGCTGTGGAACAGAGTCACTTCTTAACTCCTCAAATTTAACGATTCATGGAGAGTTAATTACTTCTGTTCTGCATATCAGCAACAGCTGACAAGCCTTATGCATTAGCATCCTTTTCCTTTGTCAGACTCTTGCTCTGCATCTGTGTCTGCCTCAAAGCTTTTCAGAAAGTTTCTGTGTTACCAATAGAGTTTTCCTTTTGAAAATCATACAATTGCATGATTATAAAAAAAGATCACCATGTTTTGAGAGCAGAGGAAATCTTGACTTTCACAGTCACCGTTTTGCTCCTTGCATCAGTGTAGGTCTAGATCTGTAATGCCAAGTATTCCAGATCCCGTTCCCTGTCACCCTGCACCACTGGGGGAGGAGGTAGAGCTGGGAAGGAGGGAGGGGTGGGAGGAAGGTGTTTATGTTTCTAAGGTTTTATTTTACTTCTCATTATCCTGCTCTGATTTTGTTACCAGTAAATTCAGTTAATATCTCTAATTCAAGCCTGTTTGGCCCATGAAGGTATTTGATGAGAGATGTCTCTGCCTGTCCTTAACTCATGAACCCTTGGTCATATTTCCTGTCCCCTGTCCAGCTGTGGAGGGCAGTGAGAGAGGGGCTTTGGTGGGTGCCTGGAATCCAGCCAGGGCCAACCCACCACACCACAACAGGACCACCAGTGCCTGGCAACCAACAGCCAGCTTTAGCAGAAGGTTAAAGCCACCAATCTGTAAGCAATGGATGTGAAGGAGATTAGGGGACCTCAAGAACGTTGCCAGGGCCCTGTCTGTAAGATTAGGAACATGTATGATTTAATGCATGGAACAACCTAGACTAGCCACACTCCATTTTAGTACAGAAAGCCAGAAGGGAATTTGTGTAGTCTTTGCCAGTCTCACCTGAGGAAACTGTTTTTGGTCTCCAAATGTGGTGATGTCTTTCACTCTGAGTCATACTGAGTAAGACACACAAACACCACTATCTCCTGGGCTGAGTTATAGCCCAAAGAAAAATAAATTCCTTTTTAGTTTCAGCAAGCAACAGCTGAAGCCTAAAGCATAGATTAGTACAATATTGATATGATGCAAAGAGCAAATCAGTCTGCTTCTGCAGTCCCTCTGAAATACTTATACATGAGCCACAAGTTCTGTTTTCTATTTACATGGATTTCTCTGCTGTGTTAGAAAATCCCTTGTATAAATTTATGAATTTCTATCATAGATTTCAAGTCCTTTTCCTCAGCAATTTGCAGAGTTGTTTGTTGTATCCACCAACTCCCTTGAACTTCATCTTTGTGATGGCTGGAAACCTACTCAGCAAATTGGTGGCAGAGCAAGCCTCTTTCACCTCTGCCACAGATGTAAAGAAAACTGGAACAAGCAGCAGAATCCCAAGTACAGCCACTCCCTAAACTAAAGCACATCAAAACCACTTGGTCAGGGGCATCAAAACAAAGTGATACAAGTACAATAAGAGGCAAACACAGCTATAAACTTGTCGATGACTCATTCTGCAAATAGCAGAAATTTAACCAATAACCTACTAAGGAGTCAAAAGTACTAAAAGTCAGCTGCAAATGTTATATTTAAAAAAAAAAAAATGAAGTTTCTATAATAACAGCAAAAACTAAAATATCGTTGTGCTGTCAACACCGTTCCCAGCAGAAATCTAAAACAAAAGCCCATACTAGCTACTATGAAGAACATTAACTCTATCCCAAAAAAAACAGCACAGTCCTGAAGGAGAATACCAACATTTCCCTGTATCTTTTTCAGTAGAATCGGCTACATCAACCGCTGGTCAACCAATACATTCAGATCCACCATCCTATCATATTTTTAAATTAAACAATTCATAATGTAAGTGAGAAATCATCCCCTGTTGTGCTGTGTAGGCATCAGAGAGGTTCAATATATTACAAACCTCCTCTCATGGCTGGCTTAGGAAGCAAACCTTTAGGTTGTGACTGTCCCCAGAGGAAGGGCAAAGGCAGGGACACACAGCTGGTTGTGCACTGCTCCTGCCAGGCAGAGAAGCTTTGCAAGGGGAGACAAGTTTCTAACTCAGTGTAGGAAGAGGGTATGCATGTGAAAAGTGAAGAATGGCGTATATTAAAATAAAAGTGTGAGGGTGAGTAGAAAAGCAACAAGAGTTGGCAGACGAAGCACCAACAGGATTTGCTAATGAGCCATCAGCTGCTGCCAAGGTGAGTGGTGTGGAAGCACCTGAGCTGTCACCATGACCTCAGCAGAGCTCGCTTCTCCCAAACTTCTTTTCTTCCTCTCCCCTCCGTCAAAAAAGTCTTGAGGGAATGCAAAGCACAAAGCTCAGCAGCCAGGCAAGCCTGCCACGAAGCACTGACAGCTTAGAGACAACATCTCCACACAAGCTTGGGAGACTTTTGCATTCATATTTGCATTCAGCATGGAGCTGAGCTCGATTTTTGGTTACCTACATGGGTACCATCCTTCAGCCAAACCAGCCTGAAACCTGGCAGAGCTTCTCTTTCACTTAGGCTTTCACTCTGTTCAAGCTTTTTTTTCCCCCTGTCTCAAGCTGGATATGCAGGAGAAACCGCAAATGAGAAATCTGTTTATTAAACTGTGGTAATAAAAATTACTGTGTCTCATGTCATCTGTGTTTGTGTATTGAAAGCAAATGGTGGAAGAATTAAATTGATGTTCTATAATGCCAATTTATGCTAAATAATACTCCATGGTAAAGGTGCTATGTAAAAAGTGATTGGAAAATCTAGTGCTAAGACAGTTGACAAAGTTTTGCTTAAGCACCAGTTAAAAATTAGGAAATGAATGTACAATTTAAAATATATTTATAAAATTCCTTCATCTGTATTTTCCATTTAGCCCATACTTGGGATGAAGAGCACTCTTGTAAGTTGAAATTACTGTCTACTAAAAGCTTTGGTCTCAGAATTTTATCTAAGCAGTTTTTGGGGTCTGAGCTATCACTCTTTTTTTTTTTNAAAGCAAAATAGATCTACTTTCCCATTTACAAAGCCCAATCTCTGCTTGATTTGTAGTCCAGATTTTGCAGCGTTGTGCTAATTTATGAGAATAAGAGAGATAAGAGCACTAGAAAAAAAAGGAAAACCAGTTTTGTTTCACTGTGTTAGAAGCAGGTAATACAAGGAATTAACAGGAGAAATAGGAAAGGCAGGGCAGAGGGAGAGAACAAAAATTTCCCCTGGCTCCCTGCTTTTCAATGATAGCCCCTCCTGTCTATCCAAAAACGCTGCAGAGAGACTCCAGAGTCCCACAAGTCATCAGCTGTGCAAAGATGGGGCATGAGTACATGGTGAGTGGCTGTCTTTGTCTCTTCCTGCATGGATTCAAACAGCCTCCATGCCCACTCTGCTTCCCAGGCTGCAGGGCTGCATCCTAAACCCCAAGGGCAGAGTTCTGGCCTTTCTGGTAACCCTCTTCTTTACCTGCTCTCTCCCCCAGAATTAGGCAGGAATTTACAGCAGAGGCCACTGAATTGCCACTCAATCCCTTTCAGGAAGACAGCCTCTAAAAAACCCTTGATCACCACCACCTGCAAGCAGGAGAGGATTGCAGGTGGGTTTTTTTTAAACAAAATAAAGGCTCAGTTTCCCACTGAATGGTATTATTCTTCTGTCTCCAGGGACTGTGTGCACAAAACAAAAAGCACCCCAATTTCAATCTTTACAACTTCCATCTAGTTTATGATGCCAGCCTCCCTCTTACCTCTGTGATGAGACTCCTTCCTTCCTTGACAATTCCAGAATTCCAACTACTTTTATGATGCCAGGCTCTTTTCCTCCTCCATGATGCCACACTCCCTTGAACATCGAGGATGCCAGAGACCCTCTTACCTCTGTGGGGACAGAATCCTTTCTCCTTTCCTCAACGATGCCAGACTCTGACCATCCTCTTTGATTACCTCCACCCTCTATGAAGCCAGACTCCATCTTTCCTCTGTGATGTGAGATTACTCCAAGCTCTGTGATTCCAGACTCCTTCCTTGTGCTATGGTGCCAGACTCCCTCCATCCTTTGTGATGGCAGACTCCCTCCTTCCTTTTTGATACCAGATAACCTCCACCCTCTATGATATCAGACTCCATCTTTTTCCCAAAACTATTAGAAAGCTAAATGTTGTTTATCCTCATTCGGAAGGATTGGATAAAGTTGAGGATTAATTTTAGCTAAGTAGTATCCCATGGCTAAGTGCTTGTGGATGTGCAGAGAACTAGGAAAGAGTGATGTAGGAGCACTGCGTTGCCAAGGAAGGGACAAAATTACTTCAATTGTTCTCCTTTTGTAATTCCTGTAATTATCTCATAAGGAAAATAACCTCCAGGATAACTGAGTCAATGACAGCTATGTTCAACCACAGCTTTCTCAGATCAGTTTTGTCATGCAGCATATTTATCAGACATATTTTGTCCTATTCTTCCCCATCCTAACCTTCTGTCCTCTTCTTCCCCATCTGTCTGGTGACAAAAAAGGTCACCAATGTACAAGTTGAGTGCAGCTCTAGCGACAACAATTAGATCAGCAACTTTATTTGGAAACAAGTAGGACGTTGGTGAGTACAGAAATTAATCTGCTGGAGATTTGAGCACTGACTCTCAGGAAGTTATTACAGAGCTTAGCACCACTTCATAAGCTTTTTTGTTCCCCACAAGCCCACTCAACAGTACCAGCACCAGGACTGGAGGCTGAGGCTGAGTATCTAAGCAGCACTAAAAGGGACTGTCCCCACAGAGCCCTCGGCACAGGGACTGTTGGGAGCAAAGCTTGACAACACATTTCCCAGGAGAGGGAAGAAGCTGGGGACAGCACGTTCACAGCTCCAAATGAGAACAGCCTGCAGGTATTGTCCGGTGGGCAGCACCAAATTGTCAATGGGGGCCCAAAAATTAACTTCCTCAGCTTTGTTTCTTAAGCCTTCAGGGACAACCATGCCTTGTTAACAGCAACAAAAGACTTTTGCCCTGCTTTCAACACTAGAACTTCCCTAAGGTAGCATCTGGATTTTATCACAGCACTACACCATGCCACCTTGGATCCTACAGCTCTTCAGACCTCACCCCTGGGCCAAGCCCTCACCCAGGGTGGCCCTCTCAGACCATTTCTGTGCTGAGCAGCAGAGGGTTTTTTTAGCATCTATCTAGTGAAACTGGAGAAAACCTTTTTCTTTCAGGATTACACAGCAATTCTGTGTGAGGCAGCATTAGTCTGTTGCCCAATGTCAAAGCAACAAATGGCAGTGTCTCTCCTGAGGGCCACAGACAAGCTTAATCTATTTTGTCACTCCCCTAACCCTTCCCAAGCACCGTGGGTTTGTAATTTATCCCTTTGTCCTTCCTTTAGGTGTCCCAATACAAAGTTGCTTTTCTTTCCTCTTAGGGCTGTCTCTCCTCATCAACCTCAGCCTTTGTGTAAATTCTGTTTACTGTAAGGGAGCAGCTACTCCATTCCCTTTCCTTTCTCTTGTCCTGGCTCTCCAGGTGGTGACAGTTCCTGCTCCTTATTTTGGCCACCAGACAAGTGGGTAAACTTTCCTGCAGAAATATTTCTTTTCCAGTGAAAGCAAGTACTTTTTTTACTTGAATGTGCTGGATGCACTCAGTTTCTTCCTAAAGATACACTTTAGTGCAACCTTTGTAGAAGAAAGGGAAAGAAATCAATAAATAAAATGAACAAACCATAAAGGCATCTTTTTCAGAGTCATGGGGATGAAGGGGAAAGGATACTAAGGAGGTCATGAGGTTATTTGTGCACTTCTAAAACATTCCTGAAACAGGCACCAAAACTAGGGAACACTGTATTGTAGGATGCAGAGGTCAGGCACATAGCTCAAAGACTCAGCCCCTGGCATCACAGGAGTATATCTTAGAATAAAGAAAGCTCAAACAAACAAACCCCCACACTCTCCAGTTGCTGGGAAAACAGCATACATTAAAATATGCTCCAAGAAGACACAGAACATAACTGTTCAGGAGGTAAAAACCCCAGAGTTTTGCTCCTCAAGTAAGGTTTTTTAGCCAACTGGAGCACATCAACATCATACAACAAATTATTGTCGTGAGAATTGCAGCATAATGCAATTAGCATTAATTTGGAAATGACTCAGCATGACCATGCATAATGGATGAACAAATCACTCCTACAGAGTCTCTGGCTATAAGTAGTCCCGTCTCAAGTGTGAGAAGCAGCACAGTATGGCTAACATCGAGATACAAATTTAAGCTATGTTTTAATTTAGCTGACAAAGTCAGTGTCAGTCTGAAGAGGCAAAGGCATTTAGGAATGGCAATCAAGTCAACTGAACGTGACAGAAGATCACTTGGATGAAATTACTTTGTACACAGGGGCTGGAATTAAAAAGCAGGGAGCAAGGCCATGCAGGCAGAGGTGCTGTCAAGGACTGGGATTCAGTCAGGCACAGGCAGAAAATAGCAGCTCTCACAATGAAGAGGTACTGGCTGTGATCTGGAAAAAAAATGGGTCCACCATTTACCTAAGCAAGAGAACCAACATGAGGAAAAACATGACTCTCAGAGTCATATTTTACCATTTTTCCAAAATCCCTTTGAATCTGATGGACAAGTCTTCAGAGCAAGGACCAGACCTTTCCAGCATCTACCAAAGGAAGAGAAGTGGATTTTGAAGTTGCGTAATAGACCCTTTCCCCACGTAACTTGTGCAAAGCTGACTGCAAAGACACCAATGAACCTGATTTCCTTCTACAACAGCTCATCACCTGGCTGGTCTAGAAAAGCCAGGAGATGGAATCTTTTTGGACCTCAGCAAAG
>VZRO01000431.1:516163-584259 GCA_013397915.1 Daphoenositta chrysoptera | reverse complement strand
TTTTGGGTTTCTTTTTTTTTTCTCCAGTATACTGCATACACGAAATATGAGACAGTAGAACTTTTTCCTTACACAAAGCTGTCATTGTTTTAGGGCTATTCTGCTCCCTCTGAACCTGTATTGAAACAGGTGCCTCACTTACTTGGCTCTCCTGGAGAAGTTTTATGGATTAAAGCACCACATGGACCCTGCACAGTGGCACTATTAACAGTGTGGAATGAGGCTGGGAGAAAAACTCATAGAGGAGCTACACACCTAGGTGCAGTTAGTAAACAGAGATCGTTCCCCTCATTAAGCATAATTAAACCTAATATTGACTGTAAACTGTTACTTACCTTAAACTTCTCTGCAGACATTGTGGGAAAGGGATTAAGTTAGCAGATAGGTACACTAATTACTACCTTCTTCACATTAAAGTTACCATCAGCAAGGCCTATATTCATAAATAAAACATAGTAGGGGATGAGAGACTGAGAAATATGTAAATTCATTTGCAGAAAAAAAGACCAAATTAAAAAAAGAAAGTTGAGTGATGCTACTGGAAGCAAAATGGCACTCTAGCTAATTACCATGAAAAGTATGATAAATCATGGACGTGGATCCCTGACTTCTGACTGATAGAGCCTGCAGAGTGCAATCTCTCATGCGTAGCTGCCTCTGACTGATTTAAACCCATACCACTATCGGCTTTGATGGGAAAGCACAAAAGTGTGTTATTTTATTTCCTTGGGTATTGTTGCTACCTCTTTCTCCTAGAAATGACTTGCAATTATTGTAAAAATACAGTCTGATTTCTTGTCTGCAGAAGAATTGTTGTTTGATGCAATTGACAAACAAAGGCTCCCAAAGATGGTCTGCTTATGGTTTAATAGCTGCATTTTCTAATGCAATTGATCTGGTATATTGAGACAATTATAGAAATATAATAAAATGTCAAGGGAGAGTTTTCTTTTGCTTTGTTGTACTTATTCTCATGGGAGAGATCTTGAGTCCCACAGACAAGATTAAGAGTCAGAATCGGTTTAATTTATGAATTTCTATTTGTTTTTTGTAGAATTTTACGTGAGTCATGTCACTGCTCTGTGCTTCAGCTTTTTGATCTGTTTCCTCCCAAATTTCATAGTTTTCTGCACTTAACAATTGCTTCAAGGGACTGCACACACTTTTTCAGGATTATTCAGATAAGAGACTTGCAGGATGAGGCCATACTATGTGTTATCATGTCAGTGCTGTTACTGCTTAATCCTGTAAATACTTCAAATTTGAATACATAATGATGATGTGATTGTTGTTTGTGGGGTATTTTCTGTTTTCCTTGTATATCTGTCCAGAGTACTTTTGTGGTTGAGCCATATCAGAATAAAAGTCTCTTTTGCTGGTCTAGCTCACACCAGAATAATCGAGGACAGATTTATCCTGAGCTTCCTGAGCAGAGCATTGCCCAAGCCACCGGCATAGGAGAAGCTTGAGTACACTAGTATTTAATGTGCAAGGTGGAAATTTACCATCACAGTGGTGTTCTTATTATGTTGATATTTTAACACAAAATTATTATTGGCTTCTACAGAGTATTAGCCTTTAACTTTTTATGAAAGGGAATTTAATCTTTGTAATGCTCATAGTACTGCATTTTGCTGAAAGAAGGAAAGGGAAAAGTGAAGTTGTTAGTTGAGCATCTGCAGATAGGTTCTAAACAGTGAATACCTTGGTTGGTTGTTTGTTTGTTAATGTGTTTCATTTCTCTTTCTGGTTTCTCTTTTTTTCTAGAGAGACTTACCCCGTAATATTGACATGATGTATAGGTAGGAATGTGTAGTTCCCAGGTATGGGTATTATGCTTCAAGAAACAGTGCTTAGTAATTAACAGTGTTTTCCTGCTCTGGTAACCCTTACTCTTTGCAGCTTTTTGTGTAGCCAGCTGCAGTGTTCATAGATGTTATCTTCATATGCTTTTGCAGTTTTACTGAGTTTTGACAGCATAGAATTTCAAGAAATATTTAAAAATTGTTTCAGAGCTGCAAATTACTATCAAAATTTACATGGCTTAATTCTGCAGTGACATACACATCATAGCAGATAGATAGTAAAGCGAAGAGATGTCTTCTGAGCAACAATCCAAAATTAGTGCTAGCTAGCAAAATCACAGGTTAAAATAAGAACAATTTACTGGAGTAAATACAAATTTAGAGGCTAGTTTGTTCCAGCATAAAAAATACTTGCATTGCTTCTCTTGTTTGGGACTACACAACTGCAGCAAGGAGCTTTCACCTGGGATTCCATTTGAGGAGCTGTTTGTTCTGACTGCTTCTTCGGAGAAACTTACAACAACTCTGTTACGGGCTTGTTGCTTTTTTTCCTGGTTCCCTTCCACATCTTTTCAAAGGCAAGAAAGAAGGGTCAATGTACAGAAAAAAGAGAAGTAGATTTGAGACCTGGATGTTATGAGGCTGCATAGCCTTTATGGTTTTGTTTATGATCAAGGTGCCTGGCCAGACTTCTCCAGACTTAACAGTTAAATGTTACGGGGAGTCTTAAATCACATTGTGTCTGTAACAGTGGACAGCCTAAATCATGGCAAGCATTCCAGCATTTGGCCTGTTAGTAACATCTGCATGGTTGTTCTGATTAGATACTGAAATTGGGTATATCAGCTTTATAAGGAAATATAGCAAAAAAGAAGTTTTGATAAACAATAAATATTAGGAAAGCTCCATTGTGTAAGAAACGGGAATATAAACTCCAGCCATGAGGAAATAAATTATTCTACTTTGTATGTTAGCATTCTAAAACTAAACTGTGTTAATTCCATCTTCTGCCCAGCCAGCTGGTCTCCACTGGACACAATAGTAGTTGATCTCTTTGATCTCTTGTCAAACTCATTCCCTGCAGTTCTTCTAAAAGCGCTCCTAAGATTCTAGCAAAACACTTATCTAAGTAATAATAAACTTGAATCCCAGTCATCTCTGCAAAGCATAGGCCAAATCCCGTGAATTCCTACTGAGGCAAAATTTACACTGAAGTCAAAATTAGGAGCTTTCTCACTTGCAGGATTTCTGTCAGGCAGAAATTCCTACTTATTTCTTCCCCTGTGGTAAGGATGACTGAACACACTTATAGATTGTTATAAAATTTAGACACAGAGAATTCTTTTTTTTTAATTAAGGCATGTATTTTTATGAGCATTCTTTTGTGAAGGGAGTGTCTCATTTAAGTGATAATATTTCTTAAATAATAGTTAGATGAAGTATTTGAAGATTATAATTTTCATTCTCATCAATATCAGGACAGCAGGATCCCATGACGGACTTAAGACAAAATGACTGAATGTGGTCATATTTCTGCCAAGTACAATATAAAAATAGGCCAAGCTTTAAAAGATGGATGATACTTTTCATATGAATTGAAGTCATATTTTTAATCAGCTGGTTTAAATTTATTTGAGTTAGGCAGAATGTGTCTGTTTAAAATACTCTTCCATTTTCTGCTCGGTGTGTAATAGGTTTCAAACCTTTATTCAGATACACTCAGGTCTCAGAGAAGGTCCATGATTTCTCCATCTGAAATTGTTCCTAGCGGAATGCTCTCTAGAGTGACAGTAGTAGAGCTTATGTAATTTTCCTCATATCAGAACCTAACAGCCAAAATGCGTGGCTGTGAGGACACTTCACCAGCATCTTGGCATTTTCCTGGTAGATCTCAGTAGATTCAGTTACTTGTCTTTTGGCATGTTAAATACTAGTGTGTTTTGAAACCTGTAGTTCCTTGCTTCTCCTGCTTTCTATTCATTTTCCTGTTTGTTCTTATCCTTCCCCCATAAATCATTTTCTCTAATGTCTCCTTCTCTGTTTCCTGTTTTTCAGTAGCTCTGCTCTTTAGTGGCTAAAGCCTTGAATTTCATTGTCTGTTCTTACTCAAGTAAAGCACCTCTTGAAGCCAGTCACGGGTTTATCTTCCCGTGTTTTGGCCTTTGCTTGTTGTTGGATAATTACATTATATTCATAGCAAACTCTCTGTATTGTGGGGCATAGGCTTCAGACAACATAAGGCCATTGATTTTACATTTACTTATAGAGTGAATCTGCTTACTTCAAACCCCCCATTTGTAAACTTGTTAGGAATGTGCATGCTGCTCTAACCTGCAGTTCTAATCAGTAGGTGGAGAATAAGTAGTTTACTGTCTGATAGGTTAGTACTTTTATTTTACCCATTTAAAGACAAAAATAGCAATCTGCTTGTTTAATGTTCAGTAAGATCTCAATGTTGAGTGTCCAGGGGCTATGAAGTGCTAAAACAAAGTAACTTAGGAGCTGAGGAGATAATTATATATGAGACGAAATACTGGGAAGCGCAAAGAATGCAAATAAAGGCAGGCCAAGATAAATTCAGTGCCACAGACTAACTCTCCATTTACCCCTCCCTCAAATACACAGACAATAACCCTCAATGACCTATGTGAGTTAATGAACATTTTGCTGCAATTAAAATGTTGATACAAATGATCATTACTTTTACTGGATATCCAAGTATCTGAGCCCACTGTGGTTCTTTGGAGTGCCATCTTGCACTTTTTTTGTGTTGGGTAGAGAGTAGGGAATGCTTTTTTCATTGAAGAAGAAGGATTTTATTTGGGTGGGTGTTACAGTTTTCTGTCATGATTATTTCTTTCTGCAGTGAAATGGAACATAGGGGCCTTTTACATAAAAGGTATAAACTATGAGTGTCAGGTAATTGTCAGAGATAGTCCAAACTAAATGCAGTTGTCCATAATTAGTCCTGTGCTTCATTTCTCCCTTTGCTGAACCAAAAAAAACCCTGACCACTCTCTCTATTATCAAAACTGGAGACTTTCTGTGTCTGCATCTCTGCTGTGCTGTTAGTCTGTAGCAGAATGCTTACAGATGAAAGTGTTCTCACCCCTCTTCCCCTTAGCATCTACTATTGGCAGTGGGACTTGGGTTTCTCAGTTAAATGAATTTTTGTCTGCTCCAGTTGCCTGTTCTTCTGCATGTCAGGTCCATTACATTTTTGATGCAGTGGATTATGGTGCTTTAAGGACATAGAGTAGCTACTACATGCCTGTGAGTTAACAAAATTTAAGTATTTAAATCACATAGGAAAATGAGAAGTGGTTTCTCCTGTGTTTGGAATGACTAGTAGCTTTACAGCCATCAAACTGAGCATGGAATGACCAATTGACCCTTCCACTCTGTATGTTGACTGGTGACTATAAATGAAAAGTCTTTCCACCCTTGCCTTGAGGTTATGAGACATGACTATGTAGTAATTAATGCCACTGTATCATTTTTTAACTGCTACAGAAATATAATGTCAGATGCTCAGATGGCATCAATTGGCGTAGCTCCACTAAAGGCAACAAAATATGATGCCAGCTTATACCAGCTGAGGATCTGGCCCACAGTTAAAAGGAAAAAAGGGACAGGCTGCCAATATGGCAGGGAACATATTGAGATTTATGGTAGTGTCTTAATCAGTAAAAAGTTCTGCTTGAAGTGGTTATCTCTTTGCACATTAGCATTAGTCACTTGAGCTGGAGATATTTGAAGCTCTAACACAGCTTCTGCAGGCACATTCGTGCTTTTGCACTCTGTTCCACACTCTACGCTCTTAAATATCTGAGAGCATCCCACCTCACGCCTGTTCTTCTAGTTGGCAATCTATCTTCAGAGGTTTTCACAGATTCTGGGCCATATATATTTTTTAACATAATTTTAATTTGGATGACCATATTTTTTTCCCTTTTGCCTATATTTCTGGTGTCGCTTCCTTAATCACACCTAAAAACAGGGGGGATTTAATGTCTTTTGTAATTCTTATTTAACTGTCCTGTTTGCATTCAAGTATTATGTTAATCTTGATAAGAATAAGAAAATCCAGTTTGCTGCCTTTGTATTCAACTATGTATGTCATTTTTTTACTTGAAGATAAGGTGACTGTACCTAATGTAATACCTGTACATTTTTATCTGCTATAAATATGATTGAATAACTTGATGGATAGAAATTCTCTTCTCTGTATTACAAAGTTAGTGAATGAAATACTTATTAAAGATTAAATGGCTGTAGAATCTCCCCAATTTTTTTCTCCCTCAGTAATATAACTGTTGTAGCATTTGGTTCATAATGAGTGCTGTCTCTAAACCTGTGAGCCATCCCCAGTTCTGTTATCTTGTTTTTGATTGTTAACAATGTCCAGAGAATATAATCTTAGCAATGTCCAGAGAATACAATCTTTTGGGCCTGGCAGTTTCCATGCTTGGTCCCATCTGTAAGGTAGGTTATTTGAGAAACTCCGTTATCCATTCTTGTAATACGAAGTTGAGGAAACACTTCTCTTGTGCACTGAAATACCAACGAACTGATTGATGACTTGGAATTGGACCTACAATATTATGTCCAGCCACTTTTGGATCACACCCTACAAATATATATTTAAGCAGGATAAACTTTCAGAAGCAGAGGTATTTGAATATCTAAAGCCTGCAAAGTTTGTTGAGTTTTAAACATGCAAGGAATTTTCTCTTCTGTGCTCTAGAAGTACAGTAAAATAAACTAATCATTAAAACCTCTCCAGATACAAAGCTCAGATGCAGTTTTATAAGACGTTTCAAAGGATGCTTTGAATGACACTCAGTCTTTTACCACAATATATTTTCCTGTACTTCAAAGAGTGAGTCTTCTGTGGCATCTGTATCATGTAGGTGTTGAAAAGGGTGCTGGGGAGGCAGGATACAATGTTAACCTCTTTTTCTGTTAGTTTGGTGATTATTGTGGGTTTCAAAGAATCCAGTGCTACCTCAGCTGGAGGACTGTTGCCTGTCTTAGGAAGATAATATAGGACCCAGTCCATCTCTAACTGAGGTCCTTGAAAATATTTATGTTTCAAACAGTTGGAAGTTTAAACTTAAAGCATGTAGTATCTTCAAATCCCATATGCTGGTAATTGCAAACAGTACATATAAACTCTTGAGAATATTGTAAAGTACTTATAAGAAAGGTATGAGTTGTATTAAAATATTGCAACAAATGTTTAAAGCAATATTTATTCTTATATTCTCAGTGGGGTTTTTTTAGAAATTGCATGTACTTTACAAGTTTCCAAATAATTTATATTTTTTAAAGAATCTTAGAGTGGTTTTACAAGGTATCATTGTCCCCATTTGATAGATGGGGAAACTGAAACATGGAACAGTTAAGTAATTTTCTCAAGGTTGTAGGATAATTCACGGTTAAAATAAGGATGGATTATTTCTTGGCATTGAGTGTTTCATGCCCTATTCTGCTGCTTCTCTGTGTTAAAGAATGCTCCAGTACCTTTATGATAAATTTTTAAAAGAAACCCAACTCGTGGTCTCATGTTTACAAGTCGTTTTGAAAGCCCTTTTCTTTAGCTGAACATCTTCATCTTCTATCCTGACCTTTCATCAAAATTAGATTTTTATGCACACAAACCCCACAATAGAGTGGAAGACTGAATGCCATCTTTGACTTGCCTGGGATTAGAGTCAAAACCAGAGGGCAGAATCTAGCCAAGAAATATTGAGTTTAGATTCTTACAAATGTACTTTAATGCTTCAAGAATTGTTTCCTGTATATTGGACCAGAACAGAAGGTTAGTAGGAGATAGATGTCCCCAGTTATAAATAATTGTGACAACAACTAACAGTACAGTGCACTTGAAAGAACAGTTAAGTCTTGCTGCAAAAATGCATCCTAACTACAAAAATGACAGCCTGCATGGTGCTGTGGATGGAGGGCAACTTGTACTGCTATTCAAAATAATAATATTAGCTTGTATCTGCTTAGAATATCCCAGAGTTTTGTAAATATCTCCTAGAAAGTAATCTCATGCTTCTTATTCTGGTACTATATAGCAGTTCAACAAGACATAGTTTATAAGAAATTTGAAGTCAGGTTATAGTACTTCTGGGGCACAATGTATAATTGATATTCTTTTAAAACTACAATAGCTTTTACCTTACAAGCACAGTGTTGATGGTACACTTTGTGGTCTGGCTGGCACCAGTGAAGACTGTGGTTAATCCAGTTTCTTATTTTACAGAAGTCACTGCAGAAAAGGATACATTTTTCTTTCAGACTCCTCAAAGCTTTGCTGAGGTGCACACACTTGATGTAATTTGAAGGAAAGTTTCAGTTTACAGAAAGCATAACTCCATCCTACAGTCGTTGCCAAAATAGTGAATCCTAGTCTGTTCCATGTCAAGGAACCTTGCTTAATGAGAGTTTCTTGAATCACTGTTGTCTTTAAATTCTATTGCACACTTCTGTAAGGTGCTTTCTGTTCTTGGACACCCTAAGAAATGTCTTCACCCGCTAATAAGCCCTTAGAAATCTGAGCTGCATTTACATTTGAGTCCTTCCTAAATGTTCTCATCATTCTCATGCCAACATTAGCCTTAAGGAAGACATTCTCCAGTGAATGGATAGACACAGTTTCCCCCGCCACTGGAGGCTGTGTTATTACATCTGGTGACAAGTAGCATTATGTGCATGTATTCTTAGGGTTACTTGTCACCTTCAGCCCTCCCAGCTGAATAGATCTGCATGTGGAACAGTGGAATGAATATGTGGTGTCTTTTCAGATTTATCTCTTTTAGATGGGATAGGTTCCTGTTGTCACCACCTCTTTATCAGAGGGTCATGTTTATTTTCCAAGTATTGGGATGCATTGAGTATTGTTAGTATGATTCCTGTACTGTGTTTCAATAAGAACTTCTTACTTCCACATCTGTGGAGCTGGAGGTGCATAAAGGGGAATCCAAAGCTTGTCAGTATGTGTTAGCTGCAGATCTGGAAAACCTAAGAAATGCATCCTCTCAGGCGCAGAGAGGGAAGGATGTACCCTGCACTTAACATGTAGAAACATGAAGTAACTTGTGTTGCTGTCTAAATATTTTGGAACGAATCACATGGATAAAGCTGAAGTGGTAGCTAGTAAAATGCCTTCTTGGACCTTCATTATTATGTAAGCTGAAGTCTGTGCAGAAAAGACAGGTAAGAAGCTTTACTGGCATTGACTTCTTTTCCTGAAATAATTGGTCTATCAACTCAAGACAAGAGTACCTTTAGAAAAGGTGAGAAATGAGCCTGTGTTAGAAATTACTATAGCATTTATAACCTTTTACTCTCCAGCCTCTTGCCTTTACTAGAATTATTCATTATTTATCTCACTGAACGTAAACTTAAATCCTAATTAATGAACTAATCTTCTAGAAGAACTAGAAGAACCTTCTACTCTTACTGTTGAGGCACAGCTCTGACAGTAGATAACCAAACCTCAACCATGTAGGCCTTTTTCTGCTGGGGGATGCTTAGCAGCAAATTGAGATTATTTGGGTTTTTTAATGCCCTTTCCCCTATAGCCCCCAAAACATTAGGGCACTGTAACTATTCTTCACTGGAGAAACTCTGATGATTAGGGATACTTTATCCTTCACCACAAGGAGCTTCTAGGTTAGAAGAGCTAACATATAACAGTGTAAGCTAAGATAGCACAAGAAAACTTGTTGGAGCCAACGCTTCTGTCTCCTGGTTGTACAGATGTCATTGGACCACCAAATAACAAAAATATCATGATGACTAATTCCAGTTCAGGTTTAAATGAATACATCAAACCACATAATGCTGGATAAGACACCTCTAGAATTTACAATATTCAACTAGTGCCTAGCCCATGGCAATACTATCCACAATAATTACATGCTACTGCCAGCTATCTCGAGGATCAGTTTAGGAAGAGAGCAGTTGCTTTGCCCAGGGAAATTTAGATTAGATGTAAAATTGGATTTTTCATAAGGCCTTGTTTTTACCTAGCTACGAATGTTTCCTTAGCACAAGTGAAAACTTTACACATTTTAGCTCAAACTGTACTCTACTAAGCCTCCCACATTTATACCCATCTTCTTGGCAGTCATCCCAAAATATGTTTGGGTTGAAGCATTACACATTACATTTGGTGAAGCTTTAGCATTCCCTGTTGCTCACATCAATCCTTATTTCTGTTTGCTCTTGTAATTTACAGTTAATGAAAATTCTAAGTTTACCTTTGTTTTTGTTGGCGTCTGTGCAAGAGAGCCCTTTAGCCTTTTCAGCCTCACATCCAACTGAAAAGCTGGATCCAAAAGGGAAGGTAAAACCTATCTGAGTGCTTTCGTTTTAGACAGAAGCCCCTAGCATGCTTGTCAGCATGGTAACATTACGTTTCTGAAGGAACAGTGGAAGAGCCTCGCTCAAGGCTTGACCTGTGCCTGGGCTTGTGAGTGGGCTTTTAAGTAGCAGGTAGAGCAGCTGATCCCAACGTGAGAGTGCCAGATCTCAATGGCCATCTGGTTAATGGCCTTAACCAGTTCCTGCTCCCTTCCAATTCAGGCAAGATTCTGCCTGAAATTAACGGGAATTTGCCTGATTACCAATGTGGCAACATGGCTAGTAACAAACTCGTACTGATGACCTTAACACAGCGTAGGCATTATTGACAAAACAAACCATTCTGGAGTTGGTGCAGTCTTTTCTAACGAGCCTGTAAAAAGTTGGCTCACAGATTTTCAGTTCAGGAGATACAATTTGTGTTTACCTACGGTACCACCTATGCACTGAGCTGTGTATGTACAAGGTTATAATGTTAAGCAGCGAGCTGTAAACAGATGGTACATGTAGAATTTCTGTACATACACACAATTAGATAACGTACGTGATTTGTATTATGCTTTTTAAGACATTTATTTGAAAGGCAGTTTTGTGCATTCAAAATTCCTATGCAGCTATCAAATTATTATAAAAGTAAGCTTTAAAATACACCCATTTAATTTCTTTTTGGTGCTCATTACATGTTCTGAATCATTGCTTGTTCAGAAACGTTACCTCTTACATTAACAAAATATGTTGCAGGTGAGAAACACTGACAAATTTAGAAAAATATGTAACCAGAATTATAATACAGAGTCACATTTCTGGGAAAAGCAGGTTTCATGAAGGCAAGCCTGACCAAGCCTTTCTGCATCTGCTTATAGTGCTCTGTACAATCTGTTGTTCTCATGTCATCAAAGTGTTGCATTATCAGTAGGAACTCTGATCACATTTTGGAAGTTCATTTTCTGCTTTCTGGTTCTTCTTGTGTTGCTGTTGCAGACGCTGTGCAGTCTGATGTGCTGGAGGACAAGGCATGGGAGAAAAGCACTGTTTGCACCTGTTTAAAATCTCCAGTGCTTTGTGTGGTTCCTGGGCAACAGGCAGGAAGCCTGAAAAGCTAGGCTGCACTTGCTCAATTGTTGCTGGCAGCTGTGACTTTGAGAGAGCACATAGCAGCTCGTTAGCAGGTTGCTTGTGTTATGTGACATGCACCAAGCATGTCAAACTCTGAGCTGAGCTCGCTGCCTTTGCTGCCTGCAGTCGAGGCTGGGTTGCCTGGGGTTGCAGACTTGGCCAAGGAAAGCATTATAGGGATGTAAGGTGAGTTCCTCGTTGGTAAAGGGGCAGGGAGGTGAGGCAAGGAGATGTGAATCGGTGCTTGCTGATTAGAAAAGGAGAACAGTGGCACATAGGTTCTCTGCACCAATGGTGCTGTTTTCCTCCAGCAATTTTGTTCTTTCAGAGTGTATTTGCAATGGTAGGACATAGAAATGCAGGGGATAAGATCTATTTGCGTGTGAAAGTGTGCACACAGACACATGCATACATTATACGTGCATTACAGTGGGGAAATACAAGATGACTTGATTGGATAATTTTAAATTTTATTATGAGCTTTGATTTCTGGGTCTTGTTTACTTTGAGGGATCAGGATCAAATCAATCCTTAAACCTTGATCTTGGCCTATTTAGGCAGCATCCAAGCAGCAGATGCAGTCACACTGTTTGACTGGCAAATTCAGACCATTTCATCTTCATATCTACTCAGTTTGTGCCTCTTGGCTCAATAAAGCATCTCTTTGCTCTTGTAAAAGGAGTTAGTATGTGATAAATCAAGTTAAACAAACCACAAAGCTACAGCATCCTTACAATCTGTTGAAATCTACATCAATAGATGGGAACAGATCTGCCATTGCCTGAGATCTGTTTATACTCTATGCAGTTTTAACCAAGAAGGAGTGATCTACAGACTGATCTCTTTTCTGCAGCTCCAGAAAATCTCCTCTAGACACACAATGCTAATATTGACAATGGAAGTCATTAACCCAAGATAAAGAAAAAGCAGAAGGAAGTCTGCCTACTAAGGAAATTAGATACGCTCTGAAAAATAGCCTATCAAGGATGACTTAATGAAAAGATAATGTAACAAACATATATACATATATGTATGTGTAACATATATAACCTTTTGCTGAGAAAATGCCTGGCCGGTGGTTTGCCAGCAACTGGAAAGATTTAGTGCAAGGCAGCAAGACTTCTCATTTGTTCTGCCCACAGGTACAGTGAGAAACTGCCCTGGCTAGAGTCAGAGACATGCATTTGAGCCTGTCTGTCTGGTCTGCAAAGGGATGTGATGTGGGCATGGTAGGTTTTCATTTGAACCGTGCTCCAAATGTGTGCTTCAATGCTTATCTATTGTTGTTGTCTTCTTTATCTGAATATAGAAAGCACTAGTTGTCAGGTACTGAAGGTAAATATGATAAAATTAATAGAAACCAGAATATGACATAATCATGTACATTCAGCATGAGCCCCTTGATTTATTTTGTGATCAGAGCTTTTGGTTTTCTCATCTAGAAAATGTTTATCTCATATTGCTCTACAAAAGCAGTTACATTGTAAACTTTCTTTTATGGTCGTCCGTGTGTTTTGCTGTTGTAATTTCCTTTTCTGTCTTAAACTTGGGTTATAACCTGTCTTGCCATAAACGGACTTCTGAATTCATCTTTTGGCATTAGTTTGGCTATCAAATCCTTGAAGGGAATAATCTAAGATATGTGTGTAGGTCTGTGTGCTGTTTTTCCTCTCTTCTGTCATGTAGGCAGGACTAAAAAACTCCCAAGTTGACATCACTTTAGTGGGAACTCTCAGTTTTTATTCAAGAGTATACAAGAGTATTATTCTTCAGGAAAGTATTTGTGGTCCCTTTGGTTGGCCCTGTTTAGCACTCTTCTTGATACCATCTCATCACTGCAGTGAAAAAATTGCAGGTTTCCTTCTTCTCTGCAGGTAATTTGGCAAATTTTTCTTAATATGGCTCCACTGTTTTTAAAATTCAAAAAAATGAGATCTGTAGGACTTATTCTGTCAGTTTAGAACATGTTGTTTGCTGGAAATAACAACTGTGCTGCACAGCACACACAAGTCAGGGGCTGGATGTTTATGAAACACATGAGAATAGGTGTTGCATTTTCTTATGTACTGCTTCATTTTACATAAACTGTATAGCGCCAAAAACACCCACTCAAAAATAAAGTGCAATAGGAAAATGGCATTCAAATGTTAAGGATATGACTTAAAGCTCTTGCAGCCGAGTACAATAAAGTTGAGAGATTTATTCTGTTTATAAATCATACTATTGTCTCAGGTATTCCTGAGAATAATACTCAGGTATTATTGATGCAGTGGAAAGGACAGACCCCAAAAAGAGGATTATGTGAGATGCTACATGTAGGTACAGTAAGATGAATACAGCAGCATGAAATTCTAGTGAAAATATGTCTGACAAGATTCTCTCTTTAAATTTCTATCTTGTTGTCCTGGTTTTGGAGACAAAAGTCTTAGGAGGAAATGCTCTGGCACAAGCGCCTCCCCCAAGGAAAAAAGGAGGCCTCCCCCTTTCCTCCGCCAGTAAAACAAATTAACAAAAGCAAGTGAAAGTGGAAAAAAAAATCTGAACTATTTATTAACACAAAACACAACTGGAAAAAAACCAAAGAAAAAGGAAAGGGTGCCCACAGGAGGCGACAGTCTATGGGANCCCTTCGCTCACCGGCCTGGTCTTCCTCAGGGTTCGGACCGGCGGGGCCACCCCGCAGGCCCCCCGGTCCGGAGAGAAGGGAAGGAAAGCAGGGGGTCAGGGGAATGAAAGGGGAAAACAAACAAACCCTTTTCCTAAACCAGCAAGAATGGGAAAAGCCCAGAGAGCGAGCGAGAGAGCAGCGCAGCGTGGCCAGCGCGCTCCCCCCAGCCCGGCAGAGCCGCTGTCCCCGGGCCCTTGGGCCGAGCCGTTCAACCGGCCCGCGCCTGGGCCCGAGGCGCTGGGCCCGGCCCGGGCCCGCCCTAAAGGTGTGGGCACCTTGGGCACTGAGCAGAGGGTATGGGATAAAGGAGCCTCATAACATCGCCCCACGACGCTGGTGACCACCATGTTTTTATTCATTCTGTAAAATACTCCTATGTTTTTAACATTCCTGGGTGCTAACAGTCTACAATAAATGTCCCCTATCTCAGCATGGCATCCTTGCTTTGTTGCTATAGATTATATCTGCATTCATATGCCATGACACATCTCTCACTGCTTCCTCATGAATAGAATTGTAGAAAAATTATGTGCTTCAGTGGGAGCCTTGTTACGCAAGAACAGTGTGGGTTGTTCAGGAAATGCCAGTCAATGTCCTCGTCCATAGGCTCCCTGGTCAGAATTTGGGGCTAGTAGATACCCCTTGAACCAGTCAGTGTGAAAATAGACGGCTCAGAAGTGGCTGCATTATGAGCTGAAGACAGAAGATTTACAGCGACCTTAACTTGGGTCACATCCAAAGACAATTTTAGAGGGAGGAAGGGAAAGAAAAAAATCTGCCTCTAGAGTTGTGAGCGTGGGTAGAACCTCTCCTTTCACCTCCTTTCTCTCCTCTTGTTGGGTTTTGTTGTTGTTAGTGGTGGTTTTTTTGTAGCCACCCTGTTCCATCACTGAGTTTCCTTTTCAGAGGATGTGCAGCACTAGATAGCATTGCTACTCCACTATTCTTTGTGTATAGCTCACACCTTGGCTGTTCTAGTCATTGGTGGGTCATGTCTTCAAAAAGTCCATCAGACACACCTAACTGCAGTAACAGTGCCTTAAAAGAGAGAATAATCCACCTCTGGGCACTGAAATTTCACTTCTGTTACAGAATCTGATCATTCTGTTAGAATGGGCTAAATTTACTAGTATTTGCTGTGTTATCATTCTCCTGCTCCCTTTTGTTCCATTACTGATCTGCATTGAAACTTCGTAGCAAGAACTTCTATTAAGAAACTAGACCCCCAGAAAACAGATTTGCATGGGGTAATCTTCCTCTTCAGTAGTTGAAGATTATCTTGCCCAGTCTGTGGCTTCAACTTGCTTTTTTTCATCCAAGCTCAACTAAATTGACAGTTATTTGAAGACGGTAAAGCTAATTGTCCTAATTAATACAAATGGGCCCAGTTGGGGGATAGAACTTGAGAGCAGGTGGTATGGGTAAAAAAAACCCCTCCAGTTGAGAACTAGATACTGAAAAGGAGAAGTGGGAGGTACCTAAGATTGTAATACTCCTGTGGTAAGGTTGTGGGGGTTTTTTTGTTTGTTTTTGTTTGTTTTTTTTTAATTTTTGTGTGGATTGTTGTGTAATATGTTGAATATGTGGATTTTTGTATATGAGGGGTCATATCTGAGAGAGGGAGGTTACCTTAAAGACAAAGCTTCTCAAATAAAGAGCATTGAGTGGTTACTCCAGCCTCATAGCTTTTGTTGATCTTGAAATAGTCAGTAGTGCATTTCCTGCTGTATCAGAATGTGCTAGGTTCATCTAGCAGCTGGAGATGTATGGATTAGCCACCAAGTGAAGAAGTACAGGGGAGAGTGCAGGATTGTGTCGTGTTTCTGCTATGTTGTGGTTCTCAGATGAAAACTATGACAATGCTAACAAGGTGCATGAAGGGGAGTCTTTTCTTAACAGGAGTTTTTCACAGAAATGGTTAAAGCAAACTTGGAAATCTTTGAAGGTGTAGTTTTTGTGTAGGAGATGGCAGAATATTGTGCATGTCTAACAAGCATCTATCATTTCATTGCTATTTACTCTGCTCCTTGATCATTCCTCTCCATTTCTGAGCTACCTTTATGTCGGTAGCTGTCACTGAAGACTTCTACTTGCTCTCTTGCATCTGACAAAGATTCTAAACAGGGCAGATTCTGGTTGTTGACTTTGAGAGTAGATTTTAGCCCAATTTACATAGATAAGATTTGGCATGCTATCCTATCCCAAGTGTCTGTTCAGTGAAAAACATGCAGTTATCTGTGCCTCTATCATTTTGTTTGCCAGCAACCTGGCAAGCAAAACTCTTTCTAAGTCCTGACCTGGCTGATGGCTATTTGATGGCATAGAAAAAGAGGAAATAAATAGCAGTTGAAGTAGTCCAAAACATATTAATTAGGTAAAGATTTAGACTAACATCCTGCATTTCCCTGTCACCTTCAAGAATGCCATTGAACTGTACTTCTAACCACCACACTTTTTCTGTACCTGTGGGCTAAAGGCTTTGCCCTTCAGCAAAAGGACTTTGCCAACCCTGGCAATAACACAGTTAAAGGTATGGGAATAGGTCAGCCAGTGCCTGTTATGGTCCTGTAGCCACAAGACAATCCATCTTCCCCATCATAAAAATCTGGCTGCAGTATTACTGTGTGTAACCCATGCTGATTCTAAAAGCAGTATGAATTGTATACATCTTACACATCAGTTTCAGTGTCTTAAAAAATGAAGAGTTTTTTCCTTTTTCCCCTTCCTTTGAAGTTTTCAAGCAGAACTTGCTGGTGACCCACTTTTGCTAACAGTTCTCTTAACTAACCCCTGTACTCGCTTATACATTTTTTTTCTCTTCCACCCACTGTCTGTCTAGCCTGGTTTAAAATTTTTATATATGTACTTTTAAAAAATTGATTAGTTGGAGAGCTGCCCGTTCTTCTGCGCTGTATAATAAGGATTTAAAAACTGCACACTGAATTCTGTATAGTGTAATTAAAACTGACCCAGATTTGGACCTGAGAACACCAGGACTTAGCCAAACTTGCCATGAGCTGAGTTCTGATGGCAGATGGAAGCTAATGAGGACACACTACACTCCAGAATTTCCCAGCTGCTTGGCCCCTTTTCGTACAAACAAGGTTTGGAGGGAAGTCCCAATCCCAAGAGCATGTTCAAGCAAATGTACTGCACCCAGTGTTTTGGGAAACAAGGCAGTGCTGTCGGACTGCTTCGGGAAAATTTTGAGGCATTATGTCCAATGGGCTTTTACTGTGTATCCCACTGTCATGCATATGCTGTCTTCCATCTTGTCTGAGTCTGAGTGTGATCATATGGTTCAGATCCTATCTGAATACCCTCCTCCAATTTCAGTTGGGAGGGCTTCCACTTTAAATTAATGGAGTGTTAAGATCCCACAAGCACTGGGTCTCCCTTCGGCCTGTGGTTCCCTTCAGTGGATTCAATGCCATGGGACTATTCAGGCAGATGTAATTGAATCAGTTTGAAGCAGCTGTAGCTGGCATGTGGTCTCTCAGATTGCTAGCACCTGCTTGGTTGGGTTTTTTTGTTGTTTGTAACTCACTAGAGTGAAAATAGTGCCAAAACCACCATTGGTCTTGGAGCTGATAAAGCTCTCCAGCTCCTATATCCCTTTCCCCTTCTGGCCCAGCCACCTCATTACTGGTGCCTGCAATAATGTTGTTGGTAGTGAGCAGGAACAGGTTTATGCTTCCCCTCCAACTGCCTCCCTCCCCTTCAAGCCAGTGCACTGCCAACACTGACTCTCTTCTTCATAAGCAGTAAGACTTAATCGTGCTCAGGTGTGCAGAGCATCTACGCCTTCCTTAGAAAATTGGGCAGCCCATGGTTTGCTGTTTCTGATGCAGGCAGCACCAAATTTATCTGCTGCTCTAACAGTCTAACTGGCAAGGCAAAGTTGCTGTTCGTGTGTAACAAATGACCAAGGAGTCCTGGGAGGTTCTGTTCAATACTTCTGCTGCCTTCCTCTGGTGTAGTGTACATAGATTTTGGTTACTGTGTTCCTCCTGCAGTCAAAGTAGTAATATGGTAAGATTTCAGAAGGGACTGTGAGTCACTTGGTTGCCTCTCTGTATTGTGTGATTTATTGTAATCAAAGTTCAAATTAAACACAGTAGTGCACTTGGCCAAGTACAGAACAACACACAGTGGTGTGGTTTTCAATATAATATTACAAGATGGCATATTGCAACATTAATTTTTTTAATATATCCCTCCACTGACTTCCCCTTAGTTTGTGCATAAAGTTTATGTGCCTCCCTTTCATTTTGTCCCTCCGTGCCCCAGAGAAAAAGGATGTATCTGGATTTTTAATTCCAGCTGTTTTCATCTTTGGTGTTAGCCCCACACCTCACTTCTTGCTCTTTTGCTCTCTTTCTCTTTGTGTCTCTCTCTTTACCTCTCTCCTCCCATTTTTTGGGTATTACCACATATTTCTAAGGTTGAGAGGGTCTTGTCCTCAGCTGATGTATGAGACTTGATTGCTTCCTGCAATAGTGTCAGGGTTTGAAAACAAACCAGTGAGAGACTGCAAGTCAGAAATACAATTTTAATAGAAAGAGGGGGAAAAAAAGTAAAATAAATGCAATAGTAGAAAAAACCACTGACAGAGTCAGAATAGAACCTGACACCCTGTTGGTCAGGGTGTTGGTAGCAGTTCGAATGGGTGGTCCTGTTGGAAGCAGTGATCCTACAGAAGGGTCTGGTTTCGGAAGGTCCAGTGGTGGCTATGTAGCTTTCATCCTCGGGGAATCCAGTGGAAAAGGCTGCTTGTGGTGTTCGAAATCTCAGCTTATACCCAGGATGGAATGCTTGGTTCCTCCCTCTGGGCGGAGCATCTCACAATGGGATGATGTAATTTTGTCAGTCATGTGGCAAGGCCTTGATGGGCCATTAACAGAATATTGTCTGGAAGGGGTTATCTAAGAGTCAGGTTGCGAAACCCATTAACAGAAGAAAGTCCAAAGGGTGGAGGCAAGGAACCCCACCCACCTGGATTCAACAGCTCATGTAGATGGTGATAGAATACACTGCAACCCAGGACAAATAGCTTGAAAAATTGCTATTTTGGGCAATTAAAAGTTCCACAAAGTGTTCCAGTTTCTAAAGCCATTTCTTTCTTTCCCTCTTTTAATCTATATCTTGCATTTATATCACATTGTGAAAGGTTTTGATTTGTCTGTAACTATTTTGGATGTAGGCAAAGTCTCTCCTCCCATGGAATATTCCATCTCTTCTCCAGCACGCGCTAATCCACAGCTCTCTGTGGTTTGTTGAGCTCAGGCATTTGAAGGGTATTACTGATGGCAATTTCTCTGGGGTTCAAAGTACAATTTCAATTCAGTGGAAGTAAAATGCCAGTTTAAACATACAGAATTAATTTGCTTTGCTTTTTTTGCAGTATACAGGAGATGTTTTCCTTTATTTATTTGTTTTTATGGTACAGAATACTCCTGGTTTTACCTTTTAATTTGCTCTGTGTGCTTAGATACCCTGATAAACTACTTTGTATAAGTTGTATCTGTGGAAGTGATGCAGCTAAACATTTTAATAGTTGTCTGATCGAACTACAAAGGGAAAAAGAAAAATGGAATTCCAATCAAGACAGAATTGTTCTTACTAATCCAATAGGGTTATGTCACTGCTTGATTTTTGTCGTCCTGTTGTGATTTGTAGTGTTTTGTTTGTTTGTGGACTTACTTTGTTTTCTTTCCACCCACACTCCTTGTTTCCTACTCCCTTTTGCATAGTCTCAAAATGTCTACCAATAAAAACATCCATTTGTAATGATAGC
This sequence comes from Daphoenositta chrysoptera, assembly GCA_013397915.1. Taxonomy (NCBI): domain Eukaryota; kingdom Metazoa; phylum Chordata; class Aves; order Passeriformes; genus Daphoenositta; species Daphoenositta chrysoptera. The sequence continues at coordinate 564,494 of VZRO01000431.1, read as the reverse complement.
TTTTGCTACTCTTTGTAGTCTGCCAATGTTTCAGCTACAGATATCATCTACTGAATAAAATGTCAGCCACCAGTTCTAACAGGGGAAGCTACTAAGGCTTAAACGAAGAAATGCCCAAGGACTGTGGCTCTCAATTTTTAGAGATACTATTTGAAACATTTTCACTATAAGCGACACTTTTTGTGAATTAAATAATGGAGAGAAAATATGGAATACTTTATCTTCAGATGTTTTGAGTACCCAGTATCCTTTGATGAGATCAGTAGGATTATGAAAGGGAAACTGTTCTTGAGACCATAAGGAATATAGCATCCATGTATATCTAAATAAATAGCAATAGCAAATTAGAAAATGTTGTTTGTATGCAAAAATACCTGTAGGGGGGAGCAAGTAAAAAATAAGTATGCAGGTGTCTATCTTAGGATTTCTTAGTGCCATTTGTAGCCAGCCAGAACAAGAAAGCATCTGCCACTCTGATGGTTGTCTTCAAGATAAATATAGTTTTAGGTCAGCAGCGAGTGCTGGCTGATGTATTTTATTTCTAGAATGCTTTCTTTTAATGTACTAAAGTTTACTTTAGAAATGCAGGCACTAAATAATTGTGAATTCTACATTAAGTACAAGAGGTAGTAGAAAAGCAGTGGGATTTATGTTCTCAAGAAGGCTATCTGGCATGAGCGAAGAGAAAAATACATAGATGTTCTTTTCAGTCTGCTAACATCCTGACTATGAGTTGTGAATTAAGTGGTGTTTATTGTGCTGAACCATGCTTTTTATACATTTAATTTGAAGGTATCCATTCAGAGACTGTACATATCTTACTTGGATACAGATAACTGATCGATTTTATGTGAAGCATGCTAGCTTTTTGTGCCCATGGAGTACAGAGCTTTTCAAACCAAGATATTAGTAACTGGCACAGGAGGGTGACAGAAAGGACAAAAAAGGAAGTTAATAAATTGATAATGAAGTGGGATTATAGAGGATTGAGCATGGATATTAGAACCATTTCAAACATACTTTTTAATCACTACCACTCTGCTCTGATTCAGTCTAGTGGCACCACCCTGAAATGTATTGTTAGGTATTTGGTAAAAGACCACTTGACTTGTTGCTTATTGGCAAGCATGTCCACATCCTTGACAGGGGTCAAGAGGTTAAGTGAGTGACAGGCAGGCAAGATTCTTCTGTTTGCCATGAAGTTGGCCTCTCTAGAAGAGCCTTTACTTATTTAAGTTGACAAAAATATTTGGAAAACTTGCAGTACTGTGTCTGAGGTGATAGAATAGCTGTTATTACAGCTGTTATTACCTGGGCTTTGTGTTCCATCGCTGCACCATAAACATACCAAATCAAGAAATCGGTGACCAATTTAACACTAAAGTGAATATGAAAGGATACTATATTGTACTTCTAACTAAAAAATAAAACTGTGTGGGCAAATCAAACTAATGCAAACTACAGAGGAGGAGATCCTAACACAAATGAAATGCACTCTAAATCTCAAAATATTTTCAAGAAGAAATCCCAACCCAATTCTTTCTGTTACATTGACCAGGCAGTTTCTTGAAAGTATGAGCTATCTCATACGTACTTACAACACATGACTCTTGTCCACTTCCCACTTCAGTTTTTGCTTTTCCCAAAATTCTGTGCTCAACAACTGGACAGACGGCTACACTGAATTAAATTTTATTGTTCTGGTGTTCTCCATCCATTTGCAATGCACATAATCAGGAATTCAGCTATGTCCCAAGAAACCCGTTCAACCTAATGAGAGCAAATGGCAATGGGTGTTCCTTACCCAAGACAGCAGTGCCAATGTTTCTGCTTAATTGGGACATATTTGGCTGGTTCCAGTGCTTCAAGTGGTTTTTAAACAGGTGTTTAATGGGTGTGGGATTCTGAACTCTGCCCTTTTGATACAGAAGTTGCCAAATAAAGATTAACAGAAATAAAAAGATCTAATACAGAATATTAATTTTTGTCTTTGTATATTTATTCAGCATAATTTTTACTTCAAGTCGCAGGCGGGTGGGGAGGTGTTTCTTCTCATAATTGAGAAAGTCCATTAAATAGAACAACAGGATGTCTAGCAGGGTGTCCTAATTAAAATTACCCTGTAATTTGAACAAAACATTCATTTGTATGTAGCTAAGGTTGACCTAAACCCCATCTAAATCAGAAAAAATGATTATACAATTTTTTTTTCTGCTGAAAATTGAACTTACCATTCTGCCAGCAAACAGCATGGTTGTTATTATAGAGTATTCAGGAGTAAGAATTTTCTTTTCAGTGTTCAAAAAACAATGTTTTGAGTAAATTTAAGATATTTCTCTCCTACCTCCACCCTTTGATAGTATTCATTCATGGTTGCATTTCTGTGGTATTTGAAAGCAGAGAATTTTGTCTGTGCATACTGGAAGCCCATCTGAAGCCTTTGGTCGTGGCCAGTGTGCTGGTGTACTAATAAGCAACTGAGATAGCAGCTGCTTAGCAGGACTGATTGGCTCGGGCTTGACTTTGCTCTCTGTGACTCCACAGTTTCTGACTGGCTTGGAGTGCAAGCCGGGTAATTTTGTTATCTTGGGGAGTGTGGGCCTGCATACATAATCTAGGCTGTCTGCACAAGTGAGGAGATTGTACTCTCTGTGTAAAAATGACCTACTCGTGCTCTAGCTGTCGTGCTTTAAAATGCTGCTGAGGCAAATTGTATTTAATATAATTTATCAAATCAAAGTGAATGTTTGAAGGAACAAACTTCAGCAATATTGTTAGTATTTAAAAAGAAATTTGCAGCATCTTTTACCTGACAGAGCTGCACAAACTGCAGTTTGTGGATGTTGCTTCCAGGACACAAGGTAGTGGAAGTTTATTTATTTATGCCCACTTTCTGGGCAGGTTGGGAAGGGGGAAGATTTTCAAAAATGCTTGGAACTGGTCTGAATATGCTGCTGATGGATTCAACTTGGACTTCTCCATGTTTTGAGTGGAAAGAGAATCACACCCTTTTTGCTTTGGATAATCCCACCCACATGTACAAAAGTGGAACTTGATAAATGCCAAAACTTAATTAGGTGCAATAGGAGTTTCCTTCCATTGAATTCTTCTTCTGCTTAAACCAGCTTTTACATTTTCATCTATCACCTTCAGTAGAGTATATAACAATAAAAGAAAGGAAAGGGGAAAATCTGATGAACAATTTGCTTAACCTACTTGAAGCTCTAAGAAGAATTGTTAAAAAGAAGATAAAATTTGAGGCTGGTGTTGTGGTAATACACTTTTAAGCTGATCAAGAGCAGTTGAATAGAAAGCATTCAAAGATTGGCATAATTAAAAACTTTAGATTCCCGTCATTGGTTTAAAGATAGTCATGTCTTTGTTGGTACCCGTTGTAACGTGGAAGGAGCAAAATTAATTCAATCTAACAGGTATTGGCCAAGGTATTTGATATGTGTGTGTATATATATGTTATCATGTGGATATTTAAGTATGCATGCTTTCCAGTGGACAGTTATTTTACAGAGAAAGATATTCAGTGACAGCACAGGAAGAATATGTGCACAAATGGGTTGTACTGGTACCTGTATCGTAAAAGGCTGTTGAAGGAAAATGGGAATCTCCTGTTGGGGAAACCAGCCATGCGTCTTGTCAAGGGTTTGCATAACTTGAACATGTACAAGTTTCTGTAGAAACATGGGCAGCTGCCCATAGTTGACAGAATAACTGCAGCCATTTTGAGAGTGTGTAGAAGACTGGAAAGAAAAATAATAGTTGTGTGGTTACCATTGCTTCAGACTCATGTATGCTGGAAAGCATTGTTTTGTTATTGTTGGACAAAAATGTCACCAATTCTTATGCGTGGTCTGGTGTACTGCCCTTGATGCCAGGTTGTAAGTTGGCAATACAAATTCTAGCTGCAGTACTAAAAAGGTGGATATCGGTTGTTGAGCTGATGAAAACAGATGAAGATCAGGTGTCTGCACTGATTCTTCTTCTCAGTTACTGTAATTTCCAGTGATTAATCAGCTGTGGATGCTAACTTGTTAGTGAAACTCTTCCTTGGTGATTCCTTTTCCTGAAGATATTGTAGATGGTGGTGCCAGGTGATTCCTTACCACCAAAGGATCTCTCTTGTAGGATGTAAAATGTTCCAATTCCCTAGAGCAGGGAAGCAAAAGGAAGGGAACTTCAGTGTCTTCTGTATTCAGCTGAAATCCAGATGCCCATCCTGCACAACTGTTTGGATAGAGTGGCTTTAGAACTACTGAGAGTTACAAAGTTAGTTTCTAGTCAGGACAGAATTGATGCTTCTGCTCTGGAAAGCAGCAAAAGAGATGTGTAGTATGGTAACTGTAGAGATGTGAAGGAAAATTCCTGCTCTTTATTTCCAGGTGTATTTTCTGAACTCCTTGGAAGATTTTTCAGGAGTTTCATCATGTTCTGGTAGCAGTGGTTCTTAATCACACAATTTATCATTTGCCTTTGGCAAGAATGCTCAATTCTTTCCATTTAAATGTGGGACCTTGCCTTATTGCCTCAGGGAAGTGTTACTGTAATGCATGTCACTTGAAGCTAATTCAACCTGCCACTTGGAAAATGCCCCTGGTGCAGATTGTAGCTGTGCACCACTATCTCAAGCTATTTTTCATCAGAAGCAGACTGCATCTGTTCTATATGATCTGAGTAGCCCAACAGTTTATTTCAGGTTAGTGTATGAGGTGGAGTCTTTTTTAACTATGAAGCTGTGATTGGTTTGGCTTCCAGCTGGGTGATAAGAGCCTTTCTCCTGTGTCATACCACAGCAGCCCTAGACATCACAAGATGTAGGTCCACAGCAGCTTAAACTAATCAGTGTTGATGCTGCTTGGTTGCTGTTCCTTCACTTGAACAGTTCTGCTGCCTCCGTAGCTCTAGCCCCCAAGTTTCCTGCCTGGATCTTGAGCTGCAACGAGGGTTTGATGTGGCTGAAAACACATGGGGAAGAAGCCTTCATTCAGCTGAAAGCTCCCTGAACCAGGCTCTTATTGCAGTCCTGGCTCAGGGATGGACTCGGGGACATGTGGCAAGGAGAGGAGAGAGGTGAGGGAAGGGTGGGATTGTGACAACTCCGATTAAAATCAGCTTACATCATAACACAGCCATGCTTGTAAGGTTGTGGAAATGATAGCCCAGTGATTTCAGCAAGATACAGCTGTGAGCGTAGGATATGATAATCAGAGGAACTGTGGCTTTGGAATTTCCTTCCTCCACTGTTTTGTAAGACATCATTTTGGTACACATCGGAAATGCTGAAGATCATACACCTCAACCTTTCCACCCTTGAAAAGGGAAAATTATTTGAAGGCTTGATTAATTTTTTTTATGAGGTTTGGTTGCTGTATGTCACTAGAAGCAGATCAGGCAGAGGGGAAAAAAAAGAAAACATTTTTGTAAGCAGTAGGGAATTTTCCCCTTTGAAAAAGAGCTAAAACTTCATTAACATTTCAGCCAGCTTTAAATAAAAATTTGCATCTGGAAATAATTTATAATGTGTTTTGAGTGTCAGCGAGTCACATCAGGGCAGTATCAGCACAAGTTTCTTGTGTGTCCAGCTTGTGATGTGGCTTCTGTACAGTCAGTCACAGTGTTACTGAGCCACTCACGCTGGTGAGAGAATGCCCCTGGAATTAACACTTGGCCTTGTGCTGATCATATAAAGCCAGTTTGCCCCAGGCCACATGGCTGGCTGGGGCAAACTGAACAGAGCAGATGACTGCAGGGCCCTGAATTCTACACCTGCTTTGTGTGCAGGCTAACTTGGCCTAGTGCTTTTTATCAAGAATAGCCGTGTTCCATTCCATTGCAATAGGTTTGTTTACAGCAGCAAAGGTTTCTCTTGTAACATTTATGTAGGACAGACCCTTAGAACATGCCACCAGAGTGATTGGGTCATCTTTCACCCATCCCTATGCCACTGAATGGTGACACTTTAATTTTTCTGCCCACTGAGCACAAGTCCTTGAGTTTGATATTGGGAAAAGGAGAGTTCAGAAGTGAAGCTAGGAGCTCTGCTGAGCGGGCAGGACAAATGGGAAGACTGCTCTGTATCTCTAGGTTTTGCACATATGAGAGGATGTAGGCATCTGCAGCATGCAGCCTGAAATGTTATTTTTCCTGCAGGGTTTTTATGTCAAATCTACGTGGATTAGATTTGTAGCTGGCCTGAGCAATCGGTACCCCAACTGCAAAGCCTTTGGAGAAAAACACTTTGCTGATTGTATGATGATTTTGGTAGGGCATCTGTTGGAGTTCCTGGCAACTGGTTCTGAAGGGTTTACCTTCATGCAAGGTCTTAAAAGATCATTTTCTCCTCTTTTTTTTTCCTCTCTCCTCAGGGAACTAGAGGGCTTGACGCATCCTTTACATCCTGCATTTACTCTGACCACAGTCCCTCCCTGTTCTCACAAGCGGAGCTCAGCCCTGCTTCCCTTCCTGTTGATTCCCAGTCAGCTACATGGTAAGTTTTCATTATCTCTAGACTTGTTGCCACGAGGTAAAACTCTGGCAGACTCTCTCTAAAATCCATTAGCACTGGGCATTGAGGGCAGAGCACTTCATGCCCATCAGAGATCGTTCAGTTGCATTCCAGGCTGACTGCAAGGAAAGGAAGATAGTATTGAATTAACATTGGAGCTGAACTTCAGCATAGATTGTTATAGGAATAAAATATGAAGTAAAATATGTGACAGAATTAAATCCATCAGTTCTAATAAAAGAAACAGAAGAAAGCAAAGAAATATTGGACCCTTAAATCCCATTAACCAGGCCAGAGAGAGAATGCGTTAAAAGGAAGCTGCACTGTATCTTTTTTCATTGTTTGATGAAATAATCTTTTTCACCCTTTAAGCAGTGTGTTTAAAACTCCTAGTATTTCTGAAACAAAGAGAATATACAGCCACCAAGCTAGCTGGTTTTTATACCTTCCTTTCTGAGTATTGTCCTTCAGTGCAATACAGAGCCATTTCTTTGTTCTCACAAGCTAGCAGTTAAATTGTATGTAAATGTATGCAAATTAGATGCTGTCTAATAAAGAGAGTCATTAGATGGAAGAAATATTTAGTTTAGGGGGAAAAAAAGAGAAGAAAGTAGGTGTATTTTGCAATAGAAAAATGTAAGATTGCAAAAGCCCCTCAAACTTTAGGTGAAGGCTTTTTATAAAGCCATTAAAATATTTTCTAAAAGGCTTGCTCTACTCTAGGTCCTATTTTCTGTGTGGTTTTTTATGTATCTGCACTTCTGTGTTCTTAAAACTCACTGGCTTTGCTATACATACAGACATGTAAGTATTGTATTCATAAGTATTTTATTTCTTTAAATCTTGCAGCTATGAATTTACACACATGTACCTTATAGTAGGGTGTGTTTTCTGCTTACTGAGTAGATAGAGGTGAAATTCACATGGTAAATTTCATTTTCATAGATTGATTTATTCATTATATGCTCTGACTGAATACCTTTTCTCACTACATCATCTTCCTCCATTTTATCAACCCCCTCCTGAACAATTTTAAAGCTTTATTTTTTCCCGCATTTTATTTATTTGCCAAATCTCAGTGCCAGATGCATTTCCATTCTTTCACTTGCTTTTTCTGCCAAGTTATCCCTTTTGAGGTATGGACCTGATTTAAGCCTGAAGAAGCAGTGACCTTTCTAAACATGAAGTTGCAGCTTTACTGTCAGGTGTCATAACACTAAAATGCTCAGAATGTGAAGCTTTGTGTCATCCAAAGCTGGAGATTCCACACCTGTGGATGGAGCACTTGTATCCATCTAGGCTCCGAAAGATTTAAAATAGATGAACCTTATTTTCTTGCCACCTCTAAGGAGATGAAATTTGAGACTTTTCTCTCTCCACCTCTTGAATTTCTACTCCAGCTCTTTCAGCACTTCTGTTAGGGTGGATTAGTATACAAAGGTGACATGGCTCAATTATCTTGAAGTCTTTGTTGTTACAATTTTCAGTATTTTGTATTTTGTATTCAGTATTTTGTCAGTTATTATGGTTTCAGGCAGAGACAACAGCTGTGTGTCAACTTGCCTATTTTTTCTGTTGCACTTCTGCAAGTTTGGAAGTTTAAAGACATATATGTATATGTGTATAAAATAAATGTATATAAAAATAATGTTGTTTAAATATTTACATATAAAGCCAAGGGATTGGCTTCCTTCCCAGAATTACTGGAACTACCTTCCCCAGGAACATTTGGACTTGAGAAATCCCTACAGCAACACTTTTTTACTGAAACTAAACAACTTGTGAAGTGAGTAACTAGCTCTGCACCCTTTGCTTTTCATATGGGTTCGTTAGCTTGGGGTGATGGAGAGACCTCTGTGCATGGGTAGTTCATTTCCAGCTAATTAGGATAAGATTATCTTTTATTGCCATTTCCACCCCTCAGTTTCTCATTGGCTGATTTTATGAGAGAGAGCTTACGAGGGAAGCTTGGACAGAGTGGGAGTATTTTTGCCGCCGTTCTAGGGCAGGTCCATGCAGTGTGCTGCATCTGAGCAGTGTGTGCAGTCTGGGCACTCATTCCTTTCTGGACAACTAAAGAGTAGTCAGACTGATCACTCAGAACAAGCTGACCCCCCAGCTGCCCAGTGTCTCAACCATCCTGGCTGAGCAGTCAGCAGGGAATCTATAACATGTCTGCTACCCTGTGGGAAATGTAGGCAGTGTGATTGTAAGGACATGGTGGAGGTTTGGCAGTGAATATTTCAGGTACTCTTGAAAGCATAATAGAATGAGTAAGGTGAAGATTGTGAGGAATGCAAAGAAAATCTGAGCTGTAATATAAAGATGGCAGAGAGGGGTGAGGTTACAGTGAGGAGTAACATGGGGTTTACTGGTGACTATGAGGGATGAGGCCACGTTAGCAAGCAGAAAATGTTGGTGGTTTACTGACTCATTTGGAGCACCACTCTTCTAGGCTTTCTGGCATTGAATGTCCAGGAGAACTGAGTAATTAGTGATGCAGGCATTTAACATGGATGTTTACACAGAGTTTGCAATCTAGCTAGGTGTAGTTATGCACATTCTTCAGATTTTGGGAGGTGGTGGTTAATCCTGAAACCCTAATTGGGAGATTTACACTGGACATGGGACAGGCTAGCAAACAAAGTACCTTCTGTCTCTCACATTCTTGATCAGGCTGCAAAAAATACATACTGATGAGTGATACTCAAATGGGGGAAGAGTGATGCAGGCTTAGGGGCAGGGATCTGATTAATTCTGTATTCCTTCCCGTGCTTCCTGTGGTCTGGAGTAATTGTTCAGGGCAGGAGAGAATTCAGTGCCTACCTACTTTTGGCAATATGCATCTTACTACCTTATCCATCTCAACAATAACAATAATACAGCTTTCCTACTCTTGAAGTACATTGCAAGCATATATATATGCACTAGAAGATGTGAGACTTCTGTATCCTGTGATGATGAATCCAAAAGCACCACTGTCCACAGATATGGTAACCAGACCCCTGGTCCATCAGATCAGGCATCCATCCTGTTAATGTCTTCAGCTTCAGCAGTGGGAGGCACAGGAAGTCCTAAGTTGTAATAGTGGAACAATAATTTTTTTCACTAGTGATATTGATAGTAAATGAGAATTTTTAAACCTGTACATCTCAGGAGCTTGTGCATCTTTAAAGAAATAGTTTTAAGAAATAAAATATGCCACACTAAACTAATCCTAGAGCTAACGAACAGGCATTGGGACTAGGAGCTTTTGCTATTACCTACTGCTTATTATTGTTATTATTATTATTTCTTTTTAATTATGCAAAGTGCTAATCAGTTTGATTATGCACAGTGCTAATCAGGTTAATTATGCAAAGTGCTAATCAGTTATTCTCTAAGCACACGAGGAGAGCAGAGGTGCTGGCAGTGAATGGTGGTTCTAGATGGGGGTAGTCACGGCAGACATTCCTTATTAAAAGAGGAGTAGGTGAGATGATAGGGGTTTTTGCTTCCATTAAAAAGTAAATTAAAAAAAAAAAGGAAGCTGTGAGGGGGATAGTTCTGGTGGGCTAATTCTTCTTGCACAGCAAGGTGGACTTTTTTTCCAAGTCAGCTCATGCTGTTGGTTAATTTCTGTAGGAGTTTGAGTGCACTGATTTCGGCAAATGTAATGCAGGGGAGTATTTTAGTGGGAAGGGTACAAGGTGTGCCCACTTAATAGGACAGGGTGAGTAACTAGAAAAAACACAAATTAGGGAGTTTGGTCAATCTAACAGAGTCACCTTTCAAGCACTGGTAAGTGGGATACTGATAATGTAACATGGATGGCAGTTGTTCATGTGTTGTTATGGCTGAAGGTCCCGTATGCACATACAAAATGTGTTTCTTTCAGTGTAATGCCTTTAAAAGCTGTAGGAATGTAGGGTGCCTTATTAGTGGAACGTATGTTAGGCTATGTTTCTTCTTCCCCTTTAGCACTAAATTGTAAACTAGAAGTTTGTATTCCTGTGAAACAAGATCTGTTTTCAGTAAGCTATGTTCTCCCCAACAATTACTGAAGATTCAGTGTGTCTCTCTTACTATGCTCAGTGTCTAATATCTAACCAGTATTCCTTATTTGATTATGTTTCAGTATCGGTGTGGGATACATAAGCATTACTTTTTTCAGTTGGTAATGGAGAAGACATTCCCAGAGCAGAAAGCTACTTGCTCATAAAAGTCCTGGGTAAAAGATCTTAAGAGATTTTTGAAGTCATTAAAACAAAAGACTGCTTCATATAAGGCCATTAGTACTAGAAGGTTCCTGCATCAGCGATGCAAGAGAAATTTTCCTTGAAAAATTAAACATTGAAGGTACTAACTTATGGGGAGTCATGACAAATTTTCAAGTATCTTTAAGGTAGGAAGTAAAGAAAAGCATCACTAATGTATGGCTTAAACCAGAGCCTGAAAAGTAATAATATTGCTTTCTTGGCTTTGTAACTACTCCAAAAGACACTGATCCTTAAAACAAGTTTAGTACCAAATATGTGGTCACATATGTTCATCTATTCGTATAAATTCGTTCTGCTGTTAGAAATCTAGACAAACCAATGGTCCAGCATCAAATCTAGTGCCTTAGATCTGGAGGAGGGGAGTATGTGATGGAAATAAACGTAAGTGAGAGGGGGAGACACCAGACATCAGTGTCCTGAGACTGAATGCTTTCCTGTCTGAGCATCCACATCTTTTCAAGTGGGAGTCAAATCCTGAGAACAGAAAACTCAAAAGTTTTCATTTTCCTATGTGTTTTTCCTCATAATATATAAAAGCTTCTGTGGGGTCAGAAGACCCTTGAAAGGCCAATAGCATAAACGCCACACCATAGTATTTGCATCTTAGAAATATAAATCTACCTGAGACATAATCATAACTTTCGATGAATTTCACTGTCCCAGATGGCTGGCCTGATGAATTGGGGAGCTAGAAAGGCAAATCTCACCTTCTGCTCCTAATCCTACTGCTTTCTCTGTAACCTTGCTAAATTGCATTACCTTGCTTGCTTTAGTTTATCTTAATGGTTAATGACACAGACGTAATGCAGTGGAGGTGGTTTATGGGGCAAGTTTATTGTTTGCAAAGTACTTTGATATCTCTCAACTAAAGGGGTTATAGAAGTCCTGTGTACGATAGGCAGTTGTATTATTAAGAAGCATCACCAAGTCTTGTGATATTGTGTAAATTAGTGCAAGATGGTACCAAAATAGTTTGTATATTCCTAAAGAGTGAAATAATTGGATGGAGAAAACTCAGTTGCCTTGACATGAAGCTAATGGGTTAGCAACAAATGAGGAAACCCCAGTAAAGAAGTCTGTGCTTGAAGAAGTGTGCTCTGAGTGAACAGGGAAGTAATTTGCTTATAAGGCAGAAAGTCATTGCTTCAAAACTCCTTTTGCATTTCCTTGAAGACCTGGTGTTCAGAGGTGCAGGCTAACTGCTACTCAGCCCAGTAGGAGCTGAGTCTGCTCACTGGCATTCACACAACTGGGAGCTGGTGGGGAATTAATAACAATAAGATTTTAAACGTTCTGCCTGACCTTTTAAAGTTACTGACCTGCATTCAGGTTACAAATACACAGCAATTTTCTCTTGAGCTGCAAAGATTCTAAATGTTAAATCAGTAACTCAATCAGACTAGCAGCCCTTCTCCTCTCTGTTCTCTTGTGCCCAGCTGCCATGACTGGAGTAAAGGAACAGGAAAGCTATCTAAACATATCCGTATCTTACTGTGACACAAGTACTTGGAACGAACCCCACTGACATAAACTAACACAAAGTGACACATTGTTTAAAAAGTTGTTTCAAACGTCTTCTTCCATTGATCTTCTTCAAGGGAAATAAATAAACACTGTGTGTGGTGCAGCCAGACTGATTATTTTTGCTCCTAAAAATGTTTATACATTCTCTGGTGGTTGTTTGTATTGCTGTTTGTTGACTGTAAATTCCAGACCGGTATGTTTCTAATGTATACATTTACAGGAGCAGTGCAGTTTGGGGCGCGCAGTCAGAGTAGTGCCTCTTAGGAACACCACCAGGTGAATAGTGGGTGGTTTGTTTTTCTCCTCCTTCCAAAGTAGTGAATTTGTCTTTGTGCTCCCAGTGAAAGAGAGGGCTGTGGTGGCAAGGAACTTGAGTAAGGCAGCACCTTCAGTACCACGAGGAAAGCCATATAGGATTTGTCTGGTAGGATTAAGTTACTTTAGCTTTTCATCTAATTAACAAATAACTCTATTGCGCTGTCAGTTCATTCAGTGGTGATGAGGATGATGTGTGTTTCCTCTCAGGAGGAAGTGACAGAAGTTGTTAGAGATGACAAAATTCCTGTTAGCTGAGACCCCTCCTGCCCCTCTGTTCCTGTTTCACAGTTTTGTCCCATGTCTTTGAAAAAAATCTTCCCTTTTTCACTTATTGTTATTATCAGCATCTTAATCCCCAGGGGAGTGGGATTGTGTAGAAGATTTGGGGAATGATGCAGGCACTTTTGTCCACTAAACTGAACGAGCATGGCTGCCTGAACATAACATATGTGTAGGAAGAGTTCAGCTTAATCAGTCACCATTTCTCCTATTAGGTTGAATTTTCCTTGAACCCATGCTTCTGTTCTGTTTGTGTAAGTTAAAATTACATGTTTCTGATGTTCCAAATTGCCTAGCACTTTCCTTTCTGCTCTCTCATGCACCTTATCTACATTTATTAGACTCAGGTTTCTCTGCCTTGCAGTTACCATCACAGAAACCACTCTCATTTGAGTATAAGCTTTATTGACATGTAATAATTTTTAATTAGTTTTAGTAGCTTTAAACATAAGTTTTGGGAGAGCTGCTTTTGCCTCAGGTGGGCTGTTTACAAATCTGGTACCAGAGCAAAACATTTGTTTTTGCCTGTGCTAAAATATTCTGATAACATCTAAGAGTTCTTGTGTCTTCATAGTTTGGAATGAAATCAACCGAATGACCTTTGTGGCAGGAACATTTCTTTTTTTTTTTTATTCTACTCTATGCTTGTGCATCTCACCACCCTGACAATAGCTGTTCCGTGAAAAGAAGAAGGACCTACTACAATTAACAGCTTCTTAATGAATTCAAGAGGCACAGGTCTGTCTGGTGGTCCTGTATGTTGCCATACTGTTGACGGACACAAAGCATTGATATGTTGGTATGTAGCAGATTCTCTTTTTCACTTGGCTGTTTGGAAATTCAGGGAATTAAATGCATGAAAAGAAAAAGTGAAATAATATTTCATTTACCTCAACTCAAACTTGTGAACACTAGAATTGAAATTGACAGAACAACCTTCATTCAACTTCCCTGTGCTTTTCCAGTTTTTATGTGATCACATGCTGGTTTTGGTGGGAACCAGTCTTCTCATGGTATGCCTGATGGACCTGGTCTGTGGTGGAATAGAGATTCTTTAGTAAGAGGCTGTTTTCTTCAGGACCACTTGCTTCACTTACTGCAAACACTGGAAAGTGTTTAGTATATGAGGCAGAACATAGCAGAAAACAAAAAGGTGCTTTTATTCTCAGGATTACGGTAGAGCATGCATGTGCTTAAAGCAAAAAATGTGCTTGAATTGAGTTGCTTGTAAAATCAGACATCTTTAGGTGGGTTGCAAAGCAAGCTAGTATTTCTGCTTTCTCTTATCAATTCACTTACTTATTTTAACTCTTCACTCTTTCTAGCTACGAAAACACTCTGTTTGATTTCCTTTAAAGACAAAAATAAAGTCAATACCAGTAGTAACAGCCAACCCTGGTCTTGCATCACTTTGCTGGTATGCGAAAGACATTTTTTTCCCTTTTTGTTTTTGGGTGTTGCGTTTTTTTTTACTCTCCCTATGAAATAGCAATTTCCAGGATTTTGACTTTTGGTTGGTAGGAAATGCACTATGTTCTACATTTATTCATTGACAGAAGTGCACACAACTCTTCCTGACACTTTGACAGTTTGGTGGGAGATGCTGCTCCAAGTAGAATGTGTCTGTCTGTAGCCAGGTCCATTTTCTAAGCACTGGGAATTCAACTGTTTTCTTGTGAATTGTTTTTTTCATATTTTATTACTGTAGAGAGAATACAAAGAGTCCTTCTTTCTTTCTTTCTTTCTCTTTCTTTCTTCCTTCCTTCCTTCCTTCCTTCCTTCCTTCCTTCCTTCCTTCCTTCCTTTCTTTCTTCCCCCCAGTTGACACCATCAGTATTATTTGAAGAAAAAAAATTACACGGAGAATGGGAAATAGGGTGGGAAAATGTAATGGGAACTGGAAATCTTTTCTGTCTTGTCTGAGTAAATGAGAGCTGATGAGAGATGCAGCACAATGAGGTCTAGGGAATGCTTGCTGAACTGGTATATAAAGATTGTTTCATTTTGCTTCATTTCATTTTACTGTATTGAATTTAAAAGGGAAAATTGCAGCAGACATGAAAGTTTGCTGTGGAAACACCTTGGGTTGCAGTACCCTTGATGTGAACCTGGGCAAACATGAAAAGGAACGTTAAATAAAGTAGTGTATGAATTGTGTAGGTGTACTTCAGAAGCTACTTTTTGAAGAGTGCCCTTTCACAAAGACTGGCCCTGCCTCTCAGGTTATTCTGCTACTTCTGTTTTTAATCTCTTTAGGTGTCATTCTGGGTTGTCTTTTGTTTTTTTGTAATTTGGTAGTGGGGGGAGAGTGAGTCAAAACCATACTGATTTGCAAGACTATGTGGTAACATCATTTTTGAATGCCAATTTTCAGGAAGTCTGGAAGGAGATTATTTCCTCCCCCATTTATGCCCACCCTAAAGATTCTTCTCACCTTTTCAAATGAGTATAACTCCGGGGAACTTGGTTCTAGGTGGAATACTACTACAGCAATATACTCCTCAATAGACAATTTTACTTTTACCTTGCATGTTACAAGCTGCAGCGCTTCTGTCCAACTGGAGTGACTGCGCATTGTTTGCTGGAAGGAGGAGCTATAGTTAAAATCAGGTGTAAGTCAGTTGAATCTGAATTTTTTTTTCTTGTGCTACCTTAGGCATTGTTAATTCTCAAAAATGGGGAACACAGTTTTGGGGTTTTTTTGCCTAAGTCACAGTTAGTTGCAAAGGTCTGAAGTAAGGCATCATGAACAGCAAACATTGATGCATAAAAGCTCTGACAATGCACACTGTAAGATTTGACTCTCCTGCTGGGGCCATTACCCTTGGGAGAGATCTTTGATGATAAAACATATAAAAATAAAACTTTTTTTCTATTCTAAATATGCAAACTGTAATGTTCAGAAGTAAGATTCAACATCCTTGTCTTCAGAGTCCAGCTGGTATGTTCTCCTAGCAGGTTTGTGTCATGAGCAGATTTAAGACTCTTCTCCTGGAAAAACTTTTTACCTTCTGGAAACTTCAGGATTTCTGAGGTAGGCATGCTTGGCAAGCCTTTGCCTGGAAAGCATTATGCTGTGTACACACCTTCCCTAATCAAAGTCCCAGAGAGTGAAGAGGTGGGAGTAGAATTGGTGGGCACAGGAAGAGAAAAGAAGGGGGGTGGTTTTACTTTTCTCCAAGCAAAGGGGTGGTTTAATAGCATTGTGTAATATAGCTCTTCTGCTACTCTGAATGTTAGGGAACGATTGGGTAGGTTATTTAATTCCTCCCCCCTCCGCCCCTGCCATTACCACTACCTCTACACGGAGACCTGCAAGTGCAAGGGGTACCCGTAGGGATGTCAGTGTCTCTGGATGTGATTCATTCCAAGGAGTGTTGTTTAGCTCAGTATCTAAAACTGGGTGTTGCTAAGTGCCATGGATTCATGCTCCTCGTTCAAGCACAAACCATTTTTCTTCATGGCTGTGGTTTTGGAAGTGGATGAGTTCCTCTTTTTTTTTTTTTTTTCCCAGATAAACTTCATAGCCTCAGACAGAGAAATCTTGGATAACAGAAGAGAAGTGACAAAATCAAAATGCTTCTCGACCTAGGAGTGGATAGCTCATGGAAAAGGGAGATAGTGTTGCCATTGTGATGAGTAGATGTAATGGCTATGGAGAATTAAGAAAAGATCTGAGAATTTAAAAGCTGATTGAAATGCAGAACATATTGGGATATTTTGGGGGTGCAGTAAGGCAACCACTCTTTTCTGCAAATTTTTCTAGTCCAAGTCTTTATGCTGTGCAGTCAGACTAGCTACGCTATTTCATATAAAATAATAATTCAAGGAATATTCTTTTTAGTAGAATAAACAAATTTTTGCTGCTTGACATGTGAAATGTTTGTGCTAGTAAATTCCACAGACAGCCTCTTCCCCTTCCCCCACCCCGTATTGTTTTGTCTGATTATACAATCCTGAAAGTTTAGAATTGACTGGTTTACTGTAAGAAGCATTAAGTAAATGCAATCTCCCTATTTTTAATAACAGAAGCTCAAATTTCATGTGAGATCACACCAGTACTCCACTGTAATTAAGTTTATGGTTTTCTTATGCACTTCAAATGCCTGTGATGTGCAGGTAATAGTATTTTTCAGACAAGTATTAGGACACCTCAGCAGTGATGCCAGTGTGGGCTGGTGTCTATCAGCAGTGCAGACACCACAAAACAAAGGAAATTGCAAGACCCTGTTATAATTTGTCTAAAAATATGCATGACAGCAGAGCTCTTTTTTTACCTGAGCTTAGAGAGTGATAAGGCTTTGAATTAGAGTGAAGCTTCATAAAAGAATCAGGCATGAAACAAGATTTTCAAGCTTGGCTTTAAGTCCAGTGTGTATTCAGAGTGAAATGTGGCTGGATATCAGATCTTCTGCATCTTGGATTTTGTGTGATGGCTGTATCTCATGTCTGTTTTCTGCTAAACGGATTTTGACCCTAAGCTGATACAAGGCTGCATAGGAAGTTCTGGAGAAAAGTTTTGGATGAACTTTTCATCTGTGTACATATACAGATTTGTTTGTTTATTTGTTTGCTTAAAGGAATGATGATTTTTCCATAAAAGAGCATTCTTTTTCTATTTCTAAGGAAAGAAAAAATACCAAAAATGCCTAAGAATTCCAGAGAAGTGGGTTGGAATAAGTAAAGCAAAATATTTCATTTAATTTAAACTGGTGGAGATCTTTAGTTTATTTCAAAGAAGTTTTGATTTTCAAATATTTTGAAGATGAAGGCCAAAATTTTCATTTCATGAGGAGGAAGAATGTTTCTGACTTGGCTCCATCTGACATGCCTGTTGAACACTGAAACTTAAAATTGTACTTACTTAGGTTTGAATGTAGAGCTGGATCTGCATATACAGTGTGTGTGACAGCTCTGTAAATTAGGATAAGACCTGATTATTTCAGTATCTTAGACTGTCTGGGCCTGAGTCTGCAGCATCAAGATTTTTTGATTCTTGAGATTCAGCTTGGTTGTGTATAGAAATGTTGGAAATGAGCCCCTGGTTCCTTTCTGAAACAATTCCCTGTGATACAACAGGACTGTCACGCTTGCTGACAGTTAATGGCAAAGTTCTCTCATGTCAGTAAAGCCTCTCCTCCCCTGGAAAGCTGAAGCACAGCTTGCTTTATATAAGTATTTAGGGATACAGCAAAACCCATAGGTGATATGTGGGCCGTCTTCTCAGTCACCTTTTCAGCTCATGAGTACTCTGTTGTGGGGACAGCAGATCTGGGAAGTCTCTGGCAGGTAGCCATAGAATAGCCCTTCCCTTACTTTATTAAAACAGCACATGCAAATGCTAACCAACTGTTTGTTTTGTTCATGCAAATTTTTGCCCATGCAAATTTAGACTGCTGGTTTTCTTGATTACACATAAAGAGGTAGGAATGTCCTTTAGAGTGGGAAATAATAGCAAGGAGAGTTTAGTAGCACCACTTTTTACTCTGTTTCCTCCTTAATCAAATGAGAACCACGCAGAACTTCAGTGTGACTGGTGCAGCAGTGAGGACCACGGGGTTTGGCCCCACAGGTATTAACTCTTGTCAATCCTATGGGGAGCTATCTTTGTCTTATATCTGCCTTTTAGGGGGGCTCTGGGGGCAGCAAGCAGCACAATTGGGACAGGCAATGGGAGTACCTGCTGTGGCCTCAACTGCCCATTGCTGGCCGGGAAATGCTAATTGACATTTGAGAGAACATACTTTATATGAGAAAGTGATGAGTGAATGGAAATTAAAACAAAAGGGTTGAAAATAGAGCTCTAATCAATCTAGCCCTGCATCTCAATAAGCCAGGGGCAGTATTTCATAGTGAATTTGGGGCAGATATTGCAGCAAGTGCCACAATAGCAGGGGGTCTTCCCCCCACTCCCTCCTCCCCTTCCATTAAATCTACATTTGGAAGGTGGATGGTGCTGACTCATAAATTAAATTGGGGTAATACATACAGTATATATATATTTCTGTCACTTTGTCTCAAATTAAACACGAACTTTCTCCCCTGACAAGATGATAGAAAAGTTAATTGCTCGCCCTGGCTTTAAATTGGAATTTGAATTTGCAAAATGCTAAAGGTTTATGAGATCTAAATCATGAGGAGCTTAAATTACATTCCTGTGATAAAATATTAATAAATCAATTAAAACATAAGCCGAGTATAATATTACTTTTTTTGTAGGAACCTTGAACACAATAATTCATTAGAGTGTGCAGTAACAATTATTGTATCTTTTTTAATTTTCTTTTTTATTAGTTTCTCTTTTTTTTAAACTGGGGAAAAGGCAACATCAGATGGGAAAACACCACACAATGTTGGAATATTATCCTGGTAGCAAATCTAGTCATCTCCTAGTAACGATGCACATACATACAAAAGCATCTGAACATCCCTGAGCTCCACACATTACACCATGGCTCCAGTATAACAAGATTCACTCACTGAAAGCTGGGGGCTTTTTTTCCCCTTTTCACCATGGGAAAGAAGGGCAGTAGCATGGGTAGAAGGGAAGAAACCTTGCTGCTCCTGTTTGTTTTTTTTTTTCTTTTTCAGCCTCTTTCAATACCATTTTATCCTTTTCTTGTTTTCCTTCTCCCTTCTCTTTATTGGTATAAGATTGGTATGATTTCAGTGTCAAAACGATGAAAAATTTGCAGATCTTTTTGTAAAACTGGCCTGAGTTTTGTGTTGGGGAAGCCCAGGTTAGAACTGGATTTCGTTGCTAGATTTTTAGTTATGTTTTGAACAACTCTCACAGCTCTAATCTTTACATAACCCATTTCTGTGTACTATATAAAGAGCACTTCAGGCACAGTATGAAACTTAGTTATTATTTGAGGAAGGAGGTGTTATGCTAGCTCAGCATGCATTTCTTACATGCAAACATTAATACACAAGGAATGCAATTATAACGTATAACTGCACACCTCTAGTGCCTGTGAAGGTGCAGATTCCTTTGTGAAGTGCTTTTTACCTTCTGTGAAATGACTGGACTGCATGTCTGATACAGCTATGCTTAGTAAAGGGTCTAATTGCTATTATTACATTATTTGTGTTTGAAATCTTGAAAGGTTATTTAGTACAAATTATGTGTTAGTGCCAAACCGGCAGCTCTGGGGACTGAAGTCTGCCGTACGCATCCGTAGGGTAGATCCTGTGGCTGAGTGTGCTCTGCCCACCCTTCCCTGCACCTCGGAGTTGTGCACAGCCATCGCTCCTGCCAGCCTTAGAGGGTCTACTTCAGACTCCCCTGGTTTTGCAATTTGCAGCTGAGACTATTGGTCGTGTGTGCTGCAGCCAAGGGTTTTTGACTAAACTAGGGCATCTAAATAGAAGCCCCAGCCTGGTCCCCCTCTGCAGGGGTGAGAGGGCTGTGCAGGATGCAGCAGGGAAGGGGTGCACAGCTGCTGCTCCCACCCCTCCTGCGAGCAGCCTGCAGCCCTCTCCCTCCAGCAGCACGGGGCAGCTGCCTTGGCCAGCTGAAAGCAGCCAGGGCCAGAGTCAGCTGGGGAAAACAGTGACAAGAGATCCAGGAGCAAGTGGTGGCTTGTGCTTCTAACCACCTGTCTGAGTAATGCTTTCCCGTGCTGCCCAGAAGCCATGGCAGGCTCCAGTTTTTCCTGGGTATGGGATCCCTCGTGATGCTCAGGACCCTCCTCATGGTGAGACCATAACAAGTTCATTGAAGGATCCTTCTTTACTGTGCTCCTGGCTGTCCTAACTTGGGAGTGACCTCA
The DNA here is from genome assembly GCA_013397915.1 of Daphoenositta chrysoptera. NCBI lineage: Eukaryota > Metazoa > Chordata > Aves > Passeriformes > Daphoenositta > Daphoenositta chrysoptera. Next base: position 543,822 of record VZRO01000431.1, on the reverse strand, counting down.
ACTTAAAATTAAATCTTAGTTTCCGCAGGCTTTTTGCATTTGCTGTCCCTCTGATGATGAGACCAGTCAGGGTCTGTTGTAGTGACACAGAATAAAATCAAACTTTGTGTTTCTAAGCACACGTACCATGTCAGTACTGCTAAGCTCTTCATCAATATTAAAGAGTCAGTTGTTAGTTTTTACATGCATTGCTTTTCATTTTCCCCATTTCATGAAGGGGGGATGTGAGAAAAGTCACTTTCCACCAGCTCTCAGTGTCACATAGCAAACCAGTGGTGGTGATTCAAGTGGCTCTGTCTCCCAGCAGCCCACCCTTGCACTGAACCTCACCAAAACTGGGGAAACACCTGTTTGTCAGGAAGTAGATGATCACTGAGCATGTTTTGTGCAGACTGAGAAGCAGCCATCAGATGCAATTAGCTTCTTGTGACTACCAAAATGAGGTAGCATTTAAACAAACAAGCTAAAACTGAAGGCTTCATATCACCAACATGGTCTGATCTTCCTTTGTTATGATTGCAATAGATTATTGAGGGTTGACCCAGTATTATTTATTCATGCCACTTGATAATTGCATTTACTCAATAGATTCTGTACTTCACCATTTCTGTTACAGAGTGTGACTAAATCTTTGTGCATTCCTGTAAATAAAATTTTTAGATTGGATTAGTTGAAATTCATGTGTGTGTAGGGAGGTGTTCCAGATTTTTCTTGTGTATGGGGATGACTTCCAGCACAAGTGAAAACTTTTAATGCCGAAGTATTTGTCAGTGTTGCCTGTCTGTGAATCACAGGAGTTACACTGGTGAAGTCATAGAACCATAGAATGGTAAGGGGTTGGAATGGACCCTGAAGATTGTCTAGTCCCAGCGCCTCACCTGCCGTTGCCAGGGACGCCTCCCACTAGACCAGGTTGCTCAAGGCCTTACCCAACCTGACTTTGAACACTGCCAGAGCCGGGGAATCCACGACCTCCCTGGGCAACCTGTTCCTGCCCTTTCTCTGTGGCACACTGTCCTTGCTGGGAGGTGAAGTAGACTATATGCACAAGAGCATTGTTGTCTCCTGCCCTGTCCGGAGATGGAAGTTTATTTTAGCCCTGGGTGACATTATTTGCTTAAGGTGGTGAGTTGGGGTGGTGAGTGGGTATGGGCTCACAAAAAGGGAGAGGAGGACATGGACTGGCCAGGGCCAGTACAGGGAGTATCCTCCAGTTTTGAGGACCATCCTGTCAAAAACCTCACTTCCCTGTGCCACACGAGGACTGCCATCTCTTCTTTACTCAGCCCCAGGGAGGCAGCCTGAGGACGGATGGATGGACAGACGCTGCTGCAAGTGCCTGTGGGGGGCACTGAGTTTCCCGCCGATGATGGTAAACATGATTTGGCTCCCGTGCTCTTGTAATCAGGCTTACTCTGGCTGAAACAGAGATTGCTCTATTGCACTGCAAGGCCTGTAGCAATACCAACTGTTGCATAATAAACAGGCCCCGGTTGTTGGCAGCAGCTCCCGGCCCCCCGCCCCCGCCAACACGGAGTACCCGTTCCGTGGGTTTACCTGCCCGCCCGTGCTCCGGAGCGCGGAGCAGCGCCGTGCTCGGCGGAGGTGGAAGCAGTGCAGAGACATCAGTCTCTGTCTAATCTGCTTAGTTTATTATTCTCCAGGGACCTGGGTTGATATAGCAAACATGCAGTGCTTTGGCAGCACTAACAATGGCTGTGCTGTCGTTCTAGATAGTATTACAGACTTTTGCCTGATGCATGGGATATTTTAGTCCTCTGCTCAACTGCCCGTTCTCTAAGGTCTTATTTTCCTTTTTTTTTTTTTTTTTTCATTTTTTGGAGGGGTGAGGTAGGTGGTGGGAGGGACTAGTTTCCTGTGAATTAAAAAATAAAGTAATGGGCTTTACTAGCTTGTTCTCTTGGTGACAGAATGGTATTTATTGTTTTATTGCATTAATAAGTATTAACAAGCATTTTTCCAGTAGTTTATTGTTAGAATGGATGCTGAAATGAAGAGTGATTTTTTAGTGAATAAAGGGACTTCGTAATGGAAGTCACTCCACCAGTGGGGAAAAAATACTGCAGCAAATAAGCCTCCATTCTTATCTCCGTTTTGACCACTTTTGTAGTTTTTGTTTGATTTTCTTATTACTGTGTACACTGTATGCATGTGGAAAACAGTATGTTCTGGTTTATGTAGAAGTGAAGCATAAGCTTGGAGATCAGTTAGGAAAAATATTGTGATATTGTGAAGAAGAAGAGATTATACTGCAGAGTTAAAATGTAACTGCATTAATAGACTCAAGCATACATATTAATTTGGTTCTCCAAACCTTGAGTGGAACACAAGCCAGAATTTTCACTTGGTGGGATAATGATTTTATTTTTTAAAACCCATATATTAAATGAATTTTATGCGAAGACTTTTTTCCATTCTATGCTGCTACAGAGTTCTGTATTTAGAGTCAGCTAAACTTTGCACAGTACAGACTATTTTGGTCATCTATGAGGGAAATCCCTGAGCTGTGTCAGCCATGACATGGATGACACAAAAGATCTTTGTGTTTTTTAACAAATATTGCGCTGTAAAGAGTGTGGTGTCTTCCAATGTTCTGGAGGGAATTCTGTCATAAAATTCCCTATCAACTCTACTTGAAACTCCACCCTTTATCATAATTATGGCAGGTGCAAGTATAAGGAAGCAAATGTAATTAGTAATCAGACCTGTGAGTACTGCCCTGTCGCCAGCTTTTTATTTCCTCTATGTAGCTTTGCCATTACAGATCTGAGAACCCTGTAAAGCCCCTGCATAATTAATGTTTAGTTTTTAAACCAAGAAACCCCAGATGGTGAGGTCTGGGGCTCACTGATGCTGTTTCCTCTTAAAATAGAGGGCATTAGTGTGAGTATATCCAGCCATTTTCAATAGGTGAGTCAAGTTAAATATTCCAGAACAAGGTGGGAAAACTTGAGTTTGTCTAAATCCTTGGGCCAAATCTCATTATGTGGTGGTTTCAGATCATCTAGATGATATTAGGAGACATGAGCAGTTTTTGCTTCCCATGCCATTTGTTTTCCTAGCATACTTGAGCACTTCTGAAAATTCTTGTGTGTTTTTTTAATCATCCCTGAAGGCTTTGGCCTGAACAAGCATCTGGCATTTGACGCAGTCTATGTTGAGATTGCAGTAATGACTTCTTCCCCTGTTTGTCATTTACTTGAGTAGATCTCTACAGACGGTCTTTTGATTTATTCTCAATGGGAGCAAGTTGGAGTTCAGTGCTCCTGGATGTCTTCAAAATATGAGAGAAGTACAGGCAATGAATTTGTTGGTTAATGCCTTTCTTACGAAAGTTGTAGAATTGACGTAGTTTTATACTTTTTTTAAAACTTTTTTTTTTTATTTCATAAGAATGTTGAAATGATGCCAACAGATAGTTTTCAGGAGTCTTGAGCAGGGCAGCTACAGGTATGCAGGGAGAGGCAGTGCACTCAGGAGATTAATGAAGTGCCTTTGCAGCTGTTATTGTAGAAGCTGTAAACCTTGTTTCATTAAGCAGAAAAATAAACTACAGAAACAGAAGACTCCCTCTCCTTCTTTCTAAAAGTGTTTCCTTTCTTAAAATGCGCATTTTTAATCCAGTGGGAAGAGTCTTTTCTTACTGCTGACATACTCCTTAAATCATATTGTTTTCAGGCAGTAGGTAGAGTGTGTAGATGAGTGACATTTGCTTGTAACTGTAACTAAAACATAGTTTTAGTGACATCAAAAAAATGATTGCATTTATAAGCTGAGCCATTTACAGCAGGTAGAAGGAAAATTCAACGCTAAAGTTAGGAATGGAGAACATCTCTTAACACTTTGAGTGCCTGCAGCTGTGCCATCTTGGGGTGTGATTTATTTAATGTTGCTGGTCAGTACTTGGTCAAGAGAATCATCAGGAATAACTGGAGGGAGTGATTCAGTAGGTGGTGCTGTTCCCTAGAAGCCAGCTCTGATGCTGTGCCCAGCAGAATATTTAGGGGGTTGTTAATTTCTACAGCTCTAGCTTTCAGGTAGGACTTGAAAGTTAGCTATTTGCTGCCATTAAAAATCTCATTAATGCTTCCTTTTTTTTTTTTTTTTTCCCCAGCTGTAGCAGTATTCTTAGACCATATGTAAACTTTCAGTAGGATGGGTGGTGGGAAATCCAGTAGAGGATAAAACATAATGGTTTCAGAGTCATCTCATATATGCTTAAACCTGAAGCTTGAAGCAAATTTCAGGATCTGAGAATTTCAGGAGTCATAATTGGAACAAAAACCCTATGGCAACAAATGGGCACATAGTTATAGGACAGGCTTTAAACTGAAAGAGGGCAATTTTAGAATAGATATAAGGAACAAACTCTTCTATGAGAATGGTGAGACTCTGGAACAGGTTGTCCAGAGAAGCTGTGGATGCCCCATCCCTGGAAGTGTTCAAGACCTGGCTGTCTGGGGCTTGGAGCAACCTGTTCTAGTGGAAGGTGTCCCTGCCCATGGCAGGGGGGTTGGAACTATGTGAACTTTAAGGGCCCTTCCAATTCAGTTCTGTGATTCTATGATTTTTTTAACTTACTTTGTGGATAGGAGACCTGACTTGGCTTCCAGCACAAGGTGAAGTTGAATCCAGAAGCAGACTTGGAGAGGACTGCAAACATTCCAGCTCTGGGAGTTGCTTGAATGTGAGCTCTCAGTGATGGCCCTCCACTGAGCTATGCTCAGGTAAAATACAGTCACTCAACATACAAAGCAACACATATTTTTCAGAGGAAGTGAGCAGTGTAATCCAGGCTGTCTCCAGGATTCAGAATTCTTCTCAGGAATCTTAAGAAGCAGTGAAACCTTTCCTCTGTGCCAGACTCATATTTTGTGGGAGGACTGCTTGTTATGGTCACTCAGAAGGGAGACTGTTCTTTTTGACTCTGAAGGTCACATTAAACATAATATCAGAAATTTCTTTTTGAATGGTTTGAAGTCAGAAAGGTCATTCGTGTTTTGAACCCAGTTTTGAACAGATTCTCTCCATCTTGAACCCATCAGGAGGTTAAAGCTCCTCCCTTCCATTGATAGTTTTGTTCCACTGGTCAATTCCTTTGTTGCTTAAAAATGTGGGATTTGTTTCTGCTTCGATTTGACTTTTCTTTCTTTCATTCTTGGCCTCACGTTCCAGACTTTGGTTCTTGTTATGTCTTTCTTCACCCAAATGAAGATCCCTTTAGAAAACAATGCAATAGAGAAAAGTAAAAATGCCTTTCCAAGCCTACCCACTACCTCCTGTTTATGCCTCCAGGGTTTGCTTTGGCCATCTTTGCCACATTGCATTGTGTGTTCATCTTCAGTTGTTTATTTGTTGTAACGCTTGTAAGAATTGCTGTTTTTCAGGGTGCAGCACATCCCACCTGCACCCATGTCCCATCCTGTAGATACAGCATGTGTTCCTTTTTCTTGAAGGCTTGCTCTACTAAAAAGGTTTATTTGAAAGAACCGAAGTTTTGCAAAACCTGATTCTCCCCATCTGTTGGTAACCTGTTCACCTGATACTTTATTAGTCTTTGCATCACCTGGGAATTTTTATCAGCAGTGATTTTATAACTTAGGAGTCATTGATCAAAATGCTGAATAGTGTTGTTATTACTAATTTTAAGGTGGAGATCTTCTTAAACCCACCTGTGTTTGAAGACCCTTAGGGTAATAGATTTCTGAGGGTCTTCCATTAGTTAGCAGTTCAACACATGCTTTCATTGATGGAACTAGAATATTCTGCAGTAGTCCTAAGTCAAATGCTCATAAAAACTGTAAGTGTATAAGCTCTTAGGCTTATAAATACATATACTTACCAAACAATGAAATCAAGTTTGTTTCACAAGACCTTTTTTTTTCATAAAACTGCATTGACTAGCGTTAATTACTTTACTACCCTTCAGTTCTTTATTGCTAAGTTTAGTCAGCATAGATCAGTGCAACTTCACTGGTGTCAGTAGATTTGTACATTTTGCTCCCTTACAGTGTTTCTAATGAGTGTGTATTATTAAAGAAAGCAAAAATTAAAGCAAAAGTCAGTGCTAAAAATACTATAATGTACTTGAATAATATTTGGAGAAGCAGTCTGTAACTTCTCTGTGTGGCTATGGATAGAATGCACTGGTAAGTCCCAGCAGTCCCCATAGGCAAAGTGGACAGCAGGGAAGGCCCCTAATTGGAATTTTAATCCATCAAAATGTTTGTGGGATTTCTTACAAAAATTAGAATTGGATCTGAAATCTTTTATGATACATACAGCATACGTATATGCTCTGTGGGCATCGACACAGTACTCCCCCAGTCTTTTCTTGTTTGTACTGAAGCTCAGGGTAAAGCTTGGTTTTCCTGAGTTGGTCCCTTCTTTCATTTCCTAAAGTTCACAAAGGGAATCTAGTGGGGAAATTCTCCAAACACCACAGAGTTGTAGGTAGTGCTGAGATGACTGTGAAGCAGCTGTGTTGGTGTGGAGGCAGGAGGCTGATGACTCCTGGAAACAGATGGAACTTCCTTTCAGATAGCTTGAAACATGATTATCTTTCCTGTTAAGTCTTGAGATGCTTTGTACTTTAAACACCCGATTGTGTCTGGTAAGCCTGAAATACCATTTACATTAGCCTCCCAATGAAAAATGTTGAAAGGCTATGCAAGCAAGATTCGTGGACTACTGCATTTGACTGTCTACTGTATCGAAATCTTCAAGATGTGGATGAGAGTTATATGTATAAAAATATTTTAATTTTGTATTTTAAAAAATGTGGATTTTTTTTGTCTTGAGGGTGTGGAGACTTGGCCAATTGGGCTGGAATGGTTGGCAAAGAAAAAAAAAAAAGAAAAAAGAATTAGAGTGTACCAGAATGACCTACTTAAAAAAATTAAATTGGAAAAAAGAGTAATGGCTTGTAGCTATGGGATAATGGAATTTGGGACACTTCATCGTAATCTTGCTTTTAATTGACAACAGGCGTGTTTGTGCTTTATTGTGAAAGGACTTTGTGATCAACATACCATTGCTGCATGAAACACTCTACTTTTTATGCTACTGGATCCAGGATTCCAATCTTCAGGTCCAGGATTTTCATTTAAATCCATTTGCATTGTATGCTGAGGGAAATTTACTCAGATTATTGAAAAACGAACCCCACCCAATCTCCTTCTCCCTCAAAAAATCCTCACTTTCTTTCTGAACATTGAAACTTCTTCCTGCTCAAAGGAATTACCAGGGATGGCTGGTGTTTCTGAAGAACGTCGTCTGGCAGGTTAATGTTACCCCTGTTAAAAATATTTGGTAGGGAATCTCTCTTTCTGTATGGTACAAGGAATTGTTGTTTCTGATCTGACTCTGGGCATTATTGTGGTAGAAATATTTTAATTGCCATAATGTATGGATTGTAGAAGTTAAAATGGAATTTAAGTGATTGATTTCTGTGTTCTAATGATAGATAAAATTCATGAGTCTCAAACCTACACTTTTAGCATTAGACTTATTTTACTCAGTAGCCGTATTCTGAAGCTTCATAAAAGCATTCTGTTTTCAAGCCTTTACGAGGAAGATCTTAGTGATAAAGCATTTGAAATAGCATTTTTAAACTTACTGAGTTTTTTTACCCACAAATTTATTATCATTTTCTCATTCTTCTAGATGAAAAAGGCATTTTATATCTTAGTTTATCTATACATTCAGTCCATAAGCCCTTCCCTTAAAAGTTCTCAGTAGGTTTGGTGAGATACTATATGCCTTGGGGAGCCTGAATGATTTATTAAAATCCCACCCTTCATCCCCTTCCAAATATGACAGTCAGAATTCAAAGTGAGAATAATTACAGCTGTGCAGCTACAGCAGTTCTGAAAGACAGGGTAATATGAAGACTCCAGAGGAAATGTTAACAATTCTAATAGTTTTTTGTAAAAGACAGAGAGACACTGTCAAACCAGAGGCTTAAACAAAGAATAGGTTAAAAAAAAAAAAAAAAAGAATTAAAGGCCATCAAGGACTAGTTGAGCCATGGAACAGATGATAAGCAAGAAAATCTTCTTGTCTAAAATACTGATATCTTGCTGGCAAAAAGAGACATGTCTGTTATTTGCCCCACTAGGTAAGTCACAGGGGGACACAGGAACGAAATAAATCTCTTTCACTACCTCTCTCTGAAATACGAAATTAAGGTTAGTGGCTACATTTGATAAAGAAAAAGTGTTTCATCAGTGCTGCACACAGTGACTATTAGTATGACTGCAGCATTTAGACAAATTGAATGGCATGCTATTGTCCGTCATCTTTTTATTCTCCTTTTTTTATCCTAATTTTGAATAATTCATAGGAAAAATGATCACTTCATAATGCCACAAACTCACAGCAGGCAAAACTAATTTTACATGATATGAAAACAGATTTTATTTATTTAAGAGTAATATTTAAAGAAAACAACAACTTTTTTGACACCAGCTGCTGGGAAATAAATAGAATATTTTATGACAGAAAAAAAAATCCAAATGCGTTAAAAGCTGTTCCTGAGAGATGGATTAAAAAGTAAAATATAGACGCTGGGTAGATAAATTTAAACTTCGTGGTCACTGATGTAATTCTGTTCCTTAGGGGGAGTGAAGGATAGTTTTCTGGAAAAACTTCAAAGGAGTGCAGACTTGTGCTTAAGAACTTGTCTGAATAGCTGATCTGTGTGCTGGTGACTGGGGGCAACTTGGGTGACAACTCCAAAAGATCTTTCACATCCTCTAGACCAGATGGGGTTTTTTCCCTCATGTCTGTTGCGTGAGAAGCAAGCAAGCCTCCTTTTTTTTTTTTTTTTTTTTTTTTTTTTTTTTTTTTTCTTTTTTTTCCCNAGCCCCCTTTTTTTTTTTTTTTTTTTTTGTCTTGTTTTTCCGTATCTGACCTCAGCTCTTTAGCAGGAGGAAGCTTTGAACTTACAGCTTTTTTGCTGCCTGGGTTCTTTTTGTTTCTTTCCCTCCTTCTTGGAGTGGCTTGATGAGTACAGCAAGAAGGCAATCTGGAGGGATATTTCATTTTTTTTGATGAGGCCCTGCCCAAGAGTAGAAGGAGTGAGCGAGTCGATACCCAGTTCTGGTGTCTCAGGATTAGGGAGGAGGAGGTGGAGAGCATGAGGAAAGTTGCACAGCGTTTTAGCACAAGAGCAGTTGGAACAAATGCCATCAGTAATACAAATGTTGTGTGCTGCATTTTCATGTAAAATTGTTTAACTTAAAAACTCTTAGTGACAGAGGGAATGTAAATCTGAGGCTGAGAGCCTGAGTCCCTGGCAGAAGTTTATTATTATGCCTGATAACAGCTGAATTCCAGTCTTTTCGCATGCTATAAAATGGGGCAGTTTTGTCTATTATTGGCACCGTGTGCACTATGCAGTGAAGGGTTTATCGGCAGTTCAGCTGTAAGCCCCCATTTTCACGGGTTTATAACTCTACTGTTAAAAATTCACTCCAGGCTGGAACTTGGCACACGAGCTGGAGTCTCTGCAAGTTATGCTGAAACTTCGGCTGTCCTCGGGCAGCTTCCTGACAGTGTTAAAAAACACAAGGGGTGTGTACAGCTCCTTTCAAAAGACGAGAGAGAGCAAGAACAAGTCCCACCCTTTTGTGCCTTTGATTAAAAATTATGTTGTTGGATTCTGGCTTGCTTAGAAGGAGCACCCTGATACCCCTTGGTGTTCTTGCACATGTCTTAAATTTGGAAAGACTTTTATTTAAATTTTTATTTAACTTACCTGTTCTCTTCCTCGTTATTTTTAAATGGACAAAAAATTGATCAAACCCTTTGTATACATTTCCTTTAATGGGATTTAAATGCAGTATTCTTTTGCTGTGCTTTAAGGTTTAAACATTGAATATTTCCATATAACTAGCTGTCATTAGTTAGTATTTATTTAGAGTTTGGGTGATTATAAGAAGCCCTAGGTATAGGTATATGAAGTGTTTTATTTAATGCTTCCAGTATTATTTTCCAATAGATGAATTTCAAGAGTATAATACAGTTGTAACTGCTGAGTAGTTGTAATGATGCGACCTTTGCTTTGACTCAGTCACCTGGTACAAGGCATGCTGTGATCTTGTGAAGAGAGCATGGTTTGGTGTATTTGTATACTCTTAATTTATCAAGGTACGAGGGTCAACTCTTTTTTTGAAGGGCCTTTAATTTTTTGAAGTGGTTAGATGCTTTTATGGTGGTGTCATCTTGAAAGCAATGCCATCGGGATACTTTTGGTTTTAGAAGTGGTCATGGTGATGAGGGAGCACCTTAGTCCTGCAGACCAGCAAGAATCCTTTAAAGAGAGGAAGTGAATGGTGAGAGCTCTTTATGGAATGGTACAGATCTGTACATAGATGGGTCCAGCTGTGAAACCTGAAGTTGACCTAGGAAAATTAACCTTTTTGTACATCACAATCAAAAGCATGAGCAAAAAGTTCCAAGAGCAAGGATCTATTTGAGGTGCACCAAAGGGTGAAGGTTGAAAAAAATAATAAACCGATGGGCTAAAATTTAGTCCCTGACATATATGGAAAGATGGTGCTTGTCTTTTTGTCACTAATAAATATAAAATATGTATCTGAAAAAAAATTATCCATTCTTTGCACATACAATTTTGTTTAAATTTTTTTCAGCATTTGACCCATTAGGTATCTAATTGTTGTCTTATATCCATTGATTAAAGAAGATTAGGAATTAAATTGGCTCAGTGAAACAAATTCTCTTCTCTTACGCAGTCATAAATAAGAAATAATCCTGGATTTTTGTAAAAGTGTCAGTGCTCTGGATTTACTGTAGCTTATATCTAAAATCAAAATTTGGCCAATTATCTAAAATTTGGGAGTTTCAGTTTGTGTTGTGAAATAGGAGTTGGTTGGCATCAGCCTCCTTTTGTTGAGGTCATCTGGTCTGTCCGCCAAAATTCACGTTGCAAAAAACTTTCATTATCCATAATACACACCATTCCTGAAGGATGACTCTTGTGCCTAACCTTGATTATCTCTGGAGAAAATAGTTAAATACAGTCTTCTGGGATCTGCTACCAAATATTTAAACTTCTTACTGCATTGGAAATAGTAAATCCATGTAATGAATTGTAACTAGCAATGAATCTGAGAGGCATCTTCTGGAAGTAACTTTTTGCTAAACTTTATTGATATTCAGACACTGTTGGCAGAGTAGGTGAAAGAGCTTGAGGTCAAGGGGGTGCATAAGTGATAGAGTTCTGTGTGATCAGTCTTGGAGGTCTCAGTCTAAAAAGCATCATTAACTCAGTGTTACCTTTCAGTGCCTTTCTAAAATCTTCATTTTAGACGAGAGGCCTGCGTGCAGAATTTAAGAGGCTTATTTTCTTATACAGAAATAATGCTGCTAAGCTGCTAGAAATCTCAGCAGCTTAATATAAATGTTCAAATAAAAAAGTTAGTATTTTAACTGTATAACCTTCAAATATAATTAATAATGAAATCCTAAGCAGGAGCCTAGGGGAAAGCATTTGGATTCTTTCTATTTGTGGAATAGGTGCAGGTCTCTAGTGTGCAGTTGAAAATAGGGACTAAATATGAGCTGATGATTTGGAAATCACTAATGTGTGCTGCTGAATGCAGTCACAGTTGGGATGTAAAGTAGAGCACAGGAGAAAATGAAAACAGAGGGACCTGAGCCATCAACTTCATGCTCAGATAAAATACCAAACTTGTGTACTAGGTGGGGATATTCAGATGCATTTTTCTTTCATTTGGCCTGAGGATTAAATTGATGTTATCCTGCTAGTGCAGGAGGTAGTATATTATTTTTTTTCTTCACTCTTTTACCTGGGCTACCCAAACTTATATCATGGAGTTTAATTATGGGAAATAAAAATCACAGTAAGAGGGTGTGTCATGACTACCTGTGTGACGAGCCTGTTGAGATTTGCAGCACAGCAAGATGCTTTTCAGAAACACTGCTTCCCAGAAAAAGATGTTGTAGAGAGCTAATCCACAGGTGGTGGCCGTGTTCTGTCTCAGAAAAGGCAAAAAGAAACTGTTCCGATAGTGAAAGGTGTTCTCCAGCATGGTGGGAGTACATTGCTCTGTCTGTGCTGACACTTTTCAGAACCTGTGCACCACTTCCAGGCATGAAGGTTGCATGGAAGGCCACTAGTTTTTTTCTGCAATGAAGTGCTTATGCTCTGCCGTATTGGGTGCAAATAGGAGTTATGGGATTATGTGCCAGAATTTTGGCCTCCTCAGTAATGAAATAAACAGAGAGGAAAACTGTCTGCAGATACTTCAGTTTTAGGGGATGACCACACAGTACTCTTCCACAGTGCAAGTGGAAAAGGCAGAAGCCCTGAAAAGGACTGGTTCTTTATTTTGAATTTCCAGTTCTTTAAGCAGCTTGAAGCACATGGTGTAGGTTTGATTAAGGTATAAATGTGTTGGGGGTTGGGGGTTGCTACATTGTAATCCTTTGAGTCACATGATTAGGAAGGAAGAGAAAAGGAATATGGAAGTGGAAAGTGAAGTTTGGTGTACACAGTAGTCAGCATTCACACATTGCTGTCACACTGTGTGACCTGAGGTATTGCAGGTATTTCCTATATAGGTATCAGTTGCCATTTTACTGACAGCTTCTGGAAAAGTGATGGTATTGGCTAATGGAGCAATCATAATGCTTGTCAGAGAAGAAAAATTATTTTTAGACTTTTATTTTATAACAACACCCTGAAATGGCTGATGATGCCTAAAACAGGCAACACAGAAGTCAAATTGTTATTTCACATAGCCCGTTTTTCAAACAGCAATAAGCAAAAATCTCATAAAATGTGGAAAGAACACTACAGATTCACTCCCAGTGTACTCTTTTAAACCCCCACCCCAAACCTGATAGCTTCCAGGGGTGCATTTCAATCCTGGGGCACCTCCTCTCTTGCAGACCATGTTGTGTTGTATGTTGTCCATTCTCTTACAGTGGCTGCATAATTCCTTCTCCACTGCTCGGCAGCAATTACTTCCTGATGGAGAAGCTGTAGCCTAGGTTTTTGTGACCATCTATGATGTTTCTAAGAGAATTTTTCCTCTGTTCTGCCTTTTCCTTGGGAAAAATTATTTGCTGATTGAGCCCATATCCAGCCCATTGCTAACCAATTCATTAATACTTTCAGATTATGGTGAATCCTTCTCCCACCTCAAGCAATTGAAGGACATACTAATGAATGACTGTTTAGCAACTTCAGATGGTTTATGTAGTCTTGAAGTCTTTTCTTTAACCTTTTACATGTGATGGTTGCTGAATGTGCCTTGCGCTATTGACCCAGTTATGTATTTCTGAAGCCAGAAGCAGACTGGTTTGAAGTTGCAGGAAGAGAAATAATGTAGAAATTAACTTTTCCCCTTACTTTGGAATCAGAAAGATGTCCTGGATATCTTGGGACATTAGTAGGTAAAGTTACTAGGTAGCCAAAATATTGGGAGATTTCTCTAATAACGTATTTTTTATTCATAATGATGTTTCTTGGTGATACATAATCTTTGTTCCACCTCAAGAAGTTAATAAGAAGACTACTTCTCATAGGGTTCATTTTTATTAGGACTGCTGAAGGTCGTACTAGGAGAGAAGAATACACTTCCAGTAATTTTCAAGAAACAATTAGTTCAGTGAGCACTGGAATTTAGACTTTCCATGGATTAGTGTTATGGTTGATTGACTTCTTGACTAAGAAGGTCTGACCTCTCACTGAAGTATTTCCTGGGTTCTGATGTGTTTATAAAACCAGTTCTGTGGTGCTTAAGGTATGAACTTGTACTGTTGGTTCTGTCTGGGGGAAATTAATAGTGTCTCTCACTACCCCTGCTTATTTTTATTATTTTTTTAAATTTTATGAAGTTTATGGGAATCAACCTTTTTATTCAGGGTAATAACCTTCTAGCAAATCTGGTTGAAATTGGTAAATTAGGAGTATTAGTGAGAGGATGTAGTCAGGCAGTGCAATTCTAGCCTTGAGGAAACCAAGAGAAAAAGCTGTTGTCCAGAGACAGGATATCTTTAGTTATTCCAGGGTCAACCAATGATTTGCTCTATGACCTTTGGCAAACCACTTGTCTCCTTATGCAGTAAGAAAATACTGATTGATTGAATCGATCTCTGCATGGGATGAGGGTAATTTTCAGATTCCTGACGGAGGATCTCAGGGTTCTTTATTGCCAAATATGGAAAAGATAGAAGGTAGTGGTAAACAGGCTGTCAATATTTTCTGAAGATATGCTGTCATTCGCCTTGATAATGATTCATACTGAAAGATTTAGGCAGGTTCTGCTGTTTGAATAATGCAGGTGAAAATGTTTTTCTGATTCAAGGACAGTTTGGGTATGGACTGTGCAGCTTGAAGAAAGGAGACCTAAGATCATTTGTGGGTTTGAAAGGTTTACCTGAACATTACTTTCCCGTTAATAAAATATCCTGAAAATTAGGAGAGATTTGTTTAACTCTTCGTGTACTATGTGCGACTTACTGAAATTTGCCATAGGAGAAACAGATTACATAAGTTTACTTGCTTGGGGTATTTTTTTTTTGGTCATAAACTGACAAATTTGTGAAAAGTAAAGCGTGAAGGTTTTTTCATTCCTGTCACCTGTCTGTAATGTATGCTGGAGTCAGTCCCTCCCTTCTTATTTGATCATGGGATGCAACAACGTGAGCCGTGCAGTGAGAAGATGGGTGTTGGCATCAGTTGGCATCAGTCACATCAAGCAAGTATTTGGAAGACTGGTAGGTCAAGCCAGCTTAAAGCTTAAAAGAAAACCTTTATTAGACTGGCATTCATTAACAATACATATAGCAAATAGTTCTTAATCATTATTAGCTATTACCACTGCATATTCAAACAGCTGGTTCTTAACAATCCCATATTTTTCCATGCACTGCTTAAGAACTTGCATCGAGAAACTTAATAAACAGTATTTTGACCAGCTGGAAGAATAAAAATCACTCTGTTTCTTAATACCTACAAGTTTAATATTAGATATAATCATCCAATGTTCTGCACCCACCAAACCAGAAGTTGTCCACAATACCTTCCAATAAAATAGTGTTGTAGCATTCAAACTGCATTGGGAATGGATAAGAGAAAAGAAAAATAAGGATTTCTTTAAAAAACCCAAAAATAATAGTAAAGGAAACTATGACAGCATTGTACTTGTAAGCTGAATTGTGTGAATTTTAAGTTTTCTTTTATAAGTCATGTCTGATAACACCAAATTAGCATAAAACATGACAAAATTTGGGATTGCTACAAACCGTGTCCCTCAGAGATGCCTACAAGGTTATGAAAAGAAAAGAACACCTGCATTTCTTTTATATTTATGTGTATATATATATGTGTGTATAAACAAAAACTTCCAAAGCAAAAGTGCAGAAGTTTCTTTTCAATCTCCTTCTTTCCCCATCTCTACTTTACTTGCTCCTCTCAGACTCCTTTTTACAGAAAACAAAGAAAGGCACAGATTTCAATTTTTTGGGTTGCAGACTGTCTTTAAAGATCCCTTCCACTTTAATGTTTCTGGCTTCTGGCTTTCAAACAGTTGCCATTTTACCTAAAAGGGCAACATGTTTACAGATTGTATGTAAAATCACTTTCAAGAGTAATGTGTTTCCTGAACATTTCTATTTTTAGCACAGTGATAGCTCAATCCTAAGAACCCTTCCTAATAGGAACTGTACTTGTAGGAACTTAAAGATGTGGTTCTTTATTTTTTCCTGATATGGACACATCATACTGTGAGAAACATCCTAGGAAATGAGAGACAAGCCTCCTCTTACTCATAGGCATGAGGCTTCTTTCCCCTCCGGGTTAGTTTGTGTAGTTTTCTCTTCAGGAACTAATCGGGGTTGCTTCCAGTGCAAATTTAAATCTCGAATGTGCTTTTAGCTGGTTTTGCGGGGGATTTGTTGTTTTTTAATTGTGGGATGTGGGGTGGTGCTGGTGAAGTTTTTTTTGGATGAAGTTTAGGAACTGGAAATTAGGTGAGCCAGAGCAATGTGACTAATGAGTTTTCTGCAGGCTGTCAGCAAGAGTCTTACCAATGGTATGTGGACTGTCATCCTGCTTTCAGAGAAATTGTGGTAATGCATGACTCTTCAGAAGTCCTACAAATAGTGGTCTGGAACATTTCATTAGGATTTTAAGAACAATTAGGGGATGCAGATTTAATAGGCTAATATGTTTAAGTGGCCTTGGTACCATCTTATTTAACACAGTGGAATTTTCTGCAGCCTGCAGAGCTAGGAAATAATTCTGTACACATTTACTGTGTAGTACTTCCTCCTTTTGGACTTAATGTGGCTTAGAACTAAGGAAAAAACGACTTTTCTCCTGTAATTCACATTCAAGATATATTTATTTGTTTCTGTGTGCATCAGGGCCCTACTGTACTGGTTGTATTTTCTTAATGCACCCTTCCAATCAATGAGGACAGAAAGGAGATCGCTGACTACATAAAACCCTAGGCTGGTTTCAGTTATAGCTCAGGAAATGGAAAGTTTCTTTCTTGCCCAAATATGAGGCTCAGTCAGTCAGAAAATATAAAGACAATAATGTCATAGGGCATTGTTAAAGAGTGAAAACTTCAGCTAAAAGAGAGAAATGCATGCGGGATAATTTTGTGTCAGATGGCTACAGCAGAAGATCTGGCAGCTGGACTTCAGAGTTCTGCTCCAGCATCTCCAGATCTGCTGGGGGAATAATGTAGCTGTTGTTGGCATCACTGTGTCTCTTAATGGAAAAGAAAGCGTGTTTCTAAAGAATTTTGAGATTCAAGGAGGAAAGGCTGAATTTGCTTGGAAATTTTAGCCCTGTTACTATACCAACTGATTAAAGGGACAGTTCGCTACATGTAATTGAAACCAAACCTCCATTCAATTGAAGTTAAATAATATGGTACTTTATGTAATAGTCTCTATTAGTATGCACAGATGCATAATGAGAATTTATAGGTACATGTGACTCCTAGAATATTATTCTTTTTATTGTAAACTATTGCCCTAAATTTTGGCTTCTTACCGTATTTCATTCTTTTGCTTGCATACATTAGAATAAGTGGCCAAAAATCTTTAAAAAGGTAGCACAGAGTGGAATAGCAGTTGGTGTTTTGTACCTGGCAGGCTTTATGTATTTCCCAAGTGCCTTTACTGTGGAAGGTACAGGTTCAAATTTTGTTCCTTATGCATTGTTTAGTGGGGTAGGAGGGGCAGCAGAGCATGAGATGGTGCTGGACTGCATTAATTCAAAAAGAGTTTCTCAGCACGTGCAAAGAAACTAAGCAGTTCCTCCACGATAGACCCACTTCCTTTTTATAGTTGTTTGTAGAGAGCGCTTCAAGAGTGCTGAGTTCTTTCTGTGGGAGGTGCAGAGGAGGGAAGAAGAAGAGTTTTAGCTCTTCCATACAAATTACAGGTGGATTCATCCTTGTTAAATATGGTAAATGAAGATGCGTCTCAGTTATGACAACAGAAGTCTTGAAGGATCTATCCTTTTAATTCTTTCAATGTATATTGAAGAAATAAGAAATTTAGTTGTATAATATGTAAATGATCCTTTTTTTATTTATGAATATTATTTTCACTGTCTCAGCAATTGGGCCTGAAATATTTTTCTGGGCTTCGTTGCAACATAAAGGCATTAGATCAAGAATGTTCCAAAATTCAGATTGGCTGGTATTTGCTTATATCACCATGACTGAATGTTACCAGTTTTAAAATGCTTTTTTTGTTGTTCAGGGAATTTTAAAACAGCTTTGATTTCAAACATGAAACTTGGCAAGTGACTGGTCCATAATGTGTTCTAATCACTTCTGGTATTTTGGAAAAGACTTGAAAAAGATTGAAGTTGTTATTTTATTAGAAATTTAGTTACCATTTGCATATCTGAACTCTCATCTTCTTTACCTGGAATGTAATTAGCATATGGTCTTGTAGTCTTTGCCCGGTGTTAGTGTTAACATGATGGAACTTAATTTTGTGTTTTTCTGTACATGGGGTTTTGTTAGATTTTTTTTAATGCTAAAGAATTATATACCAGTTTTAATTCTGTAGTTTGTTTGACCACCATGAGGATACATTTAATCTCATCTGTTTAAACATAGATTATGGAACAGGTTGACTACCTTTTTTTTTTTTTTTCTAATAATAACACTCTGTTGTATTTGTAGGTGTATTTTGGTTTTTTGTAGTGCAAGTGGAGCCAGAGTGAATTTTAGTCTTGGAATTTCGAACAATTCAATTGTTGCAGAAGCCCCATGAACCCGAGCTCATACCATGTACTCTTCATCTTAAGTATTTGAAGCAAAGATAACTATTACATAGATTTAAGTGTGTGCACTCCATAGCTCAAGGTCCCTGGAATAAATATAATTTGTATTGGACCAGGCCGACAGGATGCTGAGGTCTCTGAATCCAGTCCTGCAACATATTTAGATACACTCTGTCTTCAGAAAATAGTAGCCATTCTTTTAAAAAATCCATTTTACACTTATGTAGTCATTATGCTGTTGCTTTATTACCTAGATTTTGCAGGATGTGGCTGACAGTATAAAAATGTTTTTCTTGTTTTTACTAATATTGAAAGTAAATGGAAGATTGTTTTCTCCTTTTTTCTTCCAAATATTATTTCCTGTCCTGACACAGTGATCCGTTCAAATCATTGCTGATATATTCTCCTTTTTTTTTTTTTTTTTCTGCATTGTTTCTAGGGAGAAAAAATTACAATAGAGCTTTGCCAAATCACAGTGCAGGAACTGAACTTCCCTGAACTTTTATATAGTTCCAGCTGGGTTTGAATTTCTCTTCTTTTAGGATGATGTCTAATTAAACAAGAATTACATATATGGACTTTATTGGGAGATATTTGAGAGCTTGCATCACTGTTACATTAAAAGTTTAAGCAGCAGATTTGCAGTACAGTTCAAAGGTCTCAAAGTCCTCTGGTATTAAATTTGCAAAGATTTCTGAGATTAATGAAATTGGAGGGGGTTGGTAGCATTGTCCCTGTAATATTGAATCTCAATAGCCTATACAATAAGATATTGTTCAGTATCCTCCTTGGGCCTTGAGTTTAATATGGCAGTTACATAAACTGAAATAATGTGAAACTTCTGGGCATGGTTTGTGCATGACACTGTGCAAGATGGAGCTGCTTTAGGGCTCCAGGCTAATGGCCTTCTGGCAAGAGCATAAATAACGTGCTCAAGTAAAAGACTGAATTAATTTGTGCTTCTACATGTGGTGGAATAAAATCTGTCCATGTGTAATCTGGAAGAGTCCTGATACCACTTTGATGCACCTGCTTATATGGAGTTATATATGGAGTTATATATGGAGTTATATGGAGTCCAAACATAGCCTGTAGCCCTGACTTTGCTTTTTATTAATGTTATTTACTCTTAAAAGGTAGCAAGCTCCTTTTTACATGTCAGAATCCCAAGTTCCTCCCAAGGTCCTTGGTAGGCTGCAGAGATAAGGCATCTGCTTAGGGTAGCATAACAGTGATGGAACTACTGTCCATCTGAAGTCTGTCAGGACCACAGAAGCCACACTTGCCCTTGCTCCTCTGCAGACCTGAAGTGGATATTTCCACCTCCCATTCTTTCCACACCTCTGACATCAGAACCGCAAATTCATGCCTCTCTACTAATACCACTTCCCTCACTGTCTCTTTCTCCTGTGAGAGAAGTGTCACAGCTTGATCCTATTCCCTTAGTCTGCAGCAAGAAGGGAAAACAGAAGCTTTGCAGTGTGAACAAGGCAGATTCTCACAGTGAAGATTGAGGGAAGCAGGTGCTTGTCAGGGAGAGGAGATGGGCTTAGGCTGCTGTGTGAGGGTAGAAGAAATACTGGAGATCTTGGGAGAAGATGAAAGGTCCCAAAACCATAGGTGATGGATTTCATAGGTGATGTGGATGAGTTACCAGGTACAGTCTGCTGATGTCCCATGTCAAGACAATGACTACGAGCAGTAAGGAAGAGTTGTGAAAACTTTCCCAAATTTCTCACAGTTGAAAACATGTAGCTTTCACTCACTTACTCAGTTTTGCTGTCTCAAGACAGAAGACATTAAAAGTTATTTTGGCCTTATTCTTGGAGTGGCACATGTAAGCCGAGGCTGTGGTGCTGGGGTTGTGTTCTCCATGCAAGGAAAGAGGCGGGATATAGTGAACTTCACATCTTGCTGATAATGATGAGCTTATCCTGGGAATATTCAACTGCTCTGTTTAATTGCTCAGCACTTAGGGATATGTAGACTTCCAAACAAAGGTTTATCACTTTGATCTTCTCTGCCATATGTCCCATGAGATTTATGTGCATTACCCCAGGGTTTTTCATTTCACCTAAGTACATTGCCTTTCATCCAGGATCTTGCCCTTTCTCAGGTAAGGGTCGGTCTGAATTTCTTTGGGGCAGATCTGTGAAGGAGGTGGAGAGGTGGTAGCCATTAAACTTTGAGCGTACACAGAGTCTCTGTGGGGAAAGCTCAGTGTCATCTCCTGTACCAGAAATCAGCAACAAAATGGCTTTAGCTGTGCAGGGCAGTGGAAATTCAGAAACTACAACTAAAAGAGTACCCTGTTTCCAAAGAAGAATTTAAGGATGTCATATGTCTTTACTCTAAGCTTTAAAATTTTAATCATTAGTACTAGTATTCTAAGAAAATAGGCCAGATGATCAGCCCTTACCACAAAGACTGAAATATATTCATTTTGCTTTGCAAGGGAGCCAGTTTCACAACTAGACCATACCAGTACACAGTAACATGATGAAGTCAAGCAAACACAGTGAAAACCTTCTATTTCTGAGTTTGGAAACCAAACTCTGTATTGCTTTTTGATAATGTTTTTTACATTTTAAGCTATATTAAATACCACATTGTTTTGGCTCACGTACATCTCCATTATTTGGATCTTAAAATTTTGATACCTTTCATGTTTGATAAATTCCTTTTTTCTGAATCATCTGTTTTGGATGCTGTCAATATTTACATTCTTTTTCTCATCCTTAATGAATCTATGTAGTGATAATAATCCTAGCACCTATTGCTCTGTGTCAGAGTAGATTCTTCTTTCTATTCTTTTCTAATACCATTGATTAATAACTCATTGCTTCCTATCTGTCAGACAGTTTTTATCCACCTTATTGTAATAGTATTCAGACCATAATTCTCTAGTGCCTCTGTGAGCTTTCTGTGTAGTACTGTGTCAAAGGCCTTGCTAAAATCCAAACAAATTATATCCACCGCATTTCCTTTATCCGCCCAGTTTGTCACCGCACTGAAATACCCATCACAATGAAACATTCATTGATGTAAGTTTCTCTGTTAAACCAGAATAAATGTGAAGGTTCTGCTGTGATTATGTGATAGAGCCTGCTTCTTAACAGGTATTATCATTTTATGCACTAAAGATAATATGAGCCATGGGAGATGATACCATTCAGCAGGAGCAGTGAGGCTGTGAAGATCAAAGCATTATGAACCTTGAAAAGAAGTGGGAGAAGCTTATACACTACAATAGCTTGTAAAGGGCATAAGTAAAGTCTTCAAGCTGTATTCCAAGAGATGCTCAGTGAATATCAGCTTCAGAGCTGCTTCACAATAAAACTGTATCTTTAGAGAAAGAATTGTTTGGGCAAGGCCTCGTGAAAGCTGCATGCTGTCACTGTTCCTGTTCCTTGGGAACATAAACAGGATCTAGGGACAGCTTGTGCAAGAAAACAGTTGGAATAAGGAATATCATGGTTTTCAGCAGCCAACTTGATTACCATCATCGCCCCTGTGTAGGAGGAAAGCTTCAAGAGGTATTTAGAAGGATGCTGGGTCCCACCTGACTATAACAGGACTACCCATTAAACTCCTAAACATTAGGAGTCCAGGTCAGATCTTAAGTACAGTTATAGAGACCAACTCTTTTGTGGGTTGGGAAGTTCAACCTCTCATGTGCTTTCACAGCTGGGCTTCTCAAGTGCTTGTTGCTTGCTCTGTTAGTAGTAGGAATAAGTTAGGGGAGTAGACTGTGCTGTTAAGGGATCCAATACATTTTACAGGTTTGAGGGCCCTTGCAGTGAAATTGCATCCACTACCTGTTTCCAATACACCATTAGAGGGGATTATGCATTGCAGCTTTTATACAGTTGATTGTCTCTAACTTTCTGAAATGGAGATTTCAAGGAGTGTTAGTCTTCACCCAAAGGCAGGTTTTATCATACCTGAACAAAAATAGTTCAAATACTATTGGGGGATGTGGGGTGTGTGTGACATGTAGCCAAAAATACACCTTTTTCCTGATTAAAATGTTTTTCTAGCTGAAACAGCCCTGGTTTGGAAATTAAAATTTGTAATGGATATAGTCTTCACTGGGAAAGCAAACTCAAATGATGAATGCTGTAAGGAAGACAAAATCTCTGTGGGCATTCATCTTTGCAGTGAACCAATAACAGATGGATAGTTCCTATTTTGACAAAGAAACCTTTGCTGTCCTGTTGTCCATTCCTGCGGTGGGAGGAACCCTTGATCCCAGCGCAATGCTGTGCGTTGTCCTCTGCTCCGATTCTGCTAAATTACAAAACCCCCCACATTTCTCCCATCAGCAGCCATGTGACTTTGGTTTGAGCCACAGTCCTACGGTGTTAGGAATAAGCCCAGACCAACTCTGCTAATCAATAGAAATGGCTATGAGTTTGAAGGCAGAGCTGGAAATAAACAAAAATTCCTGCATATTTTTGAAAGTGTAGTAAGACCTCCAATTCAAACTTTTTGGGAAGATTTCTCAAGCACTGGCATTACTTTTTTTTTTTTTTCTTTTTTATTCTGTCCACTCAGGACAAGAGACCGTTGACAAAAATAAAGCTGTTTATAGAGAACTAATACGAACTAAAGTTCATTCACCTTCAAAAAACAGTAATGTAATGCTATATCTGGGTTAACAAGATTTGTTCTTTTGTGTTACCGATGAACCTGAACAAAGCACTGTGCTGGTGTGTCTATACTGGTTCCAATTTCAAAGTTTGTGTATTTGTTATTAGATGAGGAGCCTGCACAATTGACTTTCCTTATTAGTTTCTGTGACACAATTACTCCATGGCCTTGCTTATGTTTTCAAACCTAAAATGCCAGAAAATAGTCTGGGCCATATCCTAAGTAATTATTTAGATTCTGAAGTTGGAATGAGGTCTCTTGTCTGGCCCATGAGTATTTTTGAATATTCTCTTGAAAGTAATGGGCTTGGTTTTTTCTTTGTGTGTGTCCATTTATCATCCATCCCTTTCCCTCGTTCCCTGGTTGTTGGAGATATGTTCTTTCATATTATCAATGCGGTTTTTTTCTTGAGTAAGGACATCGGAATTTTATCTTTTTGAATAGTTACTTGTGGCAATGGCTTAATCATTGATTTCCAGTTCAAGAAGTGAACTTGAAAAGATCAATTGACTGATGTTATAATTTCTGTATGTAGAAATTTCTAAAGATATTGGTAAGTGTTGTATCATATTCTCTTCTAGTCTTCCTTCTCCTGGAAGCTAATCACCTATATATGACTCTAACTGACCTGCTCCAGCTGACTTAAGGAAAATCAAAGCCATACAGTTATGGAACTTCTTTATTGCCAAGAATTGGCAGAAGACTAGCATGTTCTGAAATGTTTCCCAATAACAAATTGCACTGTTTTTCCTTCTCTTTAATTTTTAGATTGAATGAATGTGATTCTTGTCAAAGTGGGAAATAAGATCATAAAATGAGTCAGGCAAAGTAGAGTAAGGGGTCCATGCAAGTCATGGAACATTGCTAATGAACTTTGGTCGTTTTAGAGCTGGTAGTTTTCCCCTCACAGTTTTCAGACCCCACATAAGCTTTATGGCGAGAAGGATCTGGGGGACAGCAAAGTGAAACCTGTTTACCTTCTGATATTTGTTTTTAAAGCCTTAAGTAAGAGGTAACACTTGCTCTTTTGTTAACACTTTACTCATATGTCTCATTCCTGACCTGCCATACTCCTCATTCTTGCAATTCCAGCTCTTGTGCTTCTCTCAAGCCGACATTCATTGACTGTTACTGAGCCATCTCTCTTGCTTTCCACAAAGGGATTAGGGCACTCCTTTAGGTCAACGAGCATGACCTCCTGCCCCACAAGTGTTAAGCATCCTCACCTGTGCACAGGAAGGCAGGTTCATACAGAGAGCTGTTTCTGAGGCTCCATTTCTTTTAATGGGAGGATCATAGTGTGTGCTAATTATGCCTGCCTTGAGGAGAGGGGCCACCTTATCTGCAGGCACGATGCCCTTGTGCTAACTTACAGAGTAATGCCAAATGTAATGCCCTCCTTTCCCTTTCCAGTCAGAAGAAGGTGCGCAAAGCACAAAAGACTTCTGTTTAAAACTACTAGGAAGGTTCACTGAAGGGCAGTTGTCAGGATTGTGCCCAGCATGGGAAGGAGGTGCTCTGCCTTTGTGCTGTGACAGGAGAGGCCCATGTGTTTCCTCATTCTTTACAAGAATTTGGGTATTTTGGACAAAATTCACTGTGGTGAAGTCCATGCAACGGTTTATTCCTATTTAGGTCGTTGGAATAGGGCTTCAGTGGTGCAGTCTCTGTGCTGGCTCCCTACACAGGGATGCATTTCACCCTCAGTGAATGCTCTTTGTTTTCTCAGTTGAGGTCAGTTTTTCAGTGCATTCATTAGAAGAAATAGCTTTGGATTTTAAATACTGCTGCCCCTCTCCTTCCCTGCCAGCAAGTCAGCATTACAGTCCTGAAGATGTTAGAGAAGGGGTAAATTTGGAAGGGGAAGGAAGTGAAAGAAATGGAAGTTCAGAGGCTGAAGCTGTTATCACTTATGTGGCAGTTGTGCTGTTGCCTGCTTCTGATGGACTTACCATTTTTTTGCCTGGATTCCTTCACTGTTTGTCTACCTAATTAGATGTCAATCAGGAGAAAGAAGGAAAGTTGTTTGATACAAGGCTGTCTAAAGGAAGAGGAACACGCATCTCAGATGGTTCCTTCAGGAAAAATTTCATCTAAGCCTATAAAAGTTATCTTGCGGCAGCATCATCCTAGTGCCTCTGTCAGGGGGCTTTTGTTTATTCAAATGCTCAAGAATTGTTTCTAATTCTTCCTGTGCTGTCACCTTCCGTGCTCTCTTCTTTGCCTCCTGCTCTTCAATACCTCTGATCTTGACAGAGTGGAAAACTTAAACCTACATATAAGTTTGTGAGCTCATTTTTGTTTGTGGTATTGGTGAGTTTATGAACATGTTTGTGTGACAGTAATGTCTGATACAGTGTGTTTTATTTTAAACATCTGTGAGGATGGACTGAGAAGCCTCATATAGCACTGACGTCCGAGGAATTGGATTTTTACTTATGGGAGAACAAAGTAAAATTACACTTAGGAATTGCTCCCAGCCTGTGGTACATTCAAAAGTGGTATTAGATTTGCATCCAGGATTTATTTGACCGTCTCTGTGAGCATGCTGCTGGTGAGGAAAATAGCTTTGACTTTGAATGGGGTAAATTAGGCAAGTTCTGCTGTCACCTTTTAAAAATAAAATTTAATGGAGTTTTGATTTGTTCCTTTAATGAGTCATTGCAACATTGTATGTGTCTGTGTATATTGCTGTATGGTTTGTTATTATGAGGCCAAATCCTGACAACTTATTGCAAAATTGTTTTAATTTATTATTAATATTTTTTTTGTTTTTCTCATTTCTCCTGGTTCTGGAGCCTTTATAATTAGATATAATTAAAACCACAGGTTTTAAACTCCAGTCTAACATTTAAACTCTTATTTATGGTACAACCCCTGGAGTTTTATTGTCATTCCAACTATTTCAACTGCATTTTGAAAAAAAAAAATTTTGCATCTGTTCAAATGCTGTGTCTACAGCTACCACTTCTTAATCATCTGCTTTACACAGTAATGCGACATTTATTTTACATGATAAGAAACCGTGCAGTTTTATAGATGAGCTATTTCATATCCCTTAACAAAAGGTTGCAAGGGACCTTTTGCCTTGTACACTTTAAAAACAGCTTTCCTCTTTTTGAACTTGCCTTTCTCTGCTCCTCCGTACAACAGTCTGAAAGTGCTGTGTGCTGTAGAACGAATTTTTAAAAAATGTTGTTGGCTGGCATTATGTAAAACCATATTTTCCCTTTTCGTGCGTATGTTCTGGTCCTAGCAATGTCCTTGTTTTGCTGAAATTAACATTTTTATCCTCACAGTCTTTGGTATGTGATGGTGTTTTTCTGTCTCTTTTAATTGTGATTTTTTTAATTAGTATAAGGTTGATTGTTAAAATTAAGTGGCAGAAGGCTTCTTTCCAAATTATTCAGAGATCCTTTGCTGAAGAAATATATTTTGCTACTCTCAATTGCCTTTTTGCCTTTTTCTTTCATTGCAAACTACTCTGGGAAGAGCTTCTTTTAACAAAAAAAAAAAGGCTACGCTTGACTGATAATGCATTGCTTTGGATGGTGAAACATTATGAAAGTTTAATTTTTAATTAAATCTGAAATACCAATTATAACTGAAAGAGATTTTAACCTGTTTCTTTTCAGACTGCCTGAAGTTACATTGTAGATGCTGAAATCACTGCACCTTAAAAACAAAAAGATTAAGCCACACTGCATTCCTGTAAGTAAAAGCTTTTCCGGTACCTTTTGTCCGTATTTTTCTTCTATATGCATCCAAAGTGTTAGCACAGTAGCTGGTCTTGGATAAAGGTCAGAGTCCCCTTGAATGGGATTTAGAAGTTCAAAGGATGTTTTATTGAAAAATTAAAAAGGAACTTACATCTTGCAGATCTTTACTTTCAGACCACTGAATAGATTGTTCTTTCCTGCTTTGTTTTGAATATTATTAGGAGTACTGTGCATCTCTGTTTGTTGACTTACAGTTCCTGTCGCTTTGTCAGTGAGGATTTCTGCACGTTGGTGCACAGATAACAGAAAGTAGCAGAAGATTCCTTATAGCACAAAATATAGTTTATTCTCTTCTTGTGATGTCGTAACAAATTCTTCTCCTTTGTACGAGAAAAAAACAAACAACTTTCTGATGACATCACAGGGGACTTCAGCTGCTTTAGGGTGTAGATGAAGGCAGAAATGCCTAATTCATCTCTGCTGTCACACAACAAAACAGTCAAAATAACATCTACGTCTCTCAGCGAGAAAGGAGTCTTTTTCTAAGAGCATAGTTATTCCATAAATGCAAGTCAGATTGAACATCACTCTGATCTACCCTTATTTAGAATCTGTTTATTGAATGTATTTGGATTAATAATTAAGATTTGGAACTTCAGTGACTGAACAACAGTCATGCAAAAGAGGATTGGAAAATATAGCCAATTCAGATACTCTTAATCTAATGAAATAATATATGAAAAAAATACAGAAGTTTGTAGAAAGGAGAAAAAAGATCAATTTCAGTTGAACAGTATGAAGCTGTGGAATATTACAAGGCAAAGTCAGTTTGGTTTTTTTGTTTATGATCAAAATGTGCAGTCTGAAATGAAATCCAGAGCTTTCTTCTAAAGTGGTACTTTTGTACTTCAGTTTTAAAATATTTTAACTATTACAGGGGATTTATCATGCCTTTA
>VZRO01000431.1:441259-516122 GCA_013397915.1 Daphoenositta chrysoptera | reverse complement strand
CTTTTAAAATATATTTTAATGTTTTATTGCAAACTAGCTGGAGGGTACAGTCACACTGTGGGC
Organism: Daphoenositta chrysoptera; assembly: GCA_013397915.1. Lineage (NCBI taxonomy): Eukaryota > Metazoa > Chordata > Aves > Passeriformes > Daphoenositta > Daphoenositta chrysoptera. The sequence goes on along the minus strand of VZRO01000431.1, from coordinate 516,059 downwards.
AGCTAATGCCTGCCCCTCCAGCACACAGTGCCAAGCATGACTCAGACAGGCAGATTGTGCCATTCTGGCTCTACTCCACTGTGTTTTTACATTACTGGCAAGGGCCATGCCATTGTGTTGTTTAAATATTGTGTATTAACTGCAGGCTGTGGCCAGTGAATGGTATTTAACATTTTCTGCTCTTCACTGCTGAATGTGAGCAGCTTCCTTGGCCACCAGAGGTTAACCTTGCAATTACACTGGTGAGCCGAGTTAAAAACACTCATGGGTTTGCGGGGTCCAGCAGCAATTTAAAGGGAGGTGTTCAGGGAAAAATGGGGGAACTCTTCTGAATCTGTGAGTACCAAATTTCATGTTTGTCTTGCAATTTAGTGTGAACAACCAGGAAAATTTTTGTTGGAAAGCAGGAGTAATTCTCTTTCCAAAATGCAGGAGCAGCAGCATAAGAGTGAATTAAAGCAAGTTCTTTGAATCCTTAGGATCCAGATGGTCACTAAGTCCTGCATGGACAGCCCAAGACAAAACAAGAGTAGCAATTTGTGCTGGCTGGGATAAGCTTTTTTTAGTTATGTGAGATTCTAGACTTTGAAGGGGAAATAAATGCACAAGTGTAAAACTCATGTCTAGGAAATATTTTTTGTTTTCTGTTTTTATCTGAAGTGTGAAGTGCATCCACAGAGAGATGTTGAGCAGCTTTCTCAAGGTGCAAGTAAATCAGTGGTCAAACTGGGAAAGGAGTGTGGGATCATGACTCCTAAGACTCTTCTGCCTAGGTCTTTCCATTCCGTGAAGTAAAGGTTCATATTTTTAATCCTTGAGTTTCTTGTGCTAATAGCTTAAAAAATCCACAAACAAACAAACAAAAGAAACAACAGCAACAACAAAACCCACAAAACGCCCCACTTTTAAACTTTTAGTTGCTTTTAAATTCTGTAGCCTTGGCAGAGTCTTTCCCTGGAATACAGAAGAACAAGGTAAGGAAAGTTTTACATAAGCACATGTATCCTGTAAAATGGAGATGTGTTTCTTGCTATACCTTTGTGTCTATGTAACTATTTACTTGGCACAATAAAAATGGTGGCACTTTTTTATAGAGGAAGGTATGCTTTAAGGATTTCTTTTTTTCCTTTATCTTTGCTGTAATCAGGCGTTTCTAATTGTAAGATCCTTAATAAGGTGAACTTGCCACAAGGTCTTTCCTGTATTAACCCAAAAACAGCAAAGAGAAAAGGCAAGCCATACCCTGGTAGTTTTGTATTTTATTTCTTTAATTAAACTGTAGAAATCTTGCTTTAATGTCAGGCTGTCCCTAAAGTGACTGATTAATTTAGGATGAGCCATCATTTTGGCTAATATAAAGTACTTGACTTGGTACATGGCATTAGAAGAAAATACAGATACATAACACCTGAAAATCTATCATACAGTTGCATGAAAAACTCCACTTTCTAAATGTGGTACAGATATTCTCCTAAGGCAAAAGGTCTGTGGGCTGGATTCTTGCTATGTTGGGTTCTCTGAACTAAAGTTATGTGGGTTGATAGGCAAACAGATCTATTGAGGTCAATGGCACTACTCAAATACTTAACTTTAAGGATGTGGTTTAATGCTTTGCTGTTTGTAACTAACCCCAAATAGGACTGAGTCAAGCATGAGGAGGTACCTCTGCTCACACTCAGTGTCTGTGTGATTTTGGAACGAGACAATGACAGCATATTCTGTGTGGAAGAAGAAGATGTGCTTTCAAAGCAATAGTTTTAATTATGTTGCCATGGGCTGAGGGCAATATGAAGTATATGACATGTTATTTTTGTTAAAAAAGAGGTTGGTGTGTCAAGGTCAGCCTTACACAGCCTGTTCTGATCAGTGACCAAGAGATCTGGTGTTATAATCTTTATGGATACTGGATCAATGAGTGGCATTGGACAAGTCATTTAACCTCATGGAGCCTTGTTCAGCAGATCACTCTTTCAATCTGGTTCAAACTGATACAGCTCTGTGAACATTACTGAACTTGTGTTTGCAAAGCTCTTAGGGGATAAATAGTAACCATTGTTATTATTAATAAGTATATTGTGTAGACAAATCAAAAGGGATGGCAATACAGCCACTCTTGGGGGTGATCTTTCACAACTTGCTTGTACCTTTTTTTAATGCCATCACTCAAAGGTATCAAGGCCAACTCCAAATTACAGAAGTATTTCTCATGTCACTCTCCCCACTTTTGAGTATTTTATTGTTTGTGTTCTTTCTCTGTTTCCTTGCTACTTTCCTCCATGCTGAGTTAACCTTGCATACCAAACTTTATTCCCTTTTTTTTTTTTTTTTTTTTGCATTATACAGCAGAGGCATTTGTGTAACCTCCAAATTACAGAGAGTGAATTCATTTTGTCTAGTGATTGTTTGCTGATGATGTATGAAACAGACAGAAGACAGTCTGAATTTTCATAAGTTCAATTGAGCTTACAGGCATAAGGAAAGGAACAGGCAGAACCCAAGCCAAAGTGACACAGTAAGCTGGCATCCCAGAGTGCAGGCTGCATGTGTAGTGTCAGGATGTCAGACCTGGGAAGGGCTTCGTCCATCACAGCACTGCTTTTAGATGAAGGAAGAGTTTTGAAGTAACAAACAAGCTGCACTACCATGTTCTTTACAGTGCAAGAATCCTCACGATTCTTGATGGATTTGGGACCTGTCCTTTCTTCCTATAACTTGCTGTTTTAGCTAGAATTTCAGGTCTAAGATGGGCTTTGAGTCCATTCCCAGTACCTGTTCCTCTGACAAAATGTAGACTCTCATGAGTTTAAGCCTTTTTTTTCCCCTTTCGATGCAGATACTGGCTTGTAGAAGCTGTGCTGCAAATATGAAATGAGTATGGAAGTGTGCTTGCTTTGAACAAAGATCAATGTCTTGGGACTGACTATCCCTGAGGAATAGTGTTAGCACTAACAAAGAGAATTAATTTTGCCTTTTCCCCTTCCTTTACCAAGGCATTAATCCAGAAACTCATGGGGATAAATTCTGCCCTGATTTCTACCTGTGGAACCCCAGTGGGAATGCGGAGAGGTCAAAAATGTTTGTCAAGGCAGAAATTGTCCTAGAGTTAAAATTGTGGAGGAAGGAGAAACTGGTTGATTTTTATCTGGCCCAGGGGCAAGAGGATATGTAGGAGCCCTATCTGGCATTAAATGCTTCTGAAAGTGTTGCTTTTGTTGTATGTTAAGGAGAATATACTAAATATATATATATATATATATATATAGTGAGTGAAAAGTTATAATCAAGAGCACAGTGATTAATTGTTCTTCATGTCCACTGGGAGAAAGACCTAAAGAAATCAGTTCAACGAGCAGTGAAAATTACCAAGTTAGATATTAGGAGCCATGTTCTGACTGTATCGGTTTTAAAGTGCTGGGACACACAACCTGTAGGTACTATGGAAGCAGGTGAGGATCTTTTTTAAGGAATGGCTCAGAAAACCACCTCTCAGGGTATGCTAGAACTTCCCATAAGACAGAAGACCAAACTGGGTTTGGGTTCTGTTACTCCCAGGCATTTATCTGATTCAGTGTACCACTTGGGAATGTTGGTGTGCGGCGAATACATTCCTGATTAATAAAGCCTAATGTTCCCAAAAAGATCTCCAGATCTCCAAAAAGATCTCTTCTCATTTTTCAATCCTCTCATAACTGAAAGCACACTGTGTCTTCAAAGATTTCATTGGGCTGCCAGCATTTTGCTTTGACCCTTCTTTTTTTAGAGAAGGACAGAGGAGGGAGTCATATAGACATGGAAAGACAGATTTTTGGTTGTGGCAAGTCTGCAGGGGTTTCTTTCCAGCCAGTGCACAAATACTGATTTGTTTCAGTTACTGGTTTTTAAAATTTGGATTAATGGAGACACTCCAGGTATTGCCTGATACAAGCTCCTCTGACAAATAACATGGAGACAGTTGAAAGTTGCAAATAGGATTGATGATCAGAGCAAATATGTAATGAGGCTGGAGTAAAGCCTCCTACAAAAAGGTAAATGTCTCAGGAAATTAAGAGCTTTGTAATTGTCTCTCTTTTCTTATGATTGCCTCTGTTTTCTGAATTTTCATGCAAACATCTTAGGAAGATGTTTTCACTTAATGAAACTGCAAATCTCAAAATGCAGTTGGCCAAGAACTAAGAAAATTTTCTTAGTTCTCAGGTTGTTTTTAATCAGTCTTACTCACATTTTAGCACAGAAAAGGAGTTGGGAATAATTTTTGATTAAGTCTCTCATGGGGTTTTTTTGTTTTCTTACAAATTTTTAAGGGTTTTTTGGGAGGTGGGGGGGTTGTGTGGGGCTTTGTATGTTGTAGGTCTGGATGTTAAGAGCATCAGCTGTAGTGCACAAATGGGTACAATCATGACTTTTTTCATAGATGGCAGCTCTTGTTTTTGCAGAATAGTGGCCACAATAGATGAGGATAGGAAAATGGCTCTCTGGTGTGTGGTTATTTTAGTATATAAAGGAGCATGGGCTGTGATTCACTCATGTTAAAAAGGCGTGGGAATATAAGCATTGATTCCCTGCATAGCACTGCTGTAGCGAGTTGTAGTAAAACACTTCAGCATTTCATCACCTGAAGATGTTATGGTGAAAGTGGAAAATCTTTCACTCCATTTATCAAAGCATTTGCTAGTCTAATTCAAGATAAAATAAAGATTAAACATTATTGAGCAAGGAGGGTTATCTTAGACCAGAGATGTCACTAGATAAACTATGAAAGGAAAAAAGGCAACACAGACCTGGCCTTTTCCAAAGTACTCCTATTTTGTTCTGTCTGGAATGAAATTGTTTAGCTAAACCAGTGCATAATGGGAGGGACTCCAGAGAAAGGCATTGTGGTTACTCAATATTTACATCAGTGTCCCTGAGGACACTCTCGCTGAATCATTTCAAATTCTGGAGTTTGATGTAGGCCAGCCTGATGAATGTGAGTTACCCAAATTTTCTGGTCTATTTTCTTCACTAATGTAAGTTGTCCAGCTCTGAATTTTACTACAGAGGATCTCGTTCTTACTGCCCTCTTTCCTGCCATTGCCCCTGCAATATCTAGATGATAGATTAGGAAGAAATTTTAATCTGTTGTGCCAAAATTGGTCTGTTGTTTTCAACAGTTTCCACTGGCATGAAAAAGATCAGAATATTTGTTTTATTTGTTTGTTTTTATATAATAACCAAAAAGAAGTATTTGACTTCGCAAAATGTTTTGGTGTCAGCAATAACTGAAGGCATCTCTGAGTCAAAACCTGCATAAACAATTTTTTGAACCTGATGCTTTCTTTGGCAGATTTTCTTTTTCTTCAAATTTCCTTAGAAATTTCATTCTAGTTCATGCAATGTTCTTACTGAAATTTTGAATAATTAAAACCTTTTGTAGAATGGAAGAGTGTTATCTCATTTCTTCCAAGAACTGCAGCAAGTAATCAAGAATACTGTGACTCATACCAGCAGAACCTTTTCAAGAAACAAGTTATATATTTCTCAACAGCCATGATAGCAGTTGTGCACCAGATCACTTCATGTCCTTTCTGAATACAAACCAGATTAGGTCATGATCGTGCAGCCCCAGGTCATTTAGGTGGGGTATAGTAGTGTAGTTCCTATGTATATAGTTTGTAAGATCAGACCATCAGTGGAAAAATCTGAGTCAGAGACAGATGAATTTTCATCTGTTCCCAGCTCCTTTTTCCGTTCATTAGGGTTTCAAGTGAGGAGGGTAATCTGTTTTGTCATGTCTGTTGCCCTGTTTTAATACACGACTAACCTTCTTATGTCTGAGCGGCTGTCACTTCCCCGGAACAAGTGATACTTGGTTCCTGAAGCAAACAGCTATAAAATGATCATCCTTTGGGGCGAATTTAGTGCGTTACTCACAGCTGTAGCCTGGATGCTGTTAGCAACCAGAGGGAAATTCCAGTGGTCAGGGCATCACAAAAGCCTGAGGAATGCAGAGAGAGGATGCTGAGGGACCCAGAAACCAGGTGACCAAGAAGGTATAGGATTAAATTAGTCTGTCAGCTCAACTGGAAACATAGCATGATTAGAAGTGGAAAATCCCTGAGTCAAGAGGCAGAGTTGCTATAGGTAGTGATGCTCATGGATATCACCTGAATGTAAACATTATGATTCCTCATAATTGTTTCAATCCTGCAGGAAGGAAAGGCTTATTCTTTTTACTTTTGTCAGGGCTTCAGTGCTATTTAATTTGTCTTGGTGCCTGTTGGCCATGTGACATCACTCCAGAAACTATCCCGTTTACAGTTTCTTCCTCTGTCACAAATTGGTGTATTACTACTTCTCAGCTTCTTTTTGTGTGTGGCTTAGAAAAAACTGCTCTTTTACAGCTACATCTGCCCTTCCTCTGATCGTGCTTGCCATTCAAGAACACATTTATCATGGCAAACTCTTGTTCAGTTTAGCAGTCTTTATTATACTGTGGTGTTCTTGTGCCTGTGTGTTGGGCTCTGGAACAACACTGAAGAGAATATTCAGATATTAGTACAACCCCAGATTTGTAGATACAACCCTAGTCTTGTAAATATTTAGTTTCTTCAGGATACTAGTCACGGTCACCTCAAGTGTTTTCCTGCCCTGTCCACAGAACTGTCCTATGGAAAGAGTTCAGGAGAGTTCTTAGTGTAGGAAGGTAATCGCAACTAATAGTTATGATTATAATCTCTAACAAATATAAAATCCTTTAATAGATATGGTTTTGGACTGGTATTGAACCAAAGCTTTGCATTCAGATAGTCCCTGAACTTCTGTGATGCTCAAAACATCATTCTTTTCTCAATGTATATCTCAGACTATTGCAAAGATATGAAAGTAAGTGGTGAGAGGACACTTTGCTACCAGGTCCAAAGCTAGATGCAGTAATATTTAGGTGCATGACTCCAAGAGGAATTCAAACCCCAGAGTCAGGGTCTTTATCCCAGTACTTGGGATGTATTAAGGGCAAAGGGAAGCATCTTGCTGGATGGTGTTCAGCCTAGAGGCAACCAGAAGGAAGCTCTAGAGACTAAAAACTTGGTGATTCTTGCATAGACAGGATTTCTTACCAGCAAGATATTTTTACTTACTGCAATCCATTCATGTCCTAGAGAACTCGAAATGTGCTAGGTATATTTTATTTTTTAATGAAACTATCAGCTGTTAAAATACACTTTATATCCCCCTATAGAATTTGCCTTTCATCAACATGAGATAGGCAGAGATTTCCCATGCCTTAGAATGGTGGAAAACAATTCTCACGTCCCTGCATTGTCAGACTGTCAGTGGCAGTTTTCTATGTGATTATTTCCATTATGACTTAATTACATTTAAAAGCATTTAATTTCTAAAAATCTCTTACACTATCTCTGTCATAATGTTTAGAATGTATCTATACCATACAGTAGATATTCTTTAAGCTCCTTATCCTTTTATTTCTTGTAGAAGAAATATACTGTATAGAAAAACAGAATTTCTTTATTTAATGCTGGACTAATTCTCAAAGCTGTGTTGTGATTAATCATGGTTGCACCAGTGGAAGTTTAGAAAGGGTAGTAGGCTTTTCTTCCTGCTTTTTCTTTGTTGACATGGTAGGAAACCTGAATATGCATGTTATGAAACACTAAGTCTCACTTCTACTGCTGCCTGTGCTTCATCCCACTGTCTGAATGGGATAGGACTTTGTCTGTACCTCCTCTCTGCTGCTTCCTAGACCTGGCAACTCAGGGCTGTGGAAGCAACTGAAATTCAGGGCTGCAGATAAGTGGTGTGACAAAGCCAGTGTTCTTTGTAGTGCCCAGAGAGGTTATGCAAACATAATTATCACCTGTGATCCCTGCCAGATCTCTGCACACCATTTCTGGATGAAGTGCAGCCATTTTTTGATCACTTCTTCTGCAGCTAAAGAGGGAAATCCTGACCCAAATAAAGTCACTGGGATTCTTCCACATTCCTTTCAGTGGAGACAGGAATCATTGCAAATAATACGTGGCTTGAGCTGGCCCTTTACATGAGTTAGGTTATGGTATGTCTAATGCATTTATGTATTCATCTTCTTCCCCCCCTCCAAAGTCCTGCCCCGAATGAGCAGCAGACACCAACAGCTCTGGCTGATGTTCTGCTGGAAGTGCAGGATTTCCCTTAACTGATGTAGAGGAAAAGGTTTTACCTTTTGGTAAAACAAGTGGGAAAATAAATACATCATGCTTTCTTTAGAGAGCCTTTTTTTTTTTCTTGAAACAACTAGATTTATCCTGTTCTAATACCGAAGTGACATAAAATTTGTCACATGCATGTTTGTACCCTGAATCCGGGTGTAAAAGTCCCAGTCCCTGACTCAGTTTGGCCATTTTACTCCTCTGCGTCACTGATATGCAAATGAAAATGGCTGTGCTGATCTTTTTCAATGTTGAGAGCTTTCAAAACCCAGTCTGCATTTGTCCTGTGTTTCTTTAAATATAGAAAGAAATAATGGAGCCTGTTCTGCACATTTAAAATCTCAGTCTTCTCACTTAAAGCTAGGTCAAATATTCTGTGTATTTGCAAGTGTACCACAAATTCATGTGGCTAAATGGATAGCAATGGGAGTGGTGTTGTTGCCCTTTAAATAGGGACTCCATTTACTTTAGTGGGATTTTCACCAGTTTCAGTGCTTGGAAGGTCAGTTTTTGTTTTCTTTCACCACTTTGCTAAAATAGCACTATTGTTATAATTCCTCCCCAGTTCATTCTTAATGGCCATGTTATTAGGACTTTTAGGTTATAGTAAGACATTGACGGTGTGGAGGGAAAAAAATAGTAAGAAGCTAAAGAAGAAATCCTAGTGCAAATAATACCAAACAGAAATTAAAGAAACAGGCATCACATATAATGGCACATAGTGGCTGCGCAGTGTACCAGTCCAAATTAAATGTGCTCTCCTCTGCCCAGTAGATCTAGACGAGAAGAGATGAAAAGAAATTGTGTCCCCTCTTCTCCCTGCTTTCTCCAGTTCATAACTGCAATCCCAATTATCTTGTCAAAGTGAAGTTTTTATGGGAAAAAGGTAACATATCACCACAATAACTTCTGAGCACAGTCCATGCTGCAGGACTTGGTGTAGCACAGAAGGTCTTATTTCACCTCTAGGTCCTGTACAAATAGAAATGCCTTGAACAATGAGCCAGCAAATTGTGAAATTAAACAGGGACAAATGTACATTTATTTTATGTATAGTCACATTCATCAGACATATCATTTTTCTTTGGAAATGACTGTTTCAACAAAAGCAAAATTATAGCAATTAAAAATGTAAGGAGGTAAAATAATAGTATTGATTTTGTTTTGTGTGGCTTTGTTATTTTTTGCTTAATTTCATGTTATGTAAGTATTAATGCATGTCTTATTGCACGTCAATCTGTTTGTTAGACTGCAAGAGGCACTTAGATTTCAGAAAGGTGAAGGTTCAGTAAGTACTAAGCTAATGCTTAGTGACTTTTTTCATTGCACGAAACACTGCTAGTTTTTCTACCGCAATGTGCAATAATGCAAATACAGAATAGAAAAAAATGAAAGGGCTTACTTGGAAATTCTAATACACAGAGCTTTCAAAACAAATTTATTTTTGGCTTTTTAATTATGTGGAAAGGTTCAGTATCACTTCTTTTTGAATCCTGACTTCAAAAGGAAATGAGAAGTCAAAATTTCTCCCTTTACTTGTAGTTTTAAAATGCCTCAAAATGCCTGGTAGCTCACTAGTAAAAGTAATTGTAGAATCATAGACTGAGTTGGAAGGGACACACAAGGATCACTGAGTCTAACTCCTGGCCTTGCACAGGACACCCCAAGAGTCACACCATGTGCCTGAGAGCATTGTCCAAATGCCTCTTGAACTCTGTCAGGCTTGGTGCTGTAACCACTTTCCTGGGGAGCTGTTCCAGTGCCCAACCACCATCTGGGTGAAGAATCTTTTCCTGATAGCCAACCTAAGCCTCCCCTGACAGAACTTCAGGACATTCCCTCGGGTCGTGTGACTGGTCACTGCAGAGAAGAGATCAGTGCCTGCCCCTCCTCTTTACCTCACAAGGGAGTTAAAACTGCAGTGAGGTCTCCCCTCAGTCTCCTCTTCTCCAGGCAGAACAGGCCAAGTGACCTCAGCTGCTCCTCATACAGCTTCCCGTCAAGGCCCTGCACCATCTTCATTACCCTCCTTTGATCCGTCTCTAACAGTTTAATGTCTTTCTTACGTTATGACCAAAACTGCCCCCAGCACTGGAGGTGAGGCTGCCCCAGTGCAGAGCAGAGTGGGACAATCCCCTCCCCTGCCCGGCTGGCGATGCTGTGCCTGATGCCCCCAGGACAGGGCTGGCCCTCCTGGCTGCCAGGGCACTGCTGGCTAAGGTTCAGCTTTCCATTGACCAGGACCCTCCACTGAGGCACAAGAAAAAATATCTCTGGATCTGTTGTGTTTTGAAATTCTTTAGGGATGTTGTTCAGAGGAGTTGTGGATGTCCCATCCCTGGAAGTGTTTAAGGCCAGGCTGGATGGAGCTGTGAGCAACCTGCTTTAGTGAAAGGTATTGCTGCCCATGGCAGGGGGAGCAAGATGGAACTATGATCCTGAAGGTCACTTCCAACCCAAAGCATTTCATAGGTTTGAAATTTCATTTCTGTGATTTTATTAATTTCTAATGTTCTTTGTGATGCTACAGGCTGCATCTCTCTCTCCAATTTTCTACCATCATTCTTGTGTCTAGGTACATCTAATTCTTCTTAATAGAAGAATTAGGGTGTGCACCTGTTTTTGCTGACAAAGGCTACTGTAATAGATAGTTGAGTATTTCTTGTGGATGCCAGGAGGAATGACTATTTTGTGGACAGATATTGTAGTAGACAGAAGTATTGATTGGGTTTCATTGTAATAAACACTGCCAGATGTTATCTCAGTGTGTACTGTTTGCATTAGTAAATAAATAAATTCTCCAGAGCACAATTATTCCCTATAATGTTTTTTCAAAAGCTCACTATTGTCTTACTATTGAGCTTCCTCTGCTTTCTGTGCAGCTTGAGAAACTAATTGGAGCATGTGAAGCTAGTTGTAAAATTCAAATCTTGCTGTAGGTTGACATACCATGTCAAGGCCAAATCTGGCATGTATAAGTGATGGCATCTTCACTTGAGGTAGTCTTTCTTCATCAGAGACTTTCTCCTGTAGAAAAAGCTGAACAGGTTTTATTCCCTGTTGTGTTATTCTCCATACTGGTGAACACATTGTCATGGGAATGTCACAGTAAATGTCTGTGTCCTCTGACTCTTGGTAAAGGCTCTTAGCTTGCCGGTCACTTGGTACAAAGTGATGGTCTGGTCCCAGCCTACGTGCTGTCACTGAAGGCATTGGTTACATGGCAGTGCTTGAAGCCCAACATGTCAGCTATCAAGTTAAACCAGCTCTGAGTAAGAATCTGAGCTTCCACAGAGACCAAGAATACCAAGAGTCCAGATTTACTGATCAAACTGTGAAAATCACATCAAATCGGTGTGAAAACCACACTGGTGCACAGCACATCATCACAGTGCTCAGCATATCAGTGTGGACCTGAGTGCAGCTCCTGCATCTGAGCTTGCCTAGTGCTCTTTATCCTCACAATAGGCAAGGCAGATGGAAGCAGACTTACATCTAAGTTCTCTCTGATTCCTGGCGCTTTCAGCTTTCCTGAAAAACACTGAGCAAGTTTGTAAGTGCTTTTTTTTGAAGTCTAGTCAGTGTCCATAAAAACTCATGTTAAAGGAGAGCTGAAGTTGTCTACTGCACCTTCTGAAAATTATTTCTTTTTATTTTCAGTGAAGCCATATCTGTTCCCTGAAATGGTGGTTCCTTGCTCTGCTGGACTAGTGCATTGTGTAATTTATGATTTTGAGTCGTGTACTGAACACTGGCTTTCACTCAGATACAGGTTCCCTTGACAAGCCTGCTCATTCTGGAGCCTCCCCAAAACATACTCAACACAAAGTAAAAGTTTTAGGAAGATGCAATGTGTATTTGAATTCTCTGTCAGTGAATAAGCATTAACCTTACGACACCTAAGTTAAGTCATCATTCTCTGTGTCACATCCTAAGTTTAAACTCACATAAAAGATGTGATTTTTTCCAAACTCTTAACAGTTCTACTATTGTTTGTCTGCTTCTTCCAGTTTAGCAGCTGAATTTTTAACTGTACTTAGTCTGTCTATTTAGGTATATTTAGAATTTTTATACATTTTACTGGAACTTGCTGTAATAGAAGCACTTACCTGTGTATGTATTTACAGATATACTTTACAATCCGTAAGGCTAGTCCTTCTCAAAAATTTTATTTTGGACAAGGATCCTCAAATCAATACTTCTTTTTTTTTTTCATTTGTCAGTGTCTTCCTTTCTCTTCTTGTCAAAAAGGGAAAAGAAAAGAAATTAATGAAGAGCAAGGGAAGGAGGAAATGGAGGACCTTCCCACCAACTTTTTCTTGTTCTGTACATGAATACTTTCAGTAACGTCTCTGAAAACTTTGAGCATATCTACTTGCTCCCAAAATTCCCCATGTAAAATTAGCAATACTTGGCCATTTAAAAGGCAGCTCTATTTCTCATCTCACTTCCCTTTGAATAGTCAAGTGCATGTCCAAACTACAGCCACTGAAGAACAGTTCCAAGTTGCATGCAAACATGGTGTGCCAGCTGTGCATTTTTCCTGTTTCTAAGGAATAAAGAGCACAAATGTGAAGTGAAACGTAACAGAGAGGCACCTGAGTGCAGATCCTAAGGTGGAATCTGCATTGGCTGCATTTCAGCATGGACAGAGGGAAAACTTAAATCTACTCGTGAGTCCTGAGATCTTTACCTCTCTCAGGTTAGCAAATGTATCTAAGGGAGGAAACTGGAGTAGCTAATTCCCAAATGATTTTAATGATTCATGCTCCCTAAAAGAAGCAGCCATGGGAAATATGCCTGAGCATCATTATTTTGTTGTATGCTATAGGATGTTTGTTTAGTGAAATAGCTTTGCTAATAGATTTTTTGATCAGTCGTGTCCCAAATAAAATAAAAAGTGCAACACAGCTCTCCTTAGATTTGGTCTTCTACAAAATTAAATGCTTCATTTGTTTCTCTTATCAAGGCAGGAAAAATGGACCAAATAATGACGAAAGCCTTCAGTAGCTCTAAGGGTCTTTCGATTTTAAGGTATAAGAACTGCATGAGCTGCTGCTTCTTCTTCAGGGCGTTGTGACAGAAAACCTTTGCTGTATTCTCCCCTCCTGCCCTCCCTGTCTCTCAGCTCTCAAGAGATACAGGGCCACAGCATAAGACACCTCAGGTAAATGTTGCAACAACCAGCTGATGTGACTACAGTGGATATTTTCTGTCTCGTAGGTAGATATACACATTTCCTTTGCTCCACATTTGCATGCAACAAAATACCTTGCTTTTTAATGATTGTTTCCCAGGATAAGGTTGGAAGTTTGTCCCCAGGACCAGTTTGGTTTTTGGCGTCTCCCTTGTTACTGTGTGCAGTGATGCCACTTAATGCTCATTGAGGCAGTGGATTTGCAATTCTGGTTCTTGGCCTAAAGTGGATTGAGGTTCATAAAAAATAATCTCAAATCACAAAGCCACCATGGGAGGCTTATAGCTTCTGTGACTATATCATTTGGGCTAGATTTGAATCAGTAATCAGGAGGTGAATGGTTTTGTTCTTATCCCACTGCTAATTTCCTGAGCTAACATAATCTGAGTGTGTGTCACAAAACTTTATTTTCCAATTGAATGCATCCATCCTTTAAAAACAGGTTAAAAAATAAGAGACAAAATGTAAAGGAAATTTAACATCCAAAAAATACAGAACAGTACTCAGGACTTTAAAATATATGTAAACATCAGCTTCTGCCAAGTTAGTCATTACTAAGAGTTGTTAACACGGGGGATTGATTGAGAGAATGATTGTTGCTGTAGAATGATGATTTAATAAGAGAAAAATCTGATAGATTTGACATGCTACATAAAATGTGCAGAATGGTTATTCTTTGGTAAATTGCAACTTTTGGTTGTACCCTGTACAGATGTGTTTGTTCTGTGCCTTGCCACATTCCCCTTTTTTTCCTGTTATTCTCTTTAATTGCTAGAAATCATTAGTATTCACCATTGTTACACATGTCACCCAGAAAAACATACACACACCCCATTTTTCTTCCTGCTGTTGCCTTTTCTCACCCCTTTGCCTGGTCTGTACTCACCTACCTCCTCTGGCATCCAGTAGGGCACTGCAGAATGTCCTGCTCTCCATCTTTAAAAGGTGTCTACCAGGACATTGGTGTTTCTTGCGCTTTGCCAGCACTGTCTTCACATGCACCGTTCTGTCTGATGATTATCTATCTGCTACTTAGTCATAACAAAATGCTTAGTGCTTTATAAGCCAGAAAATGAAGGCTCTCCCAGCTCAAGGAATTTTTACAGGACAAGAAGATGAAACAGCCCTTTTATTATTCCCATCTTTACTGACAAGCTGTACTCTGTCCTTCCATTTTTAAGCAATAATTTATGAGAGGTTGGTTTGGGTTTTTTTATTCTGAAATGACCAGTGCTTCTGTGAAGGAACTATAACAAGTGTTGTTGGTGTCTTTGGTCTTCTGTAAAGTCTAGTGGTTCATTCAGGCCATGCCCAAGTAATAGTGATCACCTTGATCTGAGCTGCTGCTGGGCCCTTTTTCTGCAGATAGGGGAGGCTGGTGTCAGCGGCTAGCCACAAATGGTCTTTGGCTTGCCTTGAGAAAATGTAGGGCTAGCCTTGGTGCTTGTACTCTATGAAGAATAATAATAATAATAATAAAAAAGAATCCTAGAGTCTGATTACAACAAATAAATTCCATAACACCCTCTGCACTATATTGGTTGTGCCAAAGACCGTAACATAAAATGACTGAGAACAACAGCAATTCAAAACAGCAGCACACAATGGTGTAATTGGACCCTAAGCACACAAAAATAACAGTTTAAAAGAAAGGGAAAAAAGGCAAAAATGGGACCATGGAGTGGTATCAGGGACAGTGTCATGAAACTGTGGTAAGATGCATGAGCCTAGTAAAAAAGAAAAAGAGGGGGTGGGGGGTGAGTTACTTATGAATCAGTACAACTGTGCTTTGTTCTGCATGAGTGTTTTAATAGAGCAAGTGTAATATAAGGATCAGGTGGGCTCGTGGGAATGGAACAAAAGGTTTTGTAAAATTAAAGCAAAATAATTATAGCTCTAGGTGTAGAGTGAGCACACTCCAGCAGTTGATAGCAGGAACCTGCTCAGAATGGAGAAGGAAGGAGGGAGAAAGATGCAGTTGGAAGGGTTTTTTGGTTTGTTTTTTTTTAGTCCATGCACACACATGCACATGTACATACATACATGTGCACAGATAATGCAAACAGATTCATATGTGCACGGTAACAAAGACTTTAAATTAGTGACAGTTGTATGCTGCTTTAGAAGTGACTAATAAATCCCCACAAAAAATGCATTAAAATGAAAATTTAAGGAATAATCTGAAATGAATTAATTAAAAACAAAGAAAAAGGAGAAATAGCAGCAGAACATTGCTTTCTGAAGGAATAAAGGACTAAAGTCTAAACCAGAGACTGTCACATGACAAGGGAGATGTTCTTGGTGTAAAAGCCCAGTGATGAATATGTGCAGAGTGCCCAGTGTACTAGTAAAGCCAACTCAAAGTCCCAGAAGTGAATGTGATCACAGGGGGTTCACAAGAAAGCTGTCAGCAATGCTTTGTGTTACAGAAACTCCCATATTTGGGCAGAGCATTCTGCTACGCTCTTGTGCAGAAAAAAAGCTGTTTCCTACCTGAATTTTGGAGTAGTTTTCCGAGCAAGGTGAGAGCTTGGTTGATCACAAGGTGGCCTCCCTGTATCTAGTTGTGTGCCTTTTCTTTCCTTTACTGTCTGAATGTATATGTACCAAAGTGCACATGAATTCTGTATAAAAGTAGAAAACAAAACAAAAACCTGAAAAGAGAGTCCTGACCCATCACACATTTTTTCTCTAAGTTGCTGATTGTCCTCAAAATGTAATTAAAGAGGAGTAGAGAAAGGCTATACTCAAGTGTGCATTCTTTTCCTTCTGTCATATTGGGCTCACAGTGTTCAGAATATGCTCCTATTTTGGGCAGTGACTTCCAAATAAATAAATTCCTTTTATTTGTAGATATGCTGAAAGAGAAAGAGGTAGTGAATTTAAACACCAGCCCCATTAACTCCCCATAGCACCTGTGGGTTAGGATGAGTTTCCTTCCATTTACACACTGCTGTATGGAATGTTATAAGGAATATGAGCAAATACCAGTGATAATGAACATAAAGTGAGAAACTGGTTTTGTTACAGCACTCAAATCACTTCCCTACCATGGTGGATGGTGTCTGATGGGCAAGACGATTGCACCTCATTGTGGTGTGTGGTGCAGTTTGTGGAAAGGAGGTTCAGCACAGCCCACAAAATTGTAGTTGCAGGCACAGCTACCACAGATGGCTGGTGTGCAAGATAAGGTCTTGGCAAGGGAGGGGGACAATTAGCCTGCCTCCCACCACATTTCCCCTTATTCTGTAGTCAGATTTCCCTTATTCAGAGTTTGTTCAGGGTAATTGTTCACAGACAATATATTTTTGTGTTCACGGTGCAATCAGAGGCTGTTCTCACTTGAAGCAGAGCACATCTCTTAGGTAGTGCTTTCTGCCAGAATGTGGAGGCTGAGATCAGAGTGAAGCTTTATGAGCTCCATTTGGTGCTTTTTACTTCCGTCTTGTTTCTCTCTCTGCAGGGGATGTGAAACTAGATTTGTCCTGTTTCCACAGCAGGGTTTTGGTTTATTTTGTTTTCCCAAAGCATTTCATTCGGTGGCGCAAATCCAGAGGAGAGTGTATTGCAGAGATGGATTTGAATGTCAGACAGAAAGAGTTGCATTTAATAAACTCTTTGTTGTAAACTATAGAAACTTGAGAGCAGGAGGCCCCTGTTTAATACAAACATTCTGTGGCTAAATTATCACTCTAAGTATTTGCCCTGAAATATAAAGAGGAATGAGACAAGGTAACTTTGCTAAAATGGCTGTTTATGGAGTTTGAAGCTCAAACTTGAAATTCTTCAGTTATGGTTATCCTCTAAACTCTCTCCATCTTCCATCTGCCTTTGTCTTTTTACTTAGAGGTGGCTGCCTAATAGAACTGAGTGAAATATAAGACTACTTAAAATGAAATTCAAAAAACAAAACCAACAAAAAGCCCCACCAAAAATAAAATTAAAAGAAAAAAAATCCAATAAAGTTTTAAAGCCTTTTAGAGAAAAAAAAAATTATGATGCTTTACTAAAATTGTGCATTACTTGAAGATGATAACCCAACATGCAAACAGCTGAACATGTAGCTCCCATTATGTATGCCACCACTGCTTATCTCCTCTGCTACCCTGCTTTTGAAAACTCTTTTCTGTATCACAGCACAAGCTACCTATCTGTGTTGATCTCATTTTGAAGTGTTTTGTCAACATGAGCCTATTATGAAATTAAAGGTCAGTAAAAGGCCAGGCATTCGTTGGGGTAAGCACTGCACGCTGGAAAGGGAGGGGTCAAGAATGCCTCATCACATCCCAAGCCTTCAGATGTGCCTCGTGAGCTGTGCGTATTCCTGTTAGGGAACAGAGACGCCGTAAAGCTTCAGTCGACCCCTCATTCACAGCAAGACACAATATGCCAGTATCTGTCACATTCCAAATCCTTAAAACACTATTGAAGTCAGAGAATTCAAAGTCCCAGATTCTTCGGTTCTTTTGAGATCAACTCATTTTCTTCCTTGCCATTCTAGTAAATCCGACATACATACATGCACACACATACTTGTGTAGACGTACTGACATCTTTCCAGAGCATGAAATTCAAAAAAGTGAACAAAAGCATGAGTTTGTCCCCTTGTCCTGTCACTTTCTGACAAAAAAAAAATAAGAACTTCATAAGTTGTTTATATTCCAGCTTTATTTTCTTCCATTCACTCTTTGCCAGGAGCAAAGTCTAAAGGATTAAGACAAGAGCAGCCCTGTGTTGTAGTTGTATATTATATTTACATACATACAACCTGTTCTAAATTGTACTGAAAAAAAGGTAGTATTTCCACTTTTGCTCAGAAAGAACTGATGCAGCATTGTTCACATTTCCCTGCTCTTTCTCCATCTATTTTGGAATTTGATGAGCAATAGCATATAGGCATCAGTAAAGTCTGCTATCCCTCCCCTTGCTCTTTTGTCTGGTTATCCTTTTCCTAGGAAAATGAGTCTAATCTGGCTGGAGAATTTGCACCCTGATTTTCTCATAAGGCGCATGAAGTTTTTTAGATAACAGTAGGGACAATTTCTGGTCTTATTGAAGTTGTTGGCAGCTCTCCAGATGATTTGTTATAAGATTTGACCTTGAGAAAAAGGATCAGTCACACTCATCTCCTTTTAGTTCTGAACTAGAATGACCCATATCACTGCCCGGTGATGGCTGCCTAGGATACTAGCAGTGAATTTTTGGAAAACGATCAAAAGTTCAAATATATGCAAGAATGCATGAAACCCACTGTCTAAGAGAACAAGACAGAATGCAGTTTGCCACAGCAAATATGTGTTTAAATACAACCAAATAAAACTGGAAGCTTGATATGAAAGACATCTATGTCCATTTTATTATTTTTCTATATAATCTCAATTTAGGATGAGGTCTGGAACAGTTCTCTCAACTTATGTGTACATTTTTCTGCTTTTTCTAAAATCTTTTGATTGCAGAGCACTATAAATGGTGCAAAACAATGTCTCTTTTCCAAGTTCCCTACAGTGAGCGACTTAAGAGCATTTAGTTTTAGCTTGTATTAGGACTTCGTGTCCTCAGGGAACAGATTCTGCCCCTTTGATCTCTAGATATAAAAATCACTGTTTCCCAGTGGTTACAGAAGATCATTGGGGCCCCAGAAAAGTGCCATGAAGATGCAGAATGAGGACCTTGTAACTCCAGTCCATTTCCAGCATGGCTGTTTCTTTTTGTATATTTTGAAAAAAAATATTAATGATCTCCAGTAATCCCTGTTTCTGAAATTCATTTTAAACTACTTATATAATTTAGCAACATGCATTAGGGAAGGGAAAAAATAATTTTAAAGAAATAGTCATACTCTCTAACCTTATAATAATTTCTTTTATGTGTTTATGTGTGCAGGTAGTCTGCAAAATAAATTCACAGGCATATAATTTTGTATGTCTGTATGCTATGCAATGGCCCTTCCCCTGGGAAAGGAGTTGATCTAAACCAAATTCAAATCCAACAGTTTTCCCTGTCTTTTGGAGGGAAGGAGAGGTAGGGAGTCAAAATAGAAGATTTCATTACAATACAGTTCTGTCTGCAGCTGAAGGCATTTCACTAATGTGTTGCTATCTGGAGTTTTCCCATTCAAAATTTCTTGTAGGAGGCGAATTTTCCAGTTGGTTTGACTTTGTTGTTAAAAAAGTCAAGCTGATTTTTTTTCTTTTCTTTGATTAAGTGAATAAAATGTTAAGGGTAATTAAGCCAAGGAGAGGTTTAAATCTTGTTGATTTTTTTTTCGCAGTTCCTAACCTGGTAAACAAAGTGCTTGTATACATCTTTCCAGAGATAATTTAAAACTACTGTGCTGAAAGTATAGTGTAAAAACACCAGTTTTCACTTCAGAGACAAAAACACTTTGATGACCTTCAAACCTCGTGTGTTAAATTTGCAAGTAAAAATCATGTTTTTCATTATTTCTGTTACCTCAAGGTTATTTCAGGGCTAAGGCTTCCTGTGAAGATCAAACAAGAGGTTTTTTCCTATCTTGCACATCCTTACATATGCCTAGATTATGCCCTCTGTGAAAGTGCTAAACCACAGCCGCTGTGGCCTTGGAGCTGGAGGGAGGATTGCTTGGTGTTATTAAGGCTCTGATCAGCAGACCAGACCAAGATCTGGCTGTTCCTGTCTGGCTCAGTAACCTTGGAAAAGTCAATAATATACTTGTGCCTACATTCCCCAGCTGTAAAAGGAAGGGGATGCTCTTTCCCTGCTGCAGAGGTACTTTGGAGATAAACCTGCTCTCTGAAACTGATGGTGAGTACAGGAAAATGTGCCTCTGGATCAGCTTCCCAGCCCGTGCCGTATTTTCTTGACAGCACATGGTCCCGAAGATCCCCCAGAACATCATCCATGCTTGCAGGCAATTGCAGCAGGCCTCTCCACTCCCTTCCGAGCACACCTTGTCAGCAGCTGCTTTGGGAAGTGTCCACATCTCCCTCCCTATTGCGTAGGGCTGTTGGCACAGAGGAGACTTCTGTGTGCTCCTCTCACCCTTGCAGGATGCAGTGAGTGAGCTTGGCCAGCCTGGCTCATTTGGAGTTTTTGATAACCTCTGCAGAGTGAAAGTGGTTATTTCAGAGCAGCAGTGTAGTGCTGTTTCTGTCACACACTATCTGCAAACGCTAGTGTTCCTGATACATTTCTTTTTAAATGTTTTGCTGTAACCTTTCTCACATAGGCAGATCATATGTGCCCCAGATACTAACAGGAAGACAAAGTTTCCAGTTCCATCTGCTGCAGTGTAGAACAATTTTATCCACCATTCACTGGGGGAAAGCAATTCTGATTTAAATGGCACATAAGCTGTGCATTATTAGTCTGATAGGATAAAGTATTACAGGTTTCTTCCTAGTGGGTTTTTATATGTGAGCTGGAAATA
The DNA here is from genome assembly GCA_013397915.1 of Daphoenositta chrysoptera. Lineage (NCBI taxonomy): Eukaryota > Metazoa > Chordata > Aves > Passeriformes > Daphoenositta > Daphoenositta chrysoptera. Next base: position 495,268 of record VZRO01000431.1, on the reverse strand, counting down.
ACTGTGCTGCATGAACTTTAAGTGGAGATCTATAAAACAAAAAAAAACCCTTGTGAAATAGCAGGGGTTGAACTTTACATCAGTGATGTCTGCTTAGCACCTGGACTGCTTGTTAAATCTCCCCAGAATGATTCTTCCACCAAAATACCTGACCAGCTCTTCTCCAGCAACTTTCAGCAGAGATAGGCAGGAAATCCCATCAAAAAAACAGCCAAAAAAAAAAAAAAAAAATGCAACTCCCTTGGAGCCACCACAGTTTGGAAATGAACAGTTAACAAATGCAACCTTTTCACTGATGCCCTAAATTCCTTTGTCACTTAGTAACAGCCTGTACAAACTACGCCTCCACGCCTGACCTAAGTTATATCATGTTGCCATGTTGTGGAATAATCTATAGTTGAATGTCTACAGAAGATTAGTTATAAGATCCATGATATTATAATGAAAAATTAGAGTTTTTTACTAAATAAATTTACAAGATTTATTTAGTGAAAATATCACATCAGTGTAAAAGAGCAAAATAAAAAATAAGTTCACGTGCTGTGCTTGGATTGAGAGACATGTCACTATGTACCTTCTTAACCTCCTAACACTGCTAATGGGAATAGTGATAGCCTTTGTCTCCCCTTTCGGCTGCAGCAGACCTTGCTGCCTGCCAGAAGACAGCTTTCCAGCGGAAAGCTTTCTACAGCAAGCTGGTTCTTACTAATCATTTTGTCAATCCTCCCTAAGGCATCACTGCCTTGGGTCAGGTTTGTGGCATGATCACACCTTTCTAAATACGTGGGATTTTGGTAGAAGTAGCTCAGGTTTGTATCAGTGTTACTGTGCAGAAGCTTGTCTGTTGATTTCAGCAGGAATTTACCTGGAAAAAAGATATATCATTGAACAGCTAAATGTTAACTGTTCAGGACCAGTTGAATCCTATACGTCACCAACATACCTAAATGTGAGCTTAATTTGGTTTTCTCTTTTCCTCAAAATTAATGATTTCTTTAAGTTTATTGTTTGGAGTTCTGCTTTCTTCATTTCTAAGTAGGTAAACATGCTCATCTGTTAATGTGTAGTTGTAGTACACAATTCATAGATAATGCTGAGAGTTAATTCAGTGTGGAGGTGGGGTGGAGGGAGATGTTCGTGCTGGGAGCCTTTGTGACACAGAAACAAAAGCACTAAGTTGTTTTGAGAGAGATTTTCCGCGCTAGAAAAAAGGCCTGCAGAACGCCTGTCCAGCTTTGGCTAATAAAAGTACGTTCGAAAGTGAAAGCAAATAGGTGCCGCAAGCAGGGGGAAACAAACGCGAGGTTCAAACGCCGGAGTGGCCACGCAGTCAGCTCCGTGCGGCTTGGGTTCGGGAGGGATTCCTGCCCGGAGAGGCGCGGTCGGACGGGGCCGCGCTCAGCCGTGCGGGGCTCGGGGCGCCACGTGAGGCCCCGGCCCCCGGGCGGCGGCGAGCGCGGCGCGGGGCCGGCAGCCCCCGGGGGACCTGCGCGAAGGAAGGAAGGAAGCGGATCACAGTGTATGAAGTCTGAGAAGTGACAGCGTTTTGCACTGGAGGCAGCTGTGTGAGGTTACCTGAGGACAATGTCTGGCTCTGCTGGCTGATTGCTTAGAACATTGGAGAAAAAAAAAAAAAAAAAAAAAAAAAAAACCCAGTTAATGGGGCCATCTCCTAAACAAACCAGATATCCCTTTCGCCATGCAGTCCCTGTTGAAAAGAGTATAATTTTACATTAACTACACTGGATAAGTAAGAATTTGTTATGTTCCAACTTTATCCAGGAAATTCCCTTTTAACCCAATTGTCCCTATTAAGTGTGTCAGCTCTTCTTTTAAAAGCTCTGCTGTGCAAAGGCAAATTAGTATATCAATGAGGAAGCACGTAACTTTAGGACAACAAAAACTGGGAAGCCCTTATCCATTTCTTCAGAAAGAATTCTTTATTACAAAATATTGCAACAAACTCTACTTGCCTACAGTCATTTATAAAAATTAAATTTATTTTTGTTCATATTTATTTTTCACTTTTAAACCTTAACAACACAATTATACGTGCCACTTTCATTTTCTTTAATGTACTTTAATTTTGTTCAGAGTTGATTTAAAGTTTCATTTTCAGATTCTCATCTAAATATTGAAAATCTAACCTGAAAGTACCTCCTAAGACTGATCTACTCTTCTTTGCCCTCTTCTTAAATTATGCATAACATAAACTTGACAATAGGTTTAATTCTGAAACGCTTTATTTATGTCAGTGTAATTCAAAGCCTAAGGGAAAACAGTTAATCTTATGTACAATTAGTATGTAGCTCAGTTTAGCTGAAGTTCAGTGTATTTCCTTCAAAAATGAGCATCGGGGAACAGGTCCACTGCTGTCTTCTTGAAACCTGTGCGAACTGTTGGCTACTTCAAAGCATCCTGGATGGGCACTACCCAGGCTCTTGGAAGTTCTCCTGTTTCCAAGGCAGCTGTGTAGGTAGGTATATTAGCCATGGCATATATGATTTATGCACTGTTTTTAGAGCTGTCAGAGGAAAACCGGTTTTAGGGAAGAAGGGAGCAGCGCTGTTGAAGTGGGGTTTTCACCTTTCACGTGCTATTTGTTTCCCCATCCTAGTCTGGTTTTTGAGAGTGCTGTCTTTTGTGGAGGAGATGATCGGTGCCCCAGAAAAATGGACCCTATGGATGTTGCTGTTCAGTTGCTTTTTGATTGAGGTGTTTGGAGAGAAAAGTTAAATAATTTTTTACATGAGCTCACAATCAGTTTGGGCATACGGCCCTGTAGGACCATCCTAAAGATGACTGAGTGGTTTGAGTATGTTTCTAATTTGTCTGCTTCTTAGCAGTAGATATATAAGATATGCATAGCATAAATGCATTTTTTTAGGGGTGTTTGATGCCTCTGATGTAGTTTTTGCTCTGAACATGGTATTTTTAAATGCTTATTTGTATATGAGGAATTGTTAACACCTTTTATTGTACTATGGTTTAAATTTGTGGGAATTCCATGGTTTGCTATAGTATCACTGCATCATATGAAATGCACACAGTCTTTCTAAACGCAGTGAAATGTTTATGGTGTGATGTTAATCTTCAATTTGGGGCCCAAAAGTTGTTTTCACTCATGTAAGGAGTAGCCAGACCCAAGCTGATTTTAACAGATGATGCATTTCTATCCTAAAATGGATTTAAAGGGATTCTTTATCATACTGTTCAGTCCCAGGTGTGTCATTTTTTTTCTTCTGCTCCCAATATGGGTGTTCCTGTTTGGTATTTCAGAACCTAGATTTTCGTTTAGCAATTAAAGTGCGTGATTCAAGTCACTCCTTCTGTATTTTATGAATTTTTTCCAAATATAGTATTTCTCTGCCTACTGTTGATTGAGCAGAATGGGACTTGCCTACACAAAATTTCTTAGGAAATACAATTTGCACATCCAGATTTCTGACTACACCCACTCTCCCCATTATTGCAAGGTGTTAATCTAGTTGTACGATGTTGCTTGCACAGATGCATACATACATACCCTCTTCAAAAATAGTCTGTGTGCCTAAATCCTTATGGGAGAGCTAGGTCTGTATGCTCCCTGAATATTTAGCCCTTGTGGTTACTGCAACAGAGCTTTTGTGAAGACTCTTCCGTATTTTTAGAAGGTGCTTTTAGTAAGCAGTTTAATCCTAAGCAACAATTGAGTTCTTTTGCAGCAAATTTTAATATAAAACTAATTTAAAAATTACAGATATCCATTTTAACAGTACTTTGGATTTGAGCAGTTCCTTTCCAGAAACCTACCCTGGAGAAAATGGTTTTAATCAGGTTAAAATGGAGGCAAGATAGAAAAAAAAAATATTTGCTGTGGCGTGACTGGAGCAGTGCTAATGAGCTCTGCTCTAATACATGAAGGAACATATGGCCCCCATCTGAATACAAACTGGACACAAAGCAGTAATTCAGCTGAGATGTCCTGAATATTGTAAACTGGGTGAATGTGGTTGAAGGTGTTTATAAATGGTGGCTGAATCCCACACACTGACTCACTGCCTTCTAATGTCTGGGGCTCAAGGTGCTATTTGTAAGAGTATAGAAAATGACCAGTAGAGGGAATTCTTAATTAATGCTAACAAAATAGCAAACTGAAGTGTTATGTTATGAAGAAAAGACTTCTTGTGTTCATGACGCAGCAAGAGACGGATTATGGAGAGGGCAAGTTAGGAGAAGAAAAATCCCAGGACAAGCAAATTGAGTATTTACTGGCAAATAATTGCTCTCTTAAGCTGTGGCTCTCTTCCTAAATTCTTGGCATTCCTAAGCACTAGGACTATTTTCAAAAAATGCATCGTTACAGAGTAGATGTAAAAAAACCTCTCAAAGGCTGATGGTGCAGACTTGTGCAGGTAAGAATGTGTGTATTACTGCCTCTATTTCTTCTAAAGCTTTAGATTGCCATCATTTACAGGACTGCTACTTTTTTCTGTCTCTGTTAGAGCTGGTGTTTTGGTTTCACAGTTATATTTCGTCTGAAAGTTGGGGAAGTGAGGATAGTCTTTTAGCCAGGCTGCAGTGTGTGCTTTTCTGTCAGCACAGAGGTATCGACGGACAAGGAAACAAAACAAGCTGGGAGAAAGTATATGGCCTGGTTTTATTTAGTTTAAGTGGGTGCTGGCTTCTATGGAGGTGCCTCTAATTAAAAAACTACATATCAGTTTATTGTGGGGCAGGAACTTACTGCCTGTATATGCTGGTATTGCCATGCTGATTTCACTGGAGGGAGGCTCGTGAGATGCTGCAGGGAAGGAACTTTTGGTAAGGGACTCTTAAGGACTGCCTGCATCCCCAGGGCCTCCCTAGGTGTGGCTCCCAAGAGAAATGAGATGTTTGGGAACCCACTCTGTTTGCTGCTGACTACAGTTTGCCTACCTGTTTCCTACTCCTTTCCCTCCCAAATTTCACCACTTTTAGCCAAGTTTGATGGGTGAAAGTTTCCAAGATACCTAAGCTTCCATATTTTTAAAAGTAGACAGCTGTTTAAAGGGGAAAAGTTCTTTTAACAGCCTCTCTGTGTGACACGCAGCCTCATAATTATACCGAAAATTATGCATCAGATACTAAACTCCGACAGAAATCTGTTATAAAAGAGGATCATTTGACTCTTCAGAAGCTGGCTCAAATTTACAGAGGATTTTATTTTTGTTTATTCCACATGCGAACTTCATTTTCTAATACTAAAAAAGGGCATGGAGATGTATAGGTGGTTAAGAATACTTTGTCTTAAAATATGACTCTTACTCACACCTTAATCATCAAATAACAAAACTGTAAAACTGCCATTTTTTATCAAACCTACAAAATGCTGTCCTTCATTTCTTTTCCCCACTTCATCATGTGCATTAAAAGTAATTGCTAAAACAATCTCAGTTCTCACAAGTAAATGAAAACAGCACGTATTCCTGAAGAGCAAATGTGTTCCTTTGATTTTAGAGGAGGTTTATTTTGATTGTACTGACCATGTTCAGGAGTGGTGAACAAGCTGAACACTTGATGGATGAGGGTATATATGTATTGGAGACACAGCTCTGGAAAGCCACACAGAAAGCATCACAGAACCCAGTATCAGATCCTTCAGAAAAAAATACCAAGTTCCCCATAAAGAGTAATGGTGGTTTAACTTTTAACACAGGGGTAACTTCTCATTAATAGGTATCTAATTAAAATTGACCTACATCTTTAAACATGGGCAGTTTTCAGTCCTCATAGTTTATTGTACCATAATTGTGGATATTCTGTTTATTCAGTATTATGCTAACTATTTATATAATTACTATTATATACTATATTATTTTATATATATTATATTATGTTATAATAATTATCATTATTATAAAAACCTTTCTTATTGCAATAATTAGTCCTTTTTAAACTGACAAAATCTTGGCCCATCTGGGGTTTTGGGTACAGAGTAATGGTAGTTTATTAAATAGCATGTGGATGAAAACTAAAAATCCGTTTATTGGTTTTAGTGTTCTGCCTTTTAATGACTGTCCCCTCTTTTCTTGGGAAGTCAGATTTCTTTTATTTTCTCTGTGCAGTTATATTTATATCACTTCCACTACATTCAGTATTTTTTGTTTCTTTGTCATTTTGAAGCTTTCTAAACTTTTCACATACAAAAAGCTCTTGAGGGTTTTAATGAGCCTTTTACTCTCTGAACCCTTTTTGTTTCTCCTCTGTCCTATTTGCAATGGGGTGATCAGCATTGACTGCAAAACCCAAAGTGATGGCATGATAGCAACTTATTTAACCATGTTATAGTAGTCTCAGAAGTATTTCCTTTGGACCCCCAATTGTTCAGAGCAAGGCCCTGAACAACCCCACTAAATCCCTCCATTTCCTTTCCTGTGTTGGGTTCTGTGAACTTACCGAGCACTGGAAGATGGAAGCAGTGCAAATTATTTCTTTATTTCTGCTAATGGAAAGGCTAGCTACAGAATCCTACAGAAAGTGGGGGTTTTTGAAGTCAAGAGAAATATCTGTGGAGAAGTATCCTTGTACCTTGTGTGCAGCAAACTGGAAGGATTCCATAAGATAGGGATGGCTGACATGGAAAGGAAGTACAGCTTGTTCTGTGGCTTCTAGACCATCTGCAAGTGACTTGCAAGAGATGAGAGGGTGCCAAATAAAAGTACAATTGTGATATAATGGAAGTATGAATCAGTCATTGGTCTACTCTTACTGGAAAAAGCGTGCAAAGCCCGGGACTGCTCCTTGGGTGGTACTAGGATACTTCATTCCTTTGAAACGTGTGTTTCAAGCCCTAACTCCAGACCAGCAGTCACTTAGAAGTGTCTGCAAAAAAAGCTTTTTTTAGATTAGTTTAGATTAGATTGTTAGTTTAGATTGTCAAATCTTATCTTTTTATTTCTGCAGATATAGAGGCATGTTATACAAGTATGTAATACGAAGTCCCTGAGTCACAGTAGAGCATACCAAGTTGACTTTTGCTGGAAGCAAGTGAGTTTTATTCCCATTCCTTTCCTCTCAGTTCACCCCCCTTCACCGTTCTATTGCCTCCTCTTCTTGCCTCTCCTTACCTTCCACCAGAAAATTTCTTCCTTTTTCCTTAGTCAAAATTCTACCTGGGATGGTATATTTTTCTAGTAAATGATCACTTTCAGCATTGAGGTGATGAAACATACTTTATGCCTTCTTGGTTGCCCAAGAGAGAACAAATAGATTTTGAAAAGCAGATGGTTGACTAGAGAGCCCTAAGGTATCTCTGAGCTAACAGGTGCAGCTCCCTATTCAGATTCTGCAAAGCAAAGCAAAAAAAAAAAAAAAATCCTGTTTCCCAGACAAACCAGAAAAAACCAGGAAAAACAGGAAAAAGATGGACATTAAGAGTCTAAATAAATATATCTTTTTAATCATGTTTATGGTAGGTGATGCAGGGACAGTGTTTGTATGCCAGAAGTAACCATCCCTTGCAAAGAACACGGCAAGCTTCACAGCTAAAGCAGAGTGCTGGAAGGTAGAGACCTGCACTGAATTCCATCATGGCCATTCATGAGCTGAGCGATTTGCAAAACTGTTTTCACGTCTCTTTCCCACACAAAAGCAGGACAATAGCAGAGGAATAACTAATGTATCCTTCCACAGATCATTGTGAACCCTGTATGGGAAAGACTAAGGAAGGAAAAGCATATCCTACTGTTGAAATGCCTGAGTCAACTCAGTGCATGTTCCTGAAATATACAGAGTAAATTGTTGAATACCTCAAGCAAAACTGCACATGTAGGTCATTAACAAAGAAAGAAAAATCATATCATCACCACTACCTGTTTCTAGTCACATCTGTGCTATCTTCCACATTTAATATGGAGTAGACAAAGTATCTAGTCAGCCTTCCAGTGCTGAAGGAGCTGTCTGCACTTTTTCACTTCTTCTGCAGCTATTGGTAACTTCAGATGTAAGTTATACTGGGTTTTGTTCACACTGCCATAAATCCTAATTCAGAATGAAAATGGTCAGAGAATATCAATGCTTCATTATTAATAACATCATTAGGCCCTAATTTTGTGATCTTAACCTTGAGCCATCCAGCTGAAAATCCCTGGTGTGTGCTTACTGAATCCCTGCTGGGACCACTTCATTGTTGTAGGTGCTCTTAAGCACATTTGGCCTTGGGATAACAGAGCACTACGAAGTGGTGCCACCTTTCTCTAGAGTTCTGAAGAGTTATCCTTGCAGGAGCAAGTAACTTACACAAGTCAACAAAATCAGGTTTTTGCATTGCTGGAGGTGGTAAAAACAGAGACACTAACTTAGAGCCTTCTAATTTGCATACCGGAGAATAGGGTATTCTACTTCAGGGCAAAAGAAAGGAAAAGGAAATCAGGAGGATAACTAATCAGAATTCTAGCTAATAGCAAGAAATGAGGAAAGGGCATATAGTGAACATGGCTCTTTTTGCCCAAGCATTAAATATTAACGTCTTTAAAATCTAGATCGCAAGGAAAGTGTTACAGTTCATTTAGTCCAATTAGAAAACAGATTCATAACCATAATCAGATTTTAAAATTAATGAATACAGAAATAAGAAAGCAATATAGATCAATAATCTTATGTAAAAGTTTTTCAGGGAGTTATGGAATCTGGTGCATCATGCTCTCAATTTTTCCGTAAAAACATTTTTCCATTAGTCATCAGGCTGGAGCAAAGTTTATAAAAATTGGAAAAACAAGTCATAAGAGCTAAAACACATTTTGAATGTGAAATGAAAAGATGAATATGATGGAAAAACTTTTGAGGAGCTGGTAGAAAAGAAGGTAATAGGGAGATTTTTTTTCTGCTTTTGTTTTTGGTTTTGCTTTTTCTGGTTTTGAAGTCTTGCTGGAGAATTAAGTAGTGAGAATACTGTAGCAAACTGTGAATATCTGTGATACTGTTAGAGGAAAGATTGCTCTCCTGCTCTTGTTTTCAGGCAAATTGCCTTAGTTGTCCTGGTCCTTCTGTTCCACATGATCATCAACTGAGTTGAAGGAGATCTCCCTACAGCTGTGAGTAGTAATGAGGCTTTAGCATTTCTTTGCACATCACTGCTAGGATGTGACCTCTCTCCCTAGGAGGCTCACCTTTCCATTATAAAGGTTTTACTTCTTTTCTGCATGTTTAAGGCATCACTCAGGTGATCCCTTCCCTGTGCTGATGTAGAAAATGCAAGCAAACAGGAGTTCCATAGAGCTTCTTTAACCTTGGATGTGAAAGGCGGTCAGTGATGGAGGTTTCAGATTATTGGGGCAGGAGTTTTGAAGGAGAGCAAAAGAATGGATACATTTAGGATTCTTCTTAGCATATTGCATAAATGGTGCAGGAAATGCAGAGAAATGCCACAAACATATGCACAAAGGGAGGTGTCAAGACAGAATGACAGCTGCCATTCAAAACTCTGATGACACCTGAAATGTAAATAAATGTAAGGCTGTGATGGTGTCCTTTTATGAAGGCATTTGTTCTTTCCACGGTGATCTTCCCCCTCACACCAGTTCACCTACTCTCCTGTGATGCAGAATTGATGTGACATCATGAAATCCCAAGAAAAATAGAAATCAGACAAAATGAATGCTTCTACAAAGGGCAGATAATCCTGTCTTTTTAGAAATAAAGGCAGTGGTGGTGTGAGTCAGTCCTCAGAAAATGATGTTTGAAGTGAGGTGTATAAAAGGTGCAGGGGCACAGAAGCTCAAGTGTTGTGAAGAGGTGATACTGCATGGCAGGTCTGTCTGAGATTTATGTGCTGACAGGAGGACAGGTATTGGGGGTAGGAAGGCTTTTTATGATCAAGCAGAGTAGCTCAAAGCAGCACTGGTTTTATGTGTGTGAATGATAGACAGTGGTGAAACAGAGTACAGCAAAATCCTGAACCAAGGGATGGTGAGTGGGCACTTTAGAGGGGGATTTATGCTTTACGCAGCTATGGCTCAGATGATTTGGCTATGCTTTTTCTTTTTCTCACACTTTTCCGAATTTATTTTGTATTATGTATCATACCTATAATTGTTTTCTCTAGTTGTTTCTCTCCTGACATGTTTAATCCCACAACACAATCTAGTCTTGATGTTTTCCTTCTCCTTCAAAGAGTCCCGAGAGAGAAGCAAGGAAGGTAGATGTATTTGACTTTGGAAAAAGATTTGATGCCAGCTGCAAAGGAAATAAAATATATCACAGGGGTCTGCTGCGGGGCATGGAGAGAAAATATTGCTTGTTTGTGACAAAGGATTGCCTCGAAGACTGCTTCAGCTTGATCAGTCTGAAACCCATGTCTCACTGTTTCCATTACAAAGACTTTAATGTTCCTGTTTCTTTTGGAAAAGGACTTAATCTATTTTGAAATAAATCCAAGGCTCCCCAAATGTACTGTTTGCTTTCAGGCCCAGCACATGAGAGCTGTACATCAGGGTCACATTGCAGAGGGGTAAGGAGAATGTTCATTCTTTGGGTCGTGAGCCAGGTTAGCCAAGGAGTCTGCATGGGACCAGCCGCATGGCAGCAGAGGACGGCAAGGACTTGGAATGTGGGGACGTTTGGGCAGCACGGTGGTTCCTGCAGTGCAGGGCTGTGCCTCTTCCCCAGCCCGGGGGCACAAGGGATCCTGCACAGGTGGTGCAGTGCTGCACTGGGGCACTGCAGGGCTGCAGTTGGATGAGGGGATCTCAGTGTGAACAAGTGAAACCTAATAGATCTTTACTTCCCAGGAGGCTCATCTGGTTTGCATATATAAGGCAGGACTTCAGGACCTGTATTATGCATGAAGGCAGAGTAATATTTCTATGATGCTCTCTTGCTTTCAGATCTGGAACTCAGTGCTAATCATTTCTTCAGTGGATCACAGACTGGATATGTTCATTGGAGTTGATCATTACAGAGGCTTAGTACGTTAATTCAAGTTCTCAGCTAACAGGGGCTCAATATCCTCCCCAAACGCCCAGTGGCTTTCTATCCAGGCATAGCTTTCTGACATGGTCTTTTTCTTTCCCTAATCCTGAGATATTCCTAATCTCTTCCATCTTCAATCCCCATTTTTCTAGTTGGCAGCAAGAACTATTTCAGTGCCTACTTGTGGGTCTCATTCCCAACTTATCATTTTTATATTATTAGTTTCACCTAGTGTTAAAATACTGCTACAGTTTTAATATGTAGGAAAAAAGAAAGCAAATTCACCTTCAGAAAGGGAAAATACAGCCTTTAAATTTGTGGTGGTCATCTCTGATGGTGTATCCCTGGTGATGTTTTGAAGTTCAAGGGTTTTTATTATTATTTTTCTTTCTGTAGTGTGTTTCTGTATTTGTATCAACTGCTGATACTTTTACATTGGAGTTTTTGTTTGGAAATCTTACAGATTGTTTGGGTTTTGTTTTTTTTTTATTAAATTTCTATTCTTCTAATTCACCTTTTAAGAGAAATTCTGAAAAAACTCTCATGTAAGATGAGCTCAAGTAAGCTGCTGCCAGCTGGTAATTTCTTTGTACTTTAAGTGGGATTTGTGTTTCTCATGGACTAGCCATTTTTCCCTGAAACAACTTGTTAGACCAATCCATAGATCCAGAAAAATACAAGTACGGGTGACAGGGGTGTTGGCACTCCTAAGTTACTGATATGAGAAGATGCCTCATTTCTAGGAGACCACCCTTCTCCTTTGTCAGCTTAAAACTGTCGAGTTTTAAGCTAGCTTGGCAGAAGTGGAGAGGCTGCAAGGAGACCCAGTTCCTACAGGTTTTTTTCTGAACCAGAATGAGGCAGAGGCAGAAATTACTCCTGCCTGCAAAGGAGGCTGCAGTGTGCACTCCAGAGACCAATGTGAGTGTTGTCCTTCCAGCTGGGCCAGTCGTCTTTCCCAGATTGGTCTGGTGCTTCCTACTCCTGAGCACTTGCCAGGTTCCAGTCCCTCAGTGTGGAAGAGGGATCTGGAGGAGCTGTGAGTGTTGGCCAGGGTGAAGAGCGAAAGAGCATGGGAGGAAGAAGTGGGAGAGGGCAGTCATAACTGGGAAGACTGGGGATATCGTGGCCAGGATGTCACAGAGGAAGAGAACTCAAATCTAAAGGAAACCAAGTCTCGCTGATGCTGTTACTTGTGGGATGACTTGCTTAATTCGTATAACCTCTTGCTTGTCAGCATATGCAGAGGTACTTTAACAAAGAAACACTGTTTTGAGATTAAAGAGGAGTTGGAGGGGAAAAGACACAAGCTCTGGTCTTCAGATAATACACATGAACTTGACAAACTGATTGTAATGTCTCTGTCTTGAATTCCTTATCTCCGAGCAAAGAATTAAAATACATGTGTGCTTCAGAGGGGAGCTGAGATACTTCATCCACTTGGAAATGATTTTTCTCCTTTAGGAGACAGATGCTTTACCTTTTCCATGAAAAGTTGTAAATGTTTCAGAAACAATTAATGAAGCTTCCTGACATCCTCTTGGGTGAGGAAATATGATTGCTGTGGGAAAACTGAGGCAAAAATCTGTCATGTGAATATTTTATTTTAATAGTTAGTGAACAGGGAAAAAAGAAAGTATTACTGTAAAACACATGAGCAAGATTGTGGAAAACTTTGGCAGAGGAAGGTTCTGAGACAAATTCTGTCTTGATTGGCATCTGTTGAAGGTCAAAGTGTCTACTCAGTGTATAAGGCAGGATTAAATTTGGCTCATGGTGTAAATATAATTAGGAGATTTACCTCTTGGTATACCTAATTTCAAAATGTACGTGCTGCATAAGGCAGGCTTATAGAGCAGAAGTAAATACTTTGAAAATTGACTATGGGAAAAGATAAACTTCCTTTGGTTTCACAACAGTAGTAGTCCCATGACTTTTTACATGAAAACCACCAGCCTCTTCAGTCAATATCAAAAGAACTCCAGCAAAATGCACCACACCATCTCAAGGCGTTGGTGTTGTGTACAGATTAACAATTCCTATTTAAGGATTTGGAGATTGAGACACAGAAATGTAGCAGCCCACACAGCAAATAAAGTGGCAATAGAGAAAGAAAAAACCAGATGCCCGGACCTTTCCCTCTGTTTAAATCAGAAGATCCATAGTCCTTGGAAGCATCCATGTGTCCGTAGAGCTCAAGCTGATTTTTTTGCTTTCAGCCTGTGTGTAACCTCAGATGATCCAATTGTTTTGACTCTGTCATCCCAAAATCCAAGTCTTTCAATCAGTAATCCTAGGTAGTCTCACTTCTTTACCAGGACAAGCCTCCCTTTTTTTTTCTTAATCTCTAGTAGATTTTAGACTGAACACACACCAAGGAATAGTCACCACATGTTACTGGCAGATTGTAATCCTATGGATATGTGTGTACCAGTATGTATTGAATAGGTAACTGTAATACCTGTGGCAATCCCTTTCCCCCTTAGACATTTATACTTTTTTATCAGTTCAGTTTGTAAGTACATCCGTTAGTCACGCATAATATAAATAGAGGAAAAAGTAAAAGATTCAACTGATAGGAAGTGAAAAATTTATGTTGAAAAGAAATAGAACCACACATAAGCATCGGGTACATACTGACGCTCAATGATTATTTTAGTTTTTTATTTGCTTGAGAGGTTTTGCTTTTTTTTTTTTTTTTTAGGGCAAGCTTCTCAAGAGTCAGCAATTACTTTATATTCATGGAAGTCAATGAGTGGTTTATCATGCACTTTAGGTGAAACAGACCTGTACTCCACATTGTGAAAGTCTCACCCCAAAATAAAGCCAGGTTCATATGAAATAAAAACCTGAACAAGCAAAAAAAAAACCAACCGACAACTGAATAACTGATACACACCTTTACTTTTGTAAAGGTATCCTGACTCAGATATGGAAAGAAAATGAACAGAAATGGGCATTATTTCATATCCAGGGAGAGTTGGTCCTTTCCAGCACACTAGCCTTATTTAAAAATTGCTTGGTTTTTAATTGTCTTGTAGCCCACCTCATCTGTGCACCCAGAGGATTTTCCTCTGGCCTTTTAAAATCTACAAAGTTGTTGGGAATACTAGACGAGAACACACTTCTCTTTCTACTTGCTTATGCAATTCCTAACTGGTAACACAAAAAGAAATAAACGCTAATTATGTGAGGTTCTTTTCGGAGAAGAATTGGGTGATGAGGGGAGCACTTGACTTCTGAGGTCAGAAATCAGAGACTAATTCCCTGGCACTGTCACAAGTTTTGGACTGCTCGGTTGCTCTCCCTGGGTAAGGGCAACACTTTCCAGGACAGCATTATCCAATTCTCAAGTTGTCTAGATGCCATATGTGCCTGACCCCTGATTATGCTGTGGGGTTAATTATGATACCTGAGACTTATCCTGATTTTACTGTATTTCTGTTGTTCAAAGTGTGTTAAATGGCCGTAGTTTCCTCTGGCACTCAAAATCTGAGTGGCCCCTTAGTTTGTAGAGGGGAAGTTCACTGGTGGTGTTAATGACAAATATTTGAACTGACCACTTCCACTATAGTCATATTGGAGTCTGAATTCTCTAATAACTGTAACATAAGATTAGGAGATCTGGTTACCAACTGGTCTTTAGGCATAAGAAATAGACATTTGCATTCTTTTGGCCCTGAGCTGTAAATCATGAGGGACAATCCTCACTTTGAATGCCATGCTTATTCTCAGCATGATGTGTGTGGTGAAGAAGGCGTTGAAAGAAAGCATTAAGGCTAGGATAACATCAAAGAAAATGCTTCAAATTTTACTCTCCCTTCTATAGTGGATAAATTAAAACAAAATGAAACACCAGCAAACTTGAAAATAAAAGCAAATGTGTATGTGTGGACTATGACAGTTTATTCTGAAAATCAAAGTAAATTCTTCCCCCTCCCAAGCCATTGTTCTAATGATGTAATGCTCTAACCTAATCCTCTGCCTTGCTTTCTTTGATGTACCTTCTCAAATTCACTGGCCAGCCTATATGGTGACTTTGAGATTTTTGATTTCCTCTAGCTCGGTTGGCTTTCAGAGCTACACCAGGTAACTCTGCTGATACTACATTGTGCTTGGAACAGGATGTAAAGGGATGTCACTTTCTTGCACCAACATTCTCTGCAGGCATTGAAATAAAAAGTTCAAACACACCCCCACTCAACACCTAACATGTGGGGGTGACTATAGGAAGTAGGAGCATTTCAGGAAGAAGGAGTCTTAAGTAGACAACCTCAGTCTACACCCTCCTTTGAATTAGAAGTCACATGGCACAGTAGCCTTTTTATTAAAATAAAAAAAAAAGGGGTCTAATCCATTTCTTCTCCCCCTATGGCTTTGTGCTTTATTTTGTTTTACAGTAATTACACCCTGTATGGCAATGTCCTGTCTAGCAGGCAAACATTACTGCGGAATACAATCACAAGTTCCACCAAACCATTCCCACAGTCCAGACAAGGCTGCCTCCTGCCTCGGGACACACCAAGACAGTCACAACAGTGAATTCCATTCAGCTGGAGCTAAGAGACGCTTTTACTATTCGACAAAAATAAATCCAGAGAGAAACTAAATGACTTTTCAAGTAGCAGTCAAGGTAAAATATATGTGCATGGAAGGGGTGTAAGAGTCAAATCCTACGTGTGTAATGTGGACGCCAATTGTAATCAACAGCTTACTTTTCATGTGTTCCGTGAGGAGATAATTTAATTGTTCTCCCAGCTTTATGAGAGCAGGTGCCTTGTGATGCGTTTCCCCCATGCATTCTGCCACGAGGGGTTTCCCACGTGCCATGTAGCATGGGGGGCCAAAGGAGGCGTTGTGCCACTGAATTCCTCTCTGTCTTGGGTGAGTTAGTGATTCTATTCAGGTTTTGTGAGCTGAAAAGAGTAGGAAGGGTTCTTCCATAAACAACTTGTGAGAATTGTTGATATATTAGGGGACAAAGAACATTGATCTTAGTAATACATTTGTCTGAATAAGCACATCAGTGTTTGGCACATTGTTATTAACACCTTTGTGCACTCCTTTTCTTCCTCAAAAACAATGTGCATGCATACAAATAAACCTACATTTTCAACTTTTATGTCACTGCATGACTATGGGGACAGAGGAGAGACATCCAGCTGTACAGATATACTAAATACGTCCTCCATTATTTGTTGCAAAATTAGTTTTTTGGACCCTACTGATTACAACAAGACACATAGTTATTACTGAGGTTATCAGCTGTAGGAAAGAAACACTGTCTCATCTCTATACCACATAACCCATTCTTTTGTCAGCTTACATTATAAATAAATAACAAAGCAATTTGACACATGCCCATTGATTAAAAATAAAAGTTGTCAGAGTGAGAGGAGAAAGACAAAAATATGAATTATTAATAACAATATTAAGCAATGCAAAAAAGATGCTTAACATGCAGGAAAGTCCCTGAAAAGTCACTTAGTGAAGGGGAAAGAAAGGACCTTCCCTCTATTACTACTTTGTCTTTTCTTTGCTACTTGGGCCCTTGGAATTCGGGGTGACTAAGTGAAAGAGGATGATTCTGTTAATTTGTGTAATCTTGTTTACCTCATCCTTGGTGTTTCTAACATGTGCTGCCTGCACACATAGAAGCATCATGTAAGGAATGGAGTTGACTTAAAGTGATTGTGTTGTGTCATGATTGGGACTGGCCATTTTATGTTACTGAGCAGTCTTCCTGGCAGTGGGTTTGAATGACCGATGGACAGCCCTGGCACATCATTTGGAGAAGTTAAGGTAATTTATACTCTTTCAAAATTCTGTATATCACACTTACCTGTGGTTTAATATGCAGGTATTAAGGTATACAAAAATGCTAGTAGTAGTTTGTGTTCTGTACCTTGCAATGCTTCAAAGTATAAAACATAAACAGTACCCTAGTAGCTGGCATAATTATGCATTTCTTTTCCCACCTTCTGTCGCTTGTTTTGGTTGCAACTATTTAAATGCTTTAATTTATAAGACCAGTGTGAATGGCTGTTGGGTATATTGACCATCCTGGCAATACTTAATTTTCCATCTGTGAAGATCAGATTTCTTTTTTCACTGAAGAGAAAAAGGAGGAAAAGTACACTAGTGAAGAGAAAAAGAGACAATTGCACAGTGTTCACAAAAGCTGTAGGAAACCCCTCAGTGGCAATCCTGTTTGCTGAAGAATGCTCTTGCCCTAAAGCAGGTACAGTGTGTGCTATCACAGCAGAATAGCTAATCAGAAAGTTTTCCTGGTAGCGCCAGAAGTCCGATCATGGTTGAAGTTATGCTGTCTCTAGAGGGGTATTTTATATTAGACTTCCTCATGGCCAGTCTAAACATTGTTATTTGTAGCTGGGGAGATGACATAATCTTAAAAAAAACCCCAAACCTGCAGGAGCAGTAAGGCTCCTACCCTGAGCTTATAATGTTAATGTTTTGAATTAACAAACTGTTAATGGTTTCACAACATGATCTCCCAATTATTGTGTTTTAATTCTGGAAAACTTCTTTTTATGCATTTTTGGTTTACCTAAGGGCTAAGCACTTGTAGCTTCTATGGATTTCATGAAACTCCAGAAATGCTCAGAGCTTTTGAAGGCCAGGGTCAAAGGATCTTCTCACTGGCATTTAGTTACCTGTGGTGCAGGTACCTCCATCCTCATTTGGGCTCCCTTTGCAGTCAGCTGAAAAATGTTAGGCTCTTAGAGGTGTCATTCTGCCTTGTCAAAAAGAAAGGCATCTGAAATATTCCCTCATATAAGGGATCACTTCTGTTCATCGGTTATATAGTCTGGATGAAGACTGTAAGCAGTTCAAAAGTTATCTGAAATTCTTCTATGCATGTTGTCACAAGCTTAGTAACCAAAATTAGGGAGTTGCCCTAAAAATGTTAGCCTTCGCTTTTTTGTTTCTCTGTTTACAGTGGGAGCACTGTGCAGGTTTGGAGGTTATGAGAAGATTGACTTCTCTGGGTACATAATTATAATGATGCAACTACGTATTAGGCCCTAAATGGTTTGCATTTACATTTTATGAGCTCTTTTTAGTTTCCACATACATAATGTGTAAAGATTAGCACTGAGTGGATATGCCTCAGCATGGGTACCTTACACTATTCCTGAATTTGGCTGTATATGACATTATTGGTCCTAAGTATTAATTGATATAGCCTGACTCCCCTCAGTACTTCTAATCTGCTATATCTGATCCCCAAGGTTTCCTTGAACATTAATCTGTGCATTAAAAGACTAAATTTAAGTTAATTTCATTGGTTTGAAAAAGTTATACATACCAATACTTGCTTGACAGAGCTCAAGAACACACCGAACCAAATGGAAGGGAATGGCTGCTGGGAGAGGACTGAGGTGATGGAAACAGCTGCCCTTTATCACACATACCCAAAACTATAAGCTTAAGTCAGATAAAAACATGTAAAGAGTCTATGTTGGAACTTAAAGGCAATAATTTCTTAAATTGTTTTTTGTCTGCTTGCACCATATGTAGCCTTATTCTAAAGTCTTGTACAACTGTTTGCAAGGAAATCTTTAGACAGTCAAATATTTTTTTCCTTTGAAAAGGAGATTCTTAAGAAAGTGAGTAGGCTTTAAAATTCAGCCAGGCAGCTTAAGACAACCTTTGATAAAGAATTTTAAAAATCTGGGAGGAAGCACTTTAATAATACCATTATGGTACTTTTCATCAGCCTTACTGTACCCATGTGCAAAATTTCAGCTCTGTAAACTGAAGTTTATTTATGCTAAATGATTTGCCCAATATCTTATCATGGGTAAGTGGCAGGCCAGAAATGGAACCCAGGAGTCCTAATTTGATTTCTTGTTGAATTCGGAGACAATATAATGCCCCTGAAAGAAAAACACTCAAGAATTCAAGAGGAATACTCTGCTTGAGGAGTGTCCCATTTCAATAAGCATGTGGTTATAGCGTGTCTGCGCTCCACTGACCGAGGTCCCCGAGGCTGCTTTCAATCCAAACCCATCTCCTCTGTGAGTGCCCATTGCTCTACCGAGTCTTTCAGTGCTCTAAACCAAAAGTCTTGTTCTTAGTGGCCGTACTGGGGAAAATACAGCCATCAAAAAGTGCCACTGCTGCCAGCGAAGAAAACGAGTACGGGTGAAATAAAAAGAATCTGTAGAGTCATAAGAATGTATGCTGCAGTTCGAATGCTTCCACCAATGTTGGGCTTCTTGTTTTAGAGTAGTGAAGATGAGACAGCAGATGATATTATTTGTCTTTAAATCCCTGTCTAATCATATTTACCATCTCTGTGCGATCTTGAATAAATATGGATAAGTCTCTGTGTTTTTAAATTCATATTTTGAAGTTTGACAATGCATTGTGTGAGCTTTACAGGGAGGTATTTCTGGGTTTTGAGAGAAGCCTCTTCATGTCAGCTTGTCTTCTTGGTAGCTTTTACAGTGTGTGAAGAAGGAAGGTAAGAACTAGGACAAATAACATGTTTTTCCTGCAGCATCTGGGCAAACATTTGAAATCAGTGGGTTAAATGTGTTGGCTGGTAACAGAGACTAGTGTAGACTCTGGATCTAGTCTGCAAAATTCAATCCCATAATCTTGATAGGAAAATTCAAGAGTCAGGGGAAATGCAGTCCGACACGATTTGTTCAGTCAGGACTTTGTGAATTGCTGTCTGGATTGATCTCAGTGTATTTATAAAACTTAAAAGGGATGTTCTCTCTTAAAATTCCACATTTTCCCTTGTTCAGAGGAAATTTTACATAATTTACAGCCAGTTTAATTTGTAGAGACTGAGTATGAATTTCCTCAACTATGATATGAAGGGCATAAAATGAAGTTTTGTGAGCAGAGTTTTCATTAATGTCTTATTTTATGTTTAGCCAGAAAGAGAAGGAATCTGACTTTTTTCCATTTTTGCTGAGGATAAGAAGTTCTGACATCAGTGAGTAGATGGAAAGGTAGCCATGCACTGTGTGTACAATAAAGGCTCAAGCGTGGGTGTGTGTTACCACTGAGATGCTGTAGGATACACCACCTGGCCTTCAGCTGCTTTTCCCAAAAGGCAGTTATCTCAGAAGTGCTAAGTGCTGTCTGCTGGCCATGTCCAGATGTGATTAAGCCACAGTGCTTTCCTGATGGCACTTGAAAGCCATGTTTAAGCAAATTCTTTGGGCCCTAAGCCCCAAACTTTACCTACTTGAAACCACATCTAGGGTATGATTTATTGATGATAATCCTACCATAGAGTATTTTAGGACAAATCCTTTTAAAGCAGCTATTAGATGAAATTTTTGACTCTGTTGAAATGGTGTATAATATAAAGAATACTTGGTTTCATTAATGCTGATTTGATAACATCAGTCACCCTTAGGCAGTTTAGGTGAGCCCATAGGCCAAAATTTTTACCTTTAAATGCTCTTTCTACTTGTACATGTACTAGTGGTGTGATGGGCACTTAAGAATGATTAGAATACAGTTTAACTGTTCAATGCCTGACAATATAAAAGCTCCCTCAGCACATTTTGCTGAGTGTTGTGAATATGGCTTGAGTTCCCAGACTGGCATGAGTTCATGCCTAGTAATCATAGAAAAGTTTCTTAGGAGTGGAACTGTTTTATTTAACCTCTGTATGAATTGCAGTACATATCAAACAAAAGTGAAAAACAATTTATGTCCATATTACTGAAAGCTCTGAAGGATATAAGATGGAAATATACTATCTTAAATATTAAATATATATCTTAAATACCTTAAATACCTGCAGTTTGGTAAAATCTGAAGTACAAAGGAAAAATATATATCATCTGAAGTTACTCAAGGTGTATATCAAATATTTTAAACAGCTGGATTAAAATTCTGGATAGTGTATAGCATGCATTGATCTTGTCCTAGTCCATGTGCATTATTTTTCCTAAGCTGTGAACATAAGGTTTTATATCAACTAATCAGATATGATCAACCTGATCTGCTGGGTCTTTTTTCTTTTTTGAAGACATAATCCTTATTGAAAGCAACACTGTGAAGTTTGAACATTTTCCTTCCATTTCAGGCACAGATAATTTTCTGCAGCTTTTTTTTTTTACTGTAAAAACAAAAATAATATCTTTTACAAACTCTCTTCTCAGGCCTTATTCTAGCAAAGCTCCCATTGACTTCAGTTTTTTTAACTAAATAGAAACCAAATCAAAAGTTAGGAAAGTATTTCAGGTTTATGAGCTCTATTTAGAGGGACTTGAAAGAATAGATTTATTTGGTGGTGAAATCCGAGGAGCTTTTAAATATGGCCAGTCCTATTAAAATCTTTTCCAGAAACCTATATTTTGTTGACAGTCGTCACTGACAGGTTTAGTTTCATGAAACTTCATCCTAGAAACAAGCTTAGAAATTAGCAAGGTCGGTTTGTTTTATTCTCCAATTATTTAATGTTCCACAATGGGCAGTCTCATTTATTGCCTGTAAATATAGCACAGGACAGAGGGAATGTAAACCTGCCTAATGATCATGCAGTGGAATAAGATACTGTTATCCTGGCAAACTTGGTGTTAATTTAGGAATTTGCAAGGTGTGCATTTTGTTTCTTTAATTTTTGAGATTTCTGTTTTTCTTGGTAAAGGCAAAGTTTATGATCTCTGCTTTCACTGACAGATTTATTTTGATTGTGCTTAGTACTTCGTGAATTTGGGGAAGCCATCAATACTTGGTGTTATTACTTGGTGATTTGTTTTCTGGTTAAAATTTGGTTTGGGAGATAGGAAAATGAGGATCACATCTCCAGCTATCATCCTGGGTCATTAAGTGGATGCCAGCCGACTATTTCAAGTGCACAGGTGGTGGTAGCATTGATTAATTCATGATCACAAAGTGCTTTGGTCTACTGGCATAAAAAGCAGAATAGAAGTGCAAAGTGTTATTAATGGAATGACTGCTTGGCATACTTAATATATGATGTTAAATATCTTTTGAGGCTAGATACATTATGAGTGTGACTCGACTGAAAGTAGTTATGGTTATTTCCTTAATTGAGAAAAACAGATCCTTACTGAGTGCATCAGAGTTTCAGCCCTCATGATAACCTCCTGGTTAGGATTGTGGTTTGATTTGGTTCATCTTACTAACATATGGCCTAGGAAACTGGATGCTGGCAGCATCTTCAGAGTTTGGGGAACAAATGCAGTCACGTTTTGTGTAGATGGCTGGAATTTCTCTTCCTCTCCTGACTAGACCTATCCAAGCTTTCAGCTGTGATTTCATTTCAAAAAATAACATCATGCAGCAGGACATGTATTTCCCCCTTTTCCAGGTGGAAGAAATCTGTAGCTGTTTAGGAACTCTGTAAAACATAACATTAATTCTGGTTGTATTTACATTGGGACAAATCTTACCCTGGTTTACCTTAATATGAAATTTACCACCCTGTTACCAAAGCCAGGATTTGGCATATAAGAGTCCCTTCCTGTTTAGTGGGAAGCATTGCTGGTTGACCACTTTGTGAAGTCATGGGTATGTTATGCTATCCAGCTTTTCTCCAGAGCAACGCACAACTACAAGGCTCTTTTTGTGGAATTTTAGTGTTTACACATGATGTGAAAACCAGAAGGATGTGCACACCTAGATTAATGTTTCACTTTGCTGGCAGTGGTTGCAGTTTTACTGAAAGTGTCATAATAGCTGATGTTTTTCTTAAAGATTGTACTCTTGAAGTAAACAGATAATGTCAAGTTCTTTGTTTTTTGTTTAAAAATAAGTTTCTATTCCTCGTGATTGGAGGGAAGATACTGAATTTATGATCAAAGCATAATACAAAGACTCAGAAATGAAAAAATATAAATGCAAAGGCTGGTGCTTATTTGATTGGTTAATAATATTTTTTAAACTTTCAAATTTTCAGAGGAAAAATGGGGAAAATTCTGAAACGCAGGAGGGAAGCAGCATGAGCTCAGGATCAGCAGTAGTTCATTTGCATTTTGTTTTCAGCTTGGTCTGAGGAATAGTTTAGTGGTCTGAATACTAGCTTTGAAATCCTTATGCAAGTTGAAGCTTTATCTATAGTATCAGCAGCAGGACTAGGAACAAAATTCACACCTTCACACTGCTACAAAGAACAAGTATAGTAGTAAGAATTCATTATATATAGAGCTAGCCATTTAAACAAAGATTACTGAAACTGTTCTGTCTGGTATTACTTATCTGTGTCTTTATTAGCTGACCAAGAAATGCACTATTCATCATCCATCTGTGTGATGTTTCTGTGCCTCTGCCTGCTTGCTTGGTTAGATTTCCTCTTCTCTCCCCACTTGTGTTTGGGCAGGGAAAGTACTTACTAAAGCAAATTTCCAAGGTATTTTTTAATATTCTTCTGGTTTAATTCCTTAAGATCATCACTGTTAGTAAATGTTATGTGCCCATTTGCACACTAGTCATTAGAATTGCTGTGGGAATTGCTGGGTGGAATTTTAAGTTCTTTATTGTGTGGGAATCAGACTGCATGATACTGAGGGTCCTCTATGACTCCAAGAGCTGTGAAATAGCTTTCAAGACTTAAAATGAATGGTTATGAATAATTTGCCTTTTTTCTCTGTAAATTCCATTACAAAAATAACAATAACAATAAAACTGCAAATAAAATACTTTGTTTGCCTAGGGAATTGTTTAGTTTGTTATTTGGATTGTAGTACTACCCAGTCCCCAAACAGAATTAGGGTCTGTCTTGAATAAATATTTGGGTAGAAATTAAGAGATTGCCCCTGCTTTAGATCTTCGTAATCTACATCAGAGATTCATACAAATGAGAGGAAACGTTGCTATAAGCAAAATGTCAAAGGACATTGTGGTGATTATCCTTTTGTACAGATGGGCCAAGCAATTCTACATCACATCTGAATTGTATAGAATGTGGTAGGCACAGGACTGTCCAGTGGGTGAAACAAAGCAGTGTAAATTGTGACTCTTCTTTTTTCTGTTTTTTTTGAAGGCTAAAAATTTTAAAGAAACTATGCTGAAAATTGACTTCCAGATAGAATACTTTTGATTTTCGGCTTCTTTCCACAAAAAAAAATTCTTTCAATTTTCAATAAAAGTATTTGTCTCTCAAAAGCTCATTCAGCTGCAAATAAAATTTTTATTGATGTTTTCACAAATACATTTCTTTTTTTATCAGTCTTTGTTGGGGAAAAGCTGGAACCTAGTAATAGTGGCCTGTGGGACATCAGTTTTTGTGACTGCCATGGCTTTGAAACCTGTTGAAAGGAACCTAAAAATGTATATGACTTCCTAGAGGCAAATGCCAAACCACTCCCAGGCACTTTTGGAATCTGTTGGGATTCTTACCAGGGTATTCTCCATAGAGTGTAATTCAAAACAGCATTGCCTGCAACAGATTTTAGATAGAGAGTATCTCCAGAATTTTAAGTCAGTTCCTAACTGTGTTTTGTTGACGGGAGGGGGAAGTAGTGTTTTTCTTTGTCTTATCTTGATTTTTCTGTTTCTTAAACAGAATGACTACTTGAGGAAGAAAATAACAAGAGATATCCATTGCTTTTCCCTGCCTTGCTTCCACCTGTAGAAAGTCTCCTTCCTCTAGTTAGTAAATCAGGGCAGGTGCCAGGAGTGCTGCTTCCCCAACCAGCAACATAAGGAAACTGTCTGGCTGTATGGAGAAAGTTTTCCCAGCTCTGTGTTTATTAAAGTTGTGAGGAGAAGCAGGAGCATTGAAAGCTTTTTGGAAACTGAAGGGGAAAAAAAAAAAGCATTAGCTGGCATTTTATATTATGGATTTTATAAAATGCTGACAAAAACCCAAAATCTTGAGATGCTATTTTCGTCCAGTAAATCTTCGGAGTGCCTTGAAAGCTTGAAACTTCTTTTGCTAGATCACTTTAGAGCAGCTAGGAAGCTATTATATGTAAAATTTGTACTGTTTAGTTTCTGAAGATCAAGTGGATTTTCTTGGACCCTGAAGAATAAACTTAAAGGTACAGAGAAAATGTTGAGTCTGTCCTCTAGATACAATGTGGTTTAGGGTGGGGGAAATTATATGTTAGCAGGTCTTAAATGGAAATCTTTGTGTTGCCACAGAAAGCCAAAGGACACTGTAATATTTAAATCAATCTGAGTTTCCTCCAAGTAAAAATAAAATAAAGGAAATGGTGCAACTTGGCAAATAGATCTTGACCTCATGCTATTTTTACAAGTCAGACAGATGTGCAGTCTCCAATAAGCTGGTACCCAGGACGAGCTATCAAATCAGAAATCTGTGGAGTCACTCTTCAAATCCCATCACTAATCGTAATGATAAAGAGCTACCTTTCGATTAATCCTGTCCGGGACTTTAGACGAAAGATACTGCAGTTTAATTACTGAGTGAAATCCACTTTGTCTGATCTGCCAGTCTGCACTGTAATGTCATAATATAATCAGCTTCACCCCTGTCTGAAGCTCTAGGGCTGTGAAGTCCAAGGACTTGTTTGATTGGAAGAAATAAAACGATGTTCAAACAACCACCAGCCACAGGGCTGTAATTACCAAAATCTTGTTTGCATCTGTCTGTCATTTTCACCATTGTTTTTTTTATGACATGAAGAAACGAGGAGATATCATGGTGGATAAGAACAGCAACCTGACAGGTGACAAATCAAGATGCGGGATGGTTTTCTTGTAGAAAATTATCGTTGTAAAATATTCAGGCTAATTAAACTGGATCTCTTTCTTACATATTTCCCATCGGCTTCGATGACACATGCTGGTTCAAGCAAAGCCAGCCATCGGTACTGTCGTTTCATAATTAAAACCTGTAACTGAGCTGGGAATGCCTCCACCAGAGGTTCCAGTGCAGGGATGGAGTCGTGTGAGTGTGAGAAACCGTGTGTCTACTCATGAGAGAGGCAGCAGGTCTGCCACAATGGGAGAGGTTTCCCCCCACCCCTGTTAGCAGACAGCCATGATTTGGAGGGAGTGTTTCTTCAGACAGATAAAGAGGCCATGGCTTACTGAAACACATTACTTAGCATGCCTTGCACAGGAGCATGGCTCACCCCCCACAGCCGTGTGGGAGCTCATTGCATTAACTCACACTGAAAACAGTGGGAGAATTTAGGATGCTCCTGATCTTTTGATGTCAGGCCTTATTCTCCTCCACCTCCTTTTTTAAGGGTGCAACCAGGGAGCATTGGCAGAATTTCTTTCTAATGTTCCATGGCGAATATTGTTCTGGAGTTCATTACCTTTTCCAGACTCATTTCACAGAGCTGACTGAAAAGCGGTGACTTCCTTTCACCTCTGACCATGGCAGAGCTGGATCATTACCAAGATGTGAAGACATCCGAAGTTTTTAACACGTTTTGTTTGGTTATTTTTCTGGCCGTGCCAGGGAGATTGTGCTTGTGATGTGGAAAGAATAGTTGACAAAGCTCTCAAAAATGGTTTGTTCCCAAGTTATTTCTAGACATATATGCTAACAGCCAGAAAAGCAAACACACTTTTTATCTAGCTGCATCTTTTAGGGAGGGCACTCCCAACCTGTGGTTGGGTTAAATATGGTTGGATTTGCTGACATCTTTTCATTGCTTAGGTTTTCTTTCCCCAACCATATCAAAATCCTCATTTATCTCACATTATTTTCTTATCATTCCGTTTTCTCTTCTTTTTCTTTTGCATCTTCTTTGTCTTTTGGCCATTTCCACACAGATCTTTCTTTTTCTTTTTCCATTATATAGTCACTCAACCCCTTACCATCTCAGTTGCACTTTGGACTCTATTCCACCCTTCTAGAATGGAGTTCTTAGAGTATCACTTTCTCCCCGCTCTTCTTCCCTAAAAGTACGCATGGTTTCCATCTCTATCCATTTGTTTTTATAGAATGAGCTGGTAGATTATTGTGAATCACAGCTGGAGTTTTGCAGTAATCCCTGTGCTGCTTCCTCCTTACAGAGTGGGCTTGTTTAACACCTATAACTGAAGGGGCCAAGCACGGCGTAAGATGAATGCTCTCTGGGTGTCCTGGAGCTGTGGGCTGTGGGTAGATTTCTGTGCACAGACCAGTTCTCCCCTGTTCTGCAAAATCAGAACAATGTCTTGGGGCAGAGACTGGGGGTGAGGAAGAATAGCAGACAGCAGTTGTTAGCAGTATGTGTCTGTGCCTTAAACTTGCAGTACATTTACTTTCTTCCTCTTCCTTTTGTAGCCTGTAGCTGACAGCAGTGCCTAGCATTGCCTGTCAGCAGGGATGGCATGCAAGGTGTTTTGCAATGGAAATCTGGCTTTAAACCTAACTGGGTTTGTCACTACTGTTTTAACTTCTGAATGGTATTTAAACATTACAGTCTGCAGATTCTGTTCCAGCAGGATCTATCTGGAGGAGGCTGTCTAGAGAATCTCCTCTGAACCAGCTCTGACCAGCAGCAATGGCCCTAACACTTAATTTGTGTGCTTTCTCCCTCTGTCTAATCCTTTCCTTTAGAAACAGAAATGTCTGAAGGAAGATGTGCACAGCTTCTTTTAAGTCCCAAGAGTATTTTTCAGCATGAAGGAGTCCATCTAGTTACATGGTCTCGCTATGACCACTGGTGCCTTGCTTCCCAGGGGAAAAGTATCGGGGAAACTTGAACAATAGTTGTATGGCCAGTTGCTTCAGGAATTATTACTTTTCCAAATGCAAGGATAAAGGAGGGCATGGGGTAGCATATAACAGCATCTAAGAAGAAAAGAAGAGATTAGTCTATATTGATCAGAATAAATTGTGTTAGTTTCTAACAGGAAAAGGGTACATGCTGGTGGAGTACAGGTTTAGTGTGGAAACACCTTACAATATACAGTGATGTGAAGTTCCCATCTTCTAAAGACCTCAGTTCATACTCAGGTGTTTGGTGTGCTTACAGATTCAAAGATGGGGCATTCCTAATGTAATGGCTCTCACATGCTTTGATGTGGGGAGTTTTGTGTGCATGATGCTGTACTGCAGCCCAGCTGCACTTTTGGGGCTTTCTGCATAGATGTGGCACAGGTTCTGGGGTAGCTTTAGACTACCACCACATTCTTTGGACTGACATAGGAACTGTCAGAAGACCCAGCTCAAAATGTTTGTGGCTGTATAGATGATTTTAGACCCTTACCTGCTCTGGAAAAATGAGTTTCTCTTCTCTTTATCAGTGATATTTGCAGTCTCGTTGTCTTAGATACCACAGCATCTTCTGCAAAACTATGCTGCTGTTAGCCCTAGTAGTGGGTGAATTAATGATTTTTGCTGTGCAAAATCAAAGCATCGATGATCCATAGTTAGAGGACATAGCACAGATAGGAGGAAACTAGAGGAGAAAGAAAAGAAGCAGGCAGAGGAGTGATCTGACGACGGGAGAGGAAAAGCTGAAGACTCAAATCCCATCCTTCATCACCCATGATGCTGTCTGCTCATATTTATTACTTAGCCCTCATACTGCTTGCTCACGCATAGTTTTGTGCCAATAGTCATATTAGCCCCACAGTTTAGGCTGAGCTCCACATGCACATGGCTCACCATGACATTTTCACAAGTACATTGAAGTGTTATCAGCACATTCCTGGGTCCCACATGGCACAACCAAAACCTACTGGAAGTTGAGTGAGACTTATATACACTGGGAGCAGTTCCATTCAGGTGCATGAATCAAGTCCAACTCATGGAGAATCAGGAGCAAGAGTGAATTTCAAGTCTGTTCCTCAGATGTGCAAAGTACTGGGAAGCAACTAATTTTCCAATTGAAAATTATAGAATCATGGAATCACCAAGGCTGGAAGACCCCTCCAAGATCAAGTCCAACCTTTGACCAAACACCACCATGTCAACTAGGCCGCGACACTAATTACCACGTTAAGTCGTTTCTTGAACATTTCCAGGGATGGTGACTCCACCGCTTGATTGGGCAGCCTGTTCCAAGGATTAGCCACCCTTTAACTAAAGAAGTTCTTCCTGATGTCCAATCTGAACCTCCCCTGGCACAAACTTGAGGTCATTTCCTCTCATGTCACTATTTGCATGGGAGAAGAGGCTGCCCTCACCTTGCGACAACCCCCTTTCAGGCAGTTATAGAGAGCATTAAGGTCTTTCCTGAGCCTCCTTTCCTGCAGGAAAATTGCACCATGGTGCTGATGAGAACACTTCATCATATCTTCATTTCATCATACCACTCTCTTTTCTCTTTAGCACAAAGACTTTGATGAAGAGAGCTTTTTGGTCACTTCTGGTGACATAGAGATTCAAAACTTCAGGGGTCTAGATCTGAAGGTATTTCGCCAGGTTATGGTTTTTTATAAATTTGAGAGTTTGAGACCTGTTATTTCTGTCCCAATGAAGAAAATTCTTATCCACAGGCCAGCCTTAATTAAAATTACCTTCTCCCTAGCAGCAAGCCTGATGGCAGCTCACTATTCTCTTTGTTTAAGCATGTCACTGTGCAGCAGAGAGAGGGGTCCTGAGAATCCCAAGGAAGGAGGGGAGCCAGGTCTTCTGCTCAGCATAGAGAAGGTAAAGCACACCCCAGAACTGCACAGAGTGGCTCCTCATCCATTTACTAATGAGCACCTTGCTGACATCAGCCAGCCTTACGTGTCCATCAGCCAGGTCACCCTGGCATTCATCAGAAGGCAGGGCTATGTTTATATTGCCTGCGGTCATGCTTACCCCACTTTTTAAATGGAAGTCAAAGTGAAGCCTTCACGATTCTTCAAGAGTCAGAGGAGAGTTAATATTTTTGGTCTCCAGTCCTGCCAGTGCTGTTAACAATGTTTTAAGGGCAGAAGGCAACTGCTAATTGTGATGTAACTTGAATGATTTCATTGCTTCCCTCCTCTCACCCTATTGGGACATTCATCAACTCTTCCTCGTCACTGTTGACCTGGGATGCCAGAAATCTGGCAATCTCGAATCACAGCCTAGCCAGCCTGGAGATGATTTATCCACTCTGGTCCATTTCTGTATTTTTTTTTTTTAAATGCAGTTATATGGAGAATAATCTCATGCTTAGAATTGTGTGGAGACCTCTGATTTTGTTGTTTTAGAATTCTTTCTTTTCCATACAGTTAAACTATATAATGTGAAGGGTGAGGAGAAACCTCATTTTAACGTCTTGTTGCCAATCCCTTAAGCTACACATTTTTCCCTAAGCTTACTTGTCTTGTAAATCATAAAATGCCCTTTTTGGAATAGTTACCAGTTGTAGACTCTTTCTCCCCTTCAGCATAAAGAAGAGTTGAGAAGCCAGGGGCATCTTACTTGAGTATCAGAGCCTCTATTGAATTCATCCACAGGTCTAAAGAGATTAAAATTCCTTGAATTGACCCTATCTGTTGCCAGTCTGAAGAGAAATCCCTTAAGCTTCCTGCTTTCTTGTCAGATATGGTCTCCCTTTATCAGTTCACATCCAAGGTCCCTATTTTCATTTTTCTTAAGGATAGCAGGAGTTCTAGCAATATCTGTCTTTATAAAGGCTTCAATGAGAGGGGAAGAGACTGAGCAGGAGGATGTGGGGAGAAGGGTAATATATACTGGGTGAGTATCTGACCCTGGAGTACCTTCTGCTGTCTCTGAGAACCGCAACCTTATTGAGACTCACACTTGTGGCTTTTGTGGCAAAGGATGGCAACAAAAGCAACTTTGTCCACCACAATGACTGTTCAGAATTGAGGCCTGGATTTTCAAACAAATGCATTTGGAGCATAGATGTGGAAAGGAGGAGAAGCACAAGTGTTGCTTATTGGGGGCCCTGTAGACAGAAAATTATTGTGTTTCTAACACTATTGATTTTTTGCAGCAGCTGATATTTCAATCTGAGTGCAGCATGTCTGAGAGTCTACGCACACTGTCAAGAAGAAATATGATAGTGTCTTAAAAGATTAATAATATCACTGGTCCTCAGGAGGCCTGTCTTAATTCACTGGCCTGTTCCTTGGCATGTACTGTAATTTATCTAGTCTGATTTGAATAGCAAATGGCAATCGGCTGCCATTAGGGAAATAGGCATCAGTCTTATTGATCCAGGATGGGGTGGATTTTATTTAAGAAGAGCTGCAAAATGTTATTAACTTCCGGATGAGAGGCTGGAGGTGGAGAATTTTTTTTGCAGTGTTCCAAGGCAGGGTGAATTACACTGAATCCTGAAAGTCCTGAAATAGATGGTGGGAGGGGGTGGTCAACTGCTACCACTTTGTTTTCAAAGGCACCAGTTACTTCCAGCACAACTGTTCTTTTTCCTGGGCTCTCTGTATGTCTGTGTCAATGACTTAGTTGTCTTTGATGGAGGCAAGGGTACTAACATTTGGGGAGAAGAAAAAGTGGTGGATGATCTTCCTATTGATTCAGATAATGTCTTCATTGTGACACATGAATTCTGGGTTTTCCAGGCCCCTTCACTATGCTTCACAAGAGCTCTGCAGTTTAACCTTCTTGTGGGGAATCTGTAATCCTTGCTGATGCTCTGCTTTTATGTGTGTTTGGAATGGCCACTAGTGCTTCCTGAGGGGAGTGGCAGATGTGGCTAGAAGGGAGGTAATACTACATTGGCTATAAAGGTCCTGTCCTGGATCCCTTTTCATACCAGTTCTTGCCAGCAGTCACCATGGACAATAAAACCATCATTATCCAGATGTTTTGTATAATATTTAGGTGCTCGAAATCCAGGTTTATTTTTTGGTGGACAATGGTGTTAAGTGTCATGCTGAGCTATGGATGTGAGGAAGTCCAGTGCAGTTTCAGTCTCTACTAACACAAAAAAGAAATCTTATAGCAGTATTGGGAGTCTGAAAACTAAAGCGTTTTTAATAAAACTAAACATAAAGAAGTAAAATTACAGCAAGTACCTTGGGAAATTTCCAGTCTCATGGTGTGCCACTGTGGAATAACCTCCCCAGGGAAGAGGTGGGAGCCCAGTTATTTGGCACTGTAAAGTTAGACTAGATAGAGCATCAGAAAAAAGAGTGTAAGGAATACCCCAGCTCAGGTGGGAGGATGGACTAATGATTAAATACCACAGGTCTCTCCGGCTTTAATTGCTGTAACTCTTTGATACATCAGACTCTCCCAGCAGGAATCACTAAAAAGAAAGATCCAGGAGTGCTGTCTATTAAAAGCTTAGAGCTACTTCCACTGCATCAGGAGACACTGTAAGGAACAGTGGAGGACTGTTGTACGTAGGGGGAGTTCAAAGCTACCCTTCAGTCCCGCTCTCACTGGGAAGGCTGCTCCTCTGGGAGCAGTGTGGGAATGGTGGCTCTGGGGAGCTCACAGACCGGGGAGTGAGCACCAGGCTCCCTGCAGGAGGCACTGGGAGGACTGGGCAGGGGCTGCTCTTTCAGGAGGTGGGAAGCATGCAGTGGAGAAAGGGATGGGGAAGGGAGGGGGCTCTGGTCAGTGTTGGCTTTTTACCTTCAAGAAGCTTCTTGAAGCTCATGAGAAAATCTTACCAACATCTTTCTCCACAGTATTCACAATAGAGAGGAAAAAGTGCAGCAGCATTTCAGAGAAGTAGCTTCTTTTTACTTGCATTCATTTTGCACTTACTTGCATTCTTTTGCACCTAAAACATGGGGATAGAGAGCAAAGCTCTACAGGAAATGGCCGTGCACAAAAGCAATAAAATAAATTGAAACTGACTTTGGGGCTTTTTTGAGCAGTGGTAATTGCTATACATTGTGATGTTTGCATAAGAAATTAGTTAATGTGTAGGAGAATGACATGTGATATATTTTATTTGCCTGATGACTGTAGTCTCTGAGTGAATGACTTATTAAGGTTAATTTAAAAAAATTTGCTTGTGACTTGTAATAATTCGATTGCTAGAATTTAACGTTCCCTTATGCATAGTTGCCTAAAGGGGGGAAACTAAATTATACATACGTTCTAATGACCAACTGGCTATGCTTTTATTTATTTCTTAATAGCGGTTTGAGAACAAACAATGTGTTCTGAATTGTTGGTCTGTCTGTCTGCCTGCCTGCCTGGGCAGGAACGTTATGGCTTTCTTAATTCTCCTGTGTGATTTATCATCCCCAATTCATTGTTTTGCATAACTCTGCTCAAAATGAAGAAATGTCATTATTTTGCAGTGAAAAAGTTGTCATTTGCATAATGCCTGCCATTAATTATTGTGAGACTAATGTAGTTGTTGATATTTTTAGGGCACGGTGGTACATCCTGCACCTTCTGTAATGTCATGCTGAAAACATGGGTAGTTTATAGGTGCCACAACACTGCACAAATGCAAGAAAGGAGGAGAAGAACAAGAGGAAGGGCACATAATGGAACAGGCTGTGATCTTTATTTAGATTTTTCTCCTCCTGAAATACATATTGAGAGACGATTATAAACAAAAGCAAAGGCTAGGAAGCTGTGACACCCAAGAGATGGAGGGAATGAAGAATCAGAAATGTTCCTTTCTACATATGCTAGTCAAGATGGACCTAAATAAAACTCTCTCATGCTGATGTTCCCTGAAATCTGAGAAAACTCCTGGCAGTAGTTAGTGACTGTTATCCCGTAACTGGCAGTTCTTCCTCTCGGAAAAGTAATTTGTTATTTGTTTTAATGGCTTATTTATTTTTACAATGGAGTTATTTTATGATTCTTTTTCAAATGTGTAAAATGAAAAGGGCTTTCATGCAACAACCTTCCTTCTGCCCCATGGTAGTGGGCAGTTTCTGAGCGTGTGTTTGTGATTGTATGCTAATGGGAAGAAATTACTTCGGAAGGCCATTAAACATCAACAGATCCAAAGGCTTTTTCTTTTACTAGAAAATAAGAAACTCTGCGTCCCTTTGCCATTCTACAGATCTACCATGTCCTTTCTCTGTTTGCTGATGTATCATAAAATGCCAGAAGGACAAAACATGGCCATTTATTCCTCAGATCCTGAGATCCACTCCCTCCAGAGGGATGTTGTTTTGTCTCCTGTTTTCTGCCATTAGAATTAAAACAACAACAAAGAAAATTAAACCACAGAAGTTCAAATAATGCTAAGAGTCTAACTGAAACCCACAAAGGGCAGGAAATTCATCTCCAAACATTGCCAGTCTGTCCTCAGCTCACCCTATTGTCACAGAGAACTGAAAGTTGTTCCTACAGTGTGTGATCTTACAGACCACAAATGCTGCAATATGTAGGCACAAAACACAATAGAGGAACAGACACTGAGCTTTATTCTCAGTTTCTTGGATGTGGTAGGTGTGAGACAGACCCTTAAGGTAGCAGAACATAAGGCTATTTTTTTATGTGTTTTTATGCACTTAGAACACAAGTGCAGTATATAAAAAGTGTTTCATAAAGTTGTCATTCCTAGTTACAAACTACACCACAACTATAAATTGCAGTCTTTAACATTATAGAAACAGTCCATGTGTCAGTGGTTGATTTCTTACATCCATACTACTGCCCCTGCTTGAGACTTTTTAGAAAAATATAATTTAGCTGGCAAGAATCATAGAGAATACAAATCAGGAGGAGAAATTTCTGTATAAGATTGTACAACAGAATGTCATAACTTTGCTCTTCATTGTGCCAGTGATCTGAGTATCTCCAAGGGCTCTGCCAATTTTGCAGCAATGTATCTTTTGAGACGCTTTTCCCAATTCACAGGATTAGAGAGACGGTGTGGTAGGAAGGAGGTCCCTGTCCATGGTATCCTGCTCCCACTGGAGAGGTTTATGCTACAGATGAGCTGCAGATCTGATAATTCTCAGAGTGCTCTTTGTGTAAGATGAGTTCAGGAGATGCTCAGCACCCCTTAGAATGAACAGAACTAAATTTCCTTCCTGTCTTTAATACAGGCTCCCTGTGCGGTCACAAAAAAAGTCACATAATTTCTCTCATAATTTTCATCAATGAGGAATTAAAATCATTCCAGACATCTGAGGGTA
This sequence comes from Daphoenositta chrysoptera, assembly GCA_013397915.1. Lineage (NCBI taxonomy): Eukaryota > Metazoa > Chordata > Aves > Passeriformes > Daphoenositta > Daphoenositta chrysoptera. Next base: position 460,432 of record VZRO01000431.1, on the reverse strand, counting down.
CATTGTGAGGATTAATTCACCAAGATTGTTGAGATATTCAGATGCTATATTGATGAGTACCACAGAAAATCCAGAAACAAAACCCCATCTTATTTCATGCAAGACTTGGATGCCACTCAGTAAACAAGGCTTGGGGCCACACACTGAACAGAGAGGATTAAAAAAAAGAGTATTTGAATTAGTCTCATTCCCTGGATGCTATCCATTATACAGAACACAAAATATACAATCATAACATGGAAGATTGTATTGTAACACTACAGCTGTTGTGACAGACTTCATTTTGATATTTTCATACTTTTGCGTGCTTTGCTCTGTGACCTGAATGTTTTTGCTTGCTTTTAAAAGGCATTTTTGAGCATAACATGCACAATAGACTAAGTGCAGCTCCCACAGAATCACTCCATAGTTCAAATGCTGAACAGCCATTAGAACCAAAGGGGGTATCATCTCTGGTAATTACAGAAGTTTGGTGGTTTTCATCTCAGAAATTAATATCACCTATTGGAATCTCATCCAGTTATGAAAATATGTTGTATCTCTATATCACAAGTCTCCTGAAAGAATATTTTGTTCTCCGAACATTTCTCTGTTTCACTCTTAACATTTTGTCCTTAACATACACTTTAACTGTAGTTGTACCTGGGGAAGAATATTAATCAACATCCAGTGGGTTGACAGTGCAATAGTAAATCATCAGTTGCAGCCATAATCCATGTGCTCCATAAATTCATTTTGAAGTCAGAATCTCTGTGATCTATGTGTTAGGCATGTTGAAGCTTAGCTGCTGTCTGATACATGTCAGATTGGCTCATTCTGCTATTCAGAAATGTGCATTTCTTAGTGTGGAGTAGTGTTTTTTGCTTTTGCATCATTGTGTTTAATAGGCCTGATGGAAAGGGCTGTTAAAGCCTAAGCAGTATTTTCTGATTTTGTCCGGTTGCTTTTTGAAACCATTTTTCCTTTTGGCGTCGAAAGCATCCTGTGCTGATGAATTTCACAATTTAATTACAGACTGTGTGAAAACATACTTCCTTTTGTTTGCTTTAAACCTGGTGCTTGATAACTTCTTTGGATGCTTTCTAGAAATATGTGATGAGAAATAGGGAGCAATTATTAACAGTTCACCTTGTCCTTGTTTGTTACGATTTTATCAAGCTCCTTTATATTTCTCTCAGTCATTTATTTTCCAGGGTGAAGAACCCGACTCTTTTCGAAGTTGTTTTGTGCTTTGAACATCTTTGTGCTCTTTTCTGCATCTTTGTGGCTGCTTATTTCCTCTTTTGTCTTGAGAGTTGAAACCTACATAGAGTGTTCAGTATGTGAGTCTACCCTGGATTTTATTAGAAGGATATTGTTATGATTTTAGCTTTATTTTCTAGCTCTTTCTTAATAATTCCCAAGTGGTTTTTTTCCTCCTTTATAATCAATTCTAAATTTTGAGCTGGTTCTTTCATAGGTGCATCCTCAAGGATTCCGTGGTGTCTTTCCAGTGTAGTAATAGTTAAATTAAATCCTATTTTGTTGTATGAATATTTAGTATTTTTTTCTTGTAAACATTATTTTAGAAAGTTACTTTGGTGAATTACTTTCATATTTTTTAATTTTTAGCAACATATGCCTATTGCCTCCTTCTGAGAACTCTATTGATATGTGAATCAAAATTTCAGTCTGCAGAAATTCATGTTGTATCTTCCCTGTTTTATCTGCTCAAGTGTCTGTTATTTATTATTATAATTTCCATCAGTTTCTATGGTATGGACTATAGACCAAGTGATCTATGTGGATCTTCCTAAAATTCTTTTTGACTATTACCATTAAATCACTTTCTGTTCTTTTGTTGTGAAAGAGTTATTAGTTAAGCTCTTTCATGACTGAGTTTCTTTATAACAGTTTCTTTTATAACTGTTAGATAGGAACCAATTATTCTTTCCATTGAACATTTTCTCAGATTTTACCTGCCAGAGAAGGGATTTCACTTCCAAACCTTTTAAAACTGCTGTGTATTGAACACAACTGCAAGGAATTTATTTGGAATTTTTGTTCTTTGAACACCCCTTTTGCACCTCATCTGTTGGCAGAAACAGATTTTATGTAAGGTGTTCAGAAAGGTTATTTAGGGCTTTAAAAAGCTGTTCCTCAAGACTTTCGTGGGCCTGCCTTATTCAACATTTTCTTTTAAAAAAATCAAGAAAACATACACTTTTTTTCTGCTTTCTGTGTTTCAGTGTGACTTCCTCTTTTTGAATGGTGTCTTTTTACTTCTACTAAATCCCTTCACTTGACTTGCTTTAAAAATCCTACTATTTTCATGTTTTCACATGTGGCTATACATTTGTTTTGTGAGTTCTGAGTAGAAATGAATTACTGCAGGACAACTTTCAAGGTTCTTGCATTTAAAGGAACCATATTATGCATTTGTCCTGGAGATTTTTGCCTCCTTGCAAAGGATTTTCATCTAAAGTGGAAACCGAATTATGACAGTTTACAACCCAGCACATTCAGGTAAATCAGAACTGTTTAGGGATCTCTTTAGTACCTCAGGCTGTAATTTGCTGTGTCTGCCAGACAAACTGCTGAGATGTTCCTCGAAATGATTGAGACAGACAACTGGGGGTCAGGATTATTATGGCTATTCTAAGGAAAGGCTTTCCTTTACTTGTAAGAGACATGAATCTCTGATAACATATCTTCTAACAGTAGCATCTTAAAACATTTTACCCTTAGGTGCTTCTTTTTAATTTCCTTTTTTCTCTGTTCCTTATTTTAAATAGGATTTTCTTCCTGAAATTATATATTGCTGTAGTGGATTATGTTGTTATTTTTTCAGTCCTGTAGAAAACTGAATTTACTTGTGTTATGTTCATTATTGCAAAGTGGTTCTTTAGTATGCACATATTAAAGTAGGTTTAGTTATCTTACCACTAAAACAAACTTGCTCCTTCTTCCACAGGTTTTCTTCCTCTGAAGTCTTCAATTTTGCTTTTCATAGTCACTATTAGCATTTTAGTAGGATGGTGCACGGTATGGTTCTAACACCATTCTCTTTCTTTTTTGGCATGGAATTAAAACCCATGGAGATTTTTGTTACTTTTTAACTTTTACTTATTGGTTTTATTTGTATATATTTTAATTTACAACAGCAATCCCTCATCTGTGCATTCTTCTTTAGTTATTATGAAGTGCACCCTAGTATTGCAATGTACAACATCTTCTCCAGCTGCTGAACTTGTCTTATATGTCTTTCTTGTCTTTAAATAAATGTTTCACTCCTCTTAGTCCTTAGTTTTTGTATTGAGATGCTTATGCATTTGTCCTGACTGTTTAGGATGCTGTACTCAGAGTGACAGCAGACTTGTTTTGACTGTTGAGGCAGTTCTTTGCTGTATTTGGTACCTGAGTTTTACCAGCTTGAATTCTTTTGATACAGAGTTCTCACACTTTTACCAACAGTTGATGCACTTTTCTGGTCTGTGTACAGTTCTGTACCTCTAGACCTAATATCTCTCAGACAGTATTTTTAAATCTGCTCCACCTTCTCTAGTTAGAACCATTTCTCCCTTGTAGAATCTCTCACATTTAAAGGATTCTTAAGCTAAACTTCTCTTAAATAACGACCAGCCTTCAAAAAGAGCAAGTTTAATGTAATATCTGACTTGCTACCATCCTATTCAGACAGTTACTCATTCAAATTAATACACTTCTGGAATTGGAAATTTGTCAGATTGAGCTCACAAAGTAGTTTTGCTTTTATGTTGCATATTGGCTGACACATTTCCCTGTCTTTTGCCTTGTCAAGATTCCTACCTCCCACAATCTTGGGGATGCCTCTACCCTGGAGGACCTACAAGACCTGGAAGCCCTCTCCTAATACATTGTAAAAAATATTTTAAATGGGTTTCAGAGTACATCAGAATCTCAATTATCTAAAGAACGTGGGAAGAACACTGAATAGGGCTTGATAATCACGTTTACCAGTAACCAGAATGCCCTACATGCCCATGGATCTGTGGAAATAATTAGTAATAGAAGCAATTTACCATTTAATTAATAAATGACAAGGGGCAAAACCTTGTCTGGGTTCACTGAATTTGGATAATTGAGGCTCCACTGTATTTTAAAATCTGAAATATTAACCATTATTCTGTGTGCTTGAGATAATAATCATTGAAAAAGTGGGCACATAACAGGACCTAAGCCTAGTTGTATTATTTCTAGAAAGGAAGAATTTCTTAATGTCCTACATGCAGAGATTTGCTCTGCAAGAAAAATCACTTTTTTTTTAGAGTTTCTGGACCCTGTGTCCTTAAATATATAGATCTGTGTCATCTTTGAATCTGTAACTACATTCAGGAGCCAGTTAGGAATTTCAGAGGGCAATGAATAACCTCTCACCAAGATGAGTAAGAACTAGTGCAGCAGAACATCTTCAGACTGGTTCTTATCTCAGCTGCCCACAAAGGAATTTAAGATTGATGGAGATAACTTAAATTTTATAATGAAACAAGAAAGACACTAGAATTGGTGCCTACCACAAATAGCCATTCAGAATATGCTGTAGGAAGTGGATTGTGGAAAGCTGGGATTGAAGGCAGACATTCATGGTTTATTGTATATTCCAGTGGGTTTAACTGCCGTAAAACACTGGTTTGCTGCCTTTTCAAGTCCTTGACAAAAAGAGTTCCAGGCTTCTGCCTTCCTGAATTTTGCACGTCTGTCGTGCCATCTCACACATTTAATAGTTCCCACCCTGGCATTAAAGCGATATGACTGAAGAATGAGGACTGAGCCTGTAAAAGATGGCATCCTTAGCATCACTCCTAAGATGTCAAAAACTGTGATTCCCTTCTTTTTCTCTCAGTCATGTTGTTTGTTGCAATCTCTCTTTTAGTCCCTCAAATGTCCTCTATTCTGCCATGGTTGTAAGGGATACTGCAGAAGAAAATTGGTGTGGTCATAAATGAGACTGCATTTAAGTCTGAAAGCAGGGAGAATGGGAAAAGACTAATCTTCTTCAGAAGGGCTATCCACTGCTAGAAACCCGCTCTGGAAGCAATCTATTCCTGTGCCCAGGCGGCTGACTGTAATTCAGTTTGGTTTGTACTATCCTTTTCAAATATGCAATAGTCATCCAAGAATAGGCAGTCCTTGCAGATGTATGATTCCAGCCCCACACAGATGTTTCATTCATTAAAAAATTGGAGAAATTAACAATAAAACCATGCTATGAAGTTCTAGGTGTCAGGGAGTTCTGTCTGTTGCTTCTGAAGAAGAGTGTAAAATTGTTCATTTCAGTCAAATCATTACTGTGCTAACATAAAAAGTATCGCAGAATTTGGTGTGTACAGTTGTTTCTGCTCAAGGGATCCATTACCAGAAAAGTGGGGACATTGCATCAGAAATGATGAGTTGGCACCATTCATGGTGGTAAGGGAAGCCACATCCTGCTCTCCTGACTCTCCGAGTAGCTCTGTTGAAGTTAATAGTAATTACATCCATTAAAATCAGTGGAACTGCTTGCATCAATAAGATAAGTAAGATTTGGCCCAAAGGTTGGTTGATATCAATGTTTTTAATCTCTCATTTTCATAAGTGCTCAATTCATTCAAGCAATTTAAAGTGAGGTGAATAAAGAACATTCTGTGCTTTGAATAGTTTGGCATCACAAATGGACAGAGCATGTGATTAATACCATATTGTTGGCTTTGATCTTTGCTTTTCAGTTGTGGCTGGCAATGTCCTTTTCATAATTGCTGGTGTCCCCCCGAGCCTATATAATCACTCTCTCCAGATTTTCTACGATGCCCTTAGATTTTTCCTGTACTCGATGTAGTATGTTCCTGTATTCACTTACCCTCCCATCAGAACTATAATGTGTTTCTGATGTGCTACTCTGACACAACTGAGCTGACGTGGAGCAATGTATTCACCTGACAATGTTTCCCAAACCAATATGTTATCGGTATTTTCTTGAGCGTAACCATGCCACTGCTTTGTAGTCGTGCTTCTGGGAAAACCTGTGGAAGCACACTGGTTCAGTCAGTGGTGGTAAATAGGAAGTTGGGCTTGAATTTCAGACATTATAATTCACTTGGCTGCCTAAAATAATAGAATTAGGGGATAAGCAGTGAAAAACGGACAATCTTTTTCTCTTCATAGAACTACAAACATAGAATATTTGGAGCACGATAGTCCTGATACTTTCTACTGAGAACAGTCAATATATGATATTACTGTTAAAGCACAGCTATGATTTCTGCAGACACATGAATGAGGAATGGCATTGCTGAAGATTAAGCTCTAGTGCCAATGTTGGTGGAATCCCATTGTTAGCAATTCTACCCCCATTTTTTATGTTTTTCAAGAAGTAACAGATAGCATGTTTATTTCCCTCCTGTGAACTTCCTCACAGTATGTAACTTCCTGGATGGGCCTTTTTTGTCACCAGGAAATTTCTTTTAAGAAAAAGACAGTAAGGAGTGATACTTGTCTGTGATATTTAGCATGTGTCAATAAGTGAAAACTTTACCACAATCAGAAAAGATTCATTAATATGCCATGAAAATCTTCACTGGCTTCTCACAAGAGAATTCCATTTTGTTGTGTTCTCTCTGGTGTGACATTAAGGAGAGGTTCCGCTTTCAAAGAAATGTGAGGTCATTTCACTGATATGAAAGGATTCTTACTGATTTAACAGCAGGATGCATAATTTATGATTACACAGGGGTAAAGGGAAAAATACTGTCAATATTATAATTGTTACATAGGTAACACTTGCATGTGTTCATAGGACTAATCCATTCACTGGTTAAATTCCTTAAGGAAATTCACATATTCCCCCTACATATATACTCCCCAGTGTTCCTTAGGCCAGAATTTTCTTCAAGGTTTTGAGAATGTGAAGTTATACTCCCTAGTGATGCTCTGGGAGTTCCTGGCCCATATGTCTCTGTGGGTACAATTTTCTCTGTTTTCCTGGACGTTTGAGATATCTGCAGGTACTATGCAGGAGGGGAAGATAAAATTTGGATCGCCAGCTGAGGGATAAGAAGGATTAATCCTGGTGAAAGCAGAAGACTGTTACTCAAGTCTTTGCACAATGAAGTATTATGTGTGTTTACAGCTACAGTAAATAGCCTCCTTGCAAGTTTTTCTTGCATTGTTTATCCAGCTACACTTAATTGATGACACACTTTATAAACAATTCATAGATGTTTGTAGATGATTTATCAGCATTCTAAGAACATTTTTGAGATGGATAGTAAGAATTACATGTTTTGTAAGCACATCACAGATCTATCTGTAGGTTATTATAAACATCAATTGGCTTCTTCCACTTAATTCTTTATAACAGCTAAAAAACGTTTATTGAAGCCTTTATTAATCATTTTCTAAACCTTTAGAAGTAGCCTTCTTAAAAGTATGACCTACTGGCTATATAAGAAATCTATATGTTTCTGAGTGGAGAGTAAAAGATGGACAGTCCAAATGCAAATTCTTCTTAAAATAGAATTAGACAATAATGATAAAAACTCTTTTTAAGTTATACTTCTGTCCAAGCATTTCTTCTAATCGGTTGTTGTAGAGCGTTATCACATCTTTTAGCAATCACATCTAAAAAATTCTCACTTGTAGATACTTACAGAAATCATAAGAAGGTAAATTAATTTTAATCCTGAGCAGCTGAAAATTCAGTACGGCTGTGCTCTAGTAAAAGCTTTTAAATATTGATATGCCTCAGAACACTGTCTTTTATAATTAAATCTTTTAGACTGGTAGAATGGCCAAATGATTCTGACTGTGTTATTATATTTACCATTTATTACTTTTCCTTGTATTTCTGAGGAGATGAGAGCACTGGAGGTCAAGAGTAAGAGAGGAAACTGGTCTTTGCTAAATTTATTTTCATTGCTTTGGCATTTTTGACTGGTTTCAATTCTTAAGAATATGGGTAGCTCTACATACATCCAATTGTGGATCTCCAGATTTAGGTTTTCTAGTCATGGTGGTTGGTATTTGCCTCTCTTTCTGGCTTTGAAACTTCAACTGAATGATTGCTGTTTCATCTCCTTTTGTGCTGCAATTGCTGTGTCTCTACACTCTACTTAGTCATACTAAATAAAAAGAAATAATGGAAATACATTTAAGAGTTTTAGGAATTTTATCACTGTTTCATCTTGGCTTCACGATCATCCAAAAATGATACTTTCTGGAAACTGAATTCAGGGTAGCTGAGAGCTTGCACAGTAGTTTTAATGATATAAATCAGTTGGGTCAGATCTGTTCATTCACAGGTTGGATTTGCAGAAGTATTTATTAGCCTAGAAAAGTGCATCTGGTTGAATGTGTACAGAGAATTTTTACTTCTTTCTTGGACATATTTACATCAGATAGATCAAAGTGTCCTTAGGCTTTGTTGAGACACAGAATGAAGATCTGATCACTAAAGCAAGGAGTCATTCAGAGATAGGGAGATCTGATGGTGTATAGATTATGGTGACCTGAGTCTCTATCAGTCTCCAGCTGCTATCAGTAACAAAACACATGGTGAAGGATGTGCCTTTTGCTGCTACTGAAGGTATTATAAGAGCATACTAATAATTCTACCATCTGCTCTGTTAACCTGCACAGCCTGGAGTCAAGCTTCATATTTCTGAGCAGGACCAAGTCAAATAAAGCCATACATAGGAAAATATTTTAATTTGTTTTGGTGTAGCTCCTAAATTTCTATCTGCAAAGATTTTACAGAACCCCCGAGTTCTAGTCTAATCCTTCAGCTCAAAGCATCTTCACCTGGAGCACATTGCTCAGTGCTATGTCGAGTTAGTTTTTGAATATCTCCAAGGATAGAGATTCCACAGCCTCTCTGAGTAGCAATTCCAGTGTTTGAGTACCCTCAACACCATTTTTTATTCATGTTTAAATGGAATTTCATGTATTTCAAATCGTGCCAATCCTCTTGTCCTTCCATGAGAAAACATGGTCATCTCTATTCCCCCATATCAGGTATTTGCTTAGGCTCCCCCTGAGCCTTCAAGAAAACTTTCTGAGATACTTATCTACAAAAATCTTACTCAATAGATTTTAGGGCTTACAGCAGGGAGAAGGATACTTTTCCTTCCATTGTGTTAGGAGACAAATAATTTGCAACAGTTCTGCAGGAAATTTGAGATGATCAATTTAAGTTAAAAGTGATAGGATTAAGATAGTCAGTTCCTTAAGTTTTTGTCAGCATTTGTTGAGGTAATTCATTATTTTGGTCAAGATGATCTATGGAGTTAAACAATTTTTTCTTTTCCTTTTCTTTTCCTCTGTTTCTCAAGAACTTTTTTCTGCTAGCTTCTAAGGAAGAATAAGGCTGTTTTCTGTGTTCAGAGAACCACGGAGTGTTTAAGAGTAGTGAAGAACTAGGAGCTCCTGAAAAGATATACCAAACTCAGTGCTAAAGCCCTGGAACACTGCCTTTTGGGAAGTCTCTTTATAATGTTTTAAAATTCATCTGTTGATATCACAGTTTCCAGAGTGTATTTTCTTCTTAAGTCATTCATATTACTTGGGGGTGCTTTAAAAAAGAAAAAAGAAAGAAAACCCATGCATTGTGGTAAGACAGGCATTCCTGCACTGTTCAAATTTTAGTACATCTCCACTGTTTCTGTTAGTGACTCTTGTAAATGACACTTTCAGTCTTTGGTCACAGTTGTGGGTAAAATAGTTGATATAGTTAGGGAATGATGTTTTTTGAAGAGCACAGTGTTTACCCTGTTTCCATATTTTAGGTGTTGCTGCCCACATGAAAGCATCTACTGCATGAAGAGATTATGACGGTGCCAAGTTGCACCTGTATATCTGAGGCTTAAGACTTTGTTAGGAAGCAGCACTGATCAGTCCTTTCTGAAGAGGTTTCAGCCCATTCTATACAGAGCTGCTGAACAGACCTGGTTGCTTTACAGTATCCATGTAATACTTCAAATTTGTCTCACTGAACTCATTGAAGGAATTATCTTTTATTTCTCATTACTGTTTGTCTGTTGATAAATTGGACAAATATTTGCTTCTAATACATAAATGCTTATTGTTGGTCCCTGAAATTCTGATTCAACACATTAGTGCATGGCGCATGTAATTTATTTACTTTTAAGCTGACATATTTTGGGCAGTTTCAGCTTTTTTGAGATTATTCAGGAATGTGAACATTGGAATGGACAGCTGGTCTCTACCATTTTGTCTTAGATGGTCTCAGACATCTACTAAGGCCCAGTATGTGCATAGATTTTAGCTAATATAATTGCTCTATTTGAAAGGATTGATATTTTTACTAAACTAATTAACCAGATCAACTTCATGCATATATATAGTTATACTAATGTTAGATTGAGTTATAAACCCATAGAGCTGCATCAGTATAAAATGACATAAGTCCTTTTTGAGGGAAGGATAGGGCTTAAGTTTGTATATTTTAATTTATTTGGAAATAAAGTGTTAATTTAACTAATTTCAATTTTAACATACCATTAAAGCTGCTCCAAGTAATACTATAGTGTGTTTAAGATCCTAGATATCAGTTAGCAAATCTAATAGAAGGATTCCTGAGGAGGGATAGATGTATGTCAGATGTTAAGTTCATTCAAGAAATGTAAGATGTATTAGACATTTGTACCAGCCTATATTTTTTCAATGTAACGTATACAGAGAAAAGGGTACATTTCTTGAACTCCAGTAATATTCACTCTCTGTTATAAGAAAGGAGACAGTTTGCATTAAACAGGTTCCTTTTATCTGCTATCTACAAAATTTCAAAGAATACTGGACAAATGAGGTAGGAGTTTGTACATTTGTGTATCAAAGAAGTGCTTGAATACTTTCTTATATGTATAAAGGTACATTGTAGGGCACCCTCAAAGAGAAACTATATTTTGTAATCAATCTGCCATCACGTGAATAATTAAATAATGGTTTTTTTCAATTTAGAAATGCTCTTAAACACAGTAAAACTATAAAATACCCTGCTGAGAAAAAAAAAAAATGCACTAGTTGCTACATGGTCACTGCTGAAGATATCATAAATATAGAGTCATTACAGTAATCACAAACTGTCATTTTTAACATTATGTTAGATTTTCATAATAGATCCTACCAGATTGATGGTGCTCAGATAATGCAGGAGTTAACCAAAAATCCCTTCTCTTTTCTTTCAAATTGGTATTTTATTTATAGATGGCAAAATGGCAAAACTTCTCAAGTAGAGTGGATGTCCTGCTACAAAGTTAGTTGAGCTGGGCAGTTAAAAAACCAGTAAGTAAAGAGGGTGGAATAACATTTTTTAAAATGTTGAGATGGTTGTGTTAGCCATTGGGGTAAGGATAACTTTAATAGTGAGTAAAGCCTGAACAGAGTTTTGTTCAATAGCTGCAGCTCAGTGTAATGATTGAGAAATGTGAGTATTAAGACTAAAAGAAATTAAAAGAAGATACATAGAAAATCCATGTAAAAATTATATATATTATATTTAAATATCATCTTGTCTGTAGATTTTCTGAAAACCCTTTCAAATGGACTGTTTAATACCAGATAAGCATAAAATTACTACAGGAGCTGTTCTTCAGTGTGATCAAGTGAATGAAAGAATTATCCAAAAGTCTTTGATTTTGTAGTACTATTTCTGGCTTAGTTATCAAACATGATCTTGACATAAGAAGTCTTCTTAAGTTTTTGGGTTTTGTGGTTTTTTTTCTGATTTTGAGTTATAGAACTTTTTTTGAGTTTTTAAACACATCCTAATGATAATTTGTTTATTCATTAAGTTACTAGTTAATGTACTTATTACCTGGTTTTCAGAGGAGACTGGATTTTTATAATTAAGTATAGTTTTTTACTCCTGAAATGCCAGACTGTGTTGTTTGGCCCTATTAGAAGTTTTGGAGTATTTTAAAAGGATTATGGGTAAGGCTGTCTTCTTCAGCTGCCCTTGATACCTAGGGGGTTCTTTGTATCTTATTTCTTTGTCCTATATACCCAGTATTTTTTGGCTTAGGGATCCCTGCCCCTTTCAGAAGAGTCCAGAGGTCATGTATTAAATCAGCAGTTCATTCAGTTCTTTCATTCATCCAGTCTAAGTAATAGCACAGAATACCTGCAACTCTGTGTGGTGATACAGGAAAGTGTGGCATGATGGTTTCTCCTCATGTGAAGATGAATATCCCCACTTATTCTCCATTTATTTGGGAAAATGTTGTTTATTTTTAAGGCCTAGGGAATGTTTGGTCTTAAAACTGCCAGTTTGACCTGTATCTGGAGTTGTACCTTCTTCCTTCCCTCTAGGGAATGCTCTCCCTCTAGGGAACTGGCACAGGGTGGCCTAACTCTTGCTTTTAAGTGACTAGCCTGAGGAAAAACTCTTAGTGGTACCAACAAGAAATCCATCTACTGACAGGATGGCAGTGATTTCATAACTGTGCCAACTATGCTTACATGGAAGAAAAACTCCCAGCAAAATAACAGCATAAATTGCTACTGCTTGCAAAGCTACAACAACAGAGTAATGTAAAGGAAACTAATTGTATACAATCCTCTTGACTAGGCAGCCTGCTGAATAATAAACCTTCCCCAAGCCAGCAAGGCATATTCATGCAATAGCGGATGATTTTCTTTGTGCATGCCTTGGTTTATATTGTGTACACTGCATATGTTTATATTTATACAAATCTTGCAGCGCAACAGAAGCTGGCTGTAAGCACCCATATTCTGGGTATGCCCGTATGTGTGTTTATGTGTGTCTGTGTATTTGTGTGCATGCACACATGTGTATGTATATATGTCTGTGTATACGAGAAGCAGATGCCCTGTAGGCAGATAAAGCAGATAAATATAGATTCAGATAGAAGCAAAAGCCTATAAATATAGACACTATATAGAGTGAAGGCAGGCAGATCAGCACAGTTTCGCTATTACTTGCCTTCTGTATAATAAAAGAGTAGCTGACACTCAAATGACTAAGGGGATGACACTGTTGGCTCTCAGCAAACAAAGTAAAAAGGTAAGAAAACTTCTTTCCCATATGAGCAGCACCTGTGACAGAAGATTGGCTATCTCTAATCATTTGCTTAATACAAGTAGTTGGGTAGTTTCTTCTGAAGTCAAAGCATAACATTTGTAATTTTACCTTAAAATAAGTATATAAAATAAAAATCCTGAGCCACAGTCTGAAAAAGAGCTACCTCTGGTTTCTATTTTACAGTAAGCTTCATGCATTGTGCTTGTCAACTTTCTGCTTCTGCTGTACAACAAATTTTCTTTGCTTCAGGTCCTACAGTCTCTCCAGATGAACTTGGGTGGTAGAGTATTGAGGAAAACATTTAAGTGCAAAATTGACTTTCAGAAATAATGTTGAATGTGTGCACATATATGTGTGTCTTAGCCTTCTCTTTGTAAATACTGCCTGTTTTAACACTCATCTTTCCCTCTGTTGTAGCAATATAGCATTGGCTAATTCATAGCTGTAATGCATGTATTTAAAATCAAAAAGGTCTTAACCTCACTAGAGATAAAGAAAACTCTACTGCTATTCAGAGGGGGATGAAAATAATTTTTTTTCTTATTCTATAGCGCTTTGATGAGGATGTTCAGATAAATCAAGGTTGCTGGAAAATACCTGAAACTTGTCAATGCCGTGCTTTATTTTTCTTTGCATAATACAGGTAGTATTGAGGAGTTCACAGCAAGAGGCTGGGAGCTGAGAGTTTGGCGTCCTATTTCCAGCTTGACCACTTGCTTAGAGTGAGATCTTGCAAAAATAATCTAAAATCTGTGAGCTTAATTTCCCATTTGTGAGTAGAATTAATAGTAAATATGTCCCAGAGTTGGGTAATTGAATAATACCTTGTTTGGTTAATCGGTGTTGTAATTCCACTGGAACTATTCACTGGGCAGGGTGTTCAAGAAGAGTGTATCTCTTTGTACTAAGTGCTCTGACAGTCCTGAGGAAAAACAAAGAGATAACAGTAGAAAAAACTGTTGGTGTTGTTTTGTGATGTGTTACAAACAAATAACTTGTTTTTAATTTATTTGTGTTCAAAATATGCCATTAGCTGATGAGTATTGTCAAGTTTCGGTATTCTGAGGAACTTGGAGCAAAGCAGAAGAAAGGCAAACACCAGCACGTGTATATTCATAGTCAGGCTAGCCATACTCAATATGACAAAACAGAACCAAAGACAGAAAATTAAAATGCCAAGTGTGAAAGGCTTACTGTGGTATTTAGCTCATGTAGTGCAGGTTTTCCCACAGTATCTAGTCTAAAATAATTTTCCTCTGCAGATACAGAGAAAAGAGGCAGCTCAGAACATCTGGGCTTTGCTCCTGAACTAATTACTTGGTTTGGTGCAAGCCATTTTTTACTCAGTTTCCTTATTTTGATACCTGCAAATAAGCTCCTTCAGGTATATTTTGACATACTCAGTTTACACCACAGTTTCCTATCACCTAGGTGCTTCCTTGAAATTTGATTTTTGAGCCACATGAAGTGTCCTGTGAAGGTGCCTGTTTTTACTGTATCTATTGAGATACTTGAATTAAAGAGGAGTTTGAATTCATGTGTATGTGAACCATAAGAAGCTGAGGGAAATCCCTAACTGATACAGGAGGTGTTGGCACTTCCTCTTGTCCCTGGGCTAGTGATAAAGCTTTATGAAACAGGGACTTGCAGACTTGGTTGAGGTGCTGCAGCTCGTGGTGGCTTTGGCAGCAGCACCTTCAGCCTCTGGGCTGGAGGATGCTCTCAGCTCTGGGCACAGCTCTCACACCTCACCGTGCCCTCTCCACTTCAGGGATGCCTCAGGTGTGTGATCTACCCCATTGTCTGGATATCTTTGAATTATTCAGGCTCCCTCAGGATGAAACCTGTGTGTTTTAAGAGCGGTGTTTGAGAGGAGTAAGGTGAATTGATGTGATAAATTACAGTACTTCAAAAATTAACTGGCCTATCCTGTAAGTTCCTTGAATCCCTCCTAGTCTATTCCTGCATCTGCTTTACAGTATAAAAATCACAGTTGCTTCAAAACAAGATGTTGCTTTTAAGAAGCAAAACAGATATTATGGTTTGTTGGACGGGGATTATACTGATCCAACAATTACTTTAGAAATGCGGTCTTTTCAAAATCTCATAGGGAATATCTGAAGGAAAGTTATGCAATCCCAGAAAGCATTTACTGTGAATTCTGAATTTTGTTTTCTGCTTCCTCTCCCTAAGTCTGATAAATTAGTAATGCCTTACCAGATTAAATTATAACATTAGATTGCTTTTGCAGCAGGGGAAATATATGTTTAAAGAAAAAAAATTGCTCTTGATCTAAAACCACGCATGTGTTGATTTCAGTCTGGATCAGATCTTTGCAGCTGAGTTATAGTCTTGAAAACTGATATTTATTATGGAAACACTGACATAACCTCTATTCTTTTGGTTCTGGCAGACATGGCAAAAATATCCAGAGACCATTTTTTCTGACTGAGTTCTTTGCCAGTCTCCTTGGACTTTGCTTTCTGAGTCTTTGCCAATTTTACTGCCATTCATTTTGACTAAAACCATCTTGGAAATATATTAGTCTGTAGGAACCATTAGGAAATAACACCATTACACATGTTTAATAGGTTAGCTGAGGGATGGGGAAAGTTTAGCAACTTCTGCTGTGTCATGGTCATTCCAAAACACTAGAGTCCAAAAGGTTCATGGGAAAGCGAATTCAGTAGGAGAAAAGTAAAGGTAAATTGCCAAGAAAAGCATACTTATTGTGAATTACTTTTATTGCAAGTAAAGTCATGTTGCACAAGGTCTGCAAAGGTTTATTGATTCTTTAACTAGCAGGAACAGTTGGCAAGCATCTCTGGTATATTTAGGTTTTGTCTCTATCATTTTAATATTTTTTTATTATTCATTTTGCCATTAAAAGCCCATGGCAACCTAGCACTGTGCTTATCTCCTCCTATAGTCATTAAAAAGACAGAATCTGTATTGAGAAACATTAAGCTTACATGCAAAATCATGAAATCCTAGAGTAATAACTTGTTTATAACCTTAGTTTCTCCCTTATGATAGTCTTTAATAAGAAGTCACACCGTTTTTCTGCAAATACAGAGCAATAGAAACTTTGATACATGCAAATGGCATCTGCTATTAATGTGTTTTGCTAATCAAAACTGAAAAAATCTATCCAAAGCAGCTGTCTAACATAGTGAAAAATAATGTTACTTTGTAGTTATGTTCTCTTATAGGGAGAACATCTATCAGAGACATTAAAGAATGTAATACACAGTTAAATACAAATACAAGGTTTTTTAGCACATACATAGGGGTTCTTTTAGGATTTTCTGACCTAAATGTGTATCCAACATGGTATTCATAAAAGGTCTGGTAGGATTTTGTAGGTGTGTGGACTTTTAAAAACTTAATTATTTTCATCATAGTAGAAAGCTTTTCCTTGAAGCATAAATCTAGCCAGTATTGATTTTATAAGCTATGAGTCCATTCATGTTTTCTGTTGTTTTCTGTGCTTTTTCTATAGACAGTTTAAGTTCTCTCCTTTTTCCCATTCTCTTAAATCTCTGGATGTTTTTTCTCATTCCCTGTGTGCAAAACAGATGGACTTTTGCTTATTCAAGTTTTTGTGAAATTTAAGATTGGGTAAATATTAGGAACAGAAAATTTACATAGTGAAGTTTGCAACATTTTTGAATGATTGAAGGCAAGTGGATTATAATGGAATTTTTTGTCAGCTTCACTTGATAGCCCTCAAGAACAGAATATACCAGATCTGAACTCCCTTATTTGTATCTTCATATTTTTAGGTGATTCAGATCTCTGTTTGAACCTGCTATGTAGAGTCCACAGCTAGTTGCTTATAATCTGACATACTAACAAGTGCTTCAAAATAGGTGTACTCTGGACAATGATAAATCAAGGACAGCAGCTTTGGAGCTGTCCTTACCAATACCTGAGCTTGGTTTCCCTTACCTGTTATTTCTTTAGTTTCTTTCTGTATCTATTTTATACAACAACCTGTAAAGTATTTTATGCTTGTAAACTGCATCCCAAAAATTGAGGATATCCTAAACATCCAGACTAACTTTAAGTGTATAAGTGGTGCTGAAAAATATGTTCTTTTTCACATGCAGTCTTGTCAGAAGAGTGCAGGTTTTCATTGTCTGATGTGCTGGTCCTCCAGTTCAGCCTTCACAAAACACTCACCTTGCATAGCATCATTCAAAGTTTGCTTGTGGAGCATCATTTCTAGTGACTGCATGACAGGGAAGTAGAGTCTCCCTTTTGGGTCTCATTTCTTTCCCGCAGCATTCCCCTGGTGGGCAAAGGAAATATGCCTGAGCATGTTTTGAGTTAGCCCCATCTGTATTAGTAAGTGTTAAATTCAGGTTGAATGACGAGGTCAATGATGGTTAATGAAGACCTTATTCTTTTCCTTTAAGGGTCAGTTTCATTTTAAGACAAGTCAGGCTAGTTAGGCTGCACATGACTTTTTGTGTAAAACTTTTCTGGGTAATTTCAATGCAATTCCAGTTATGTGCAAACAAAATGAATAAGCATGTGCAAGACAGTGAATGAATGTTTTCCTAACAGCCTGACAGAGATCCTGACTGTACGCTGGCTGGTAGTACCATAGTTAATGTTAGTAGATGCAGGCCTGGGTAAAAGAAAAAAAAAAAGCAAACAGAATAGTCAGAAACATTGCATATCTGTGTAATTTCCTTAAAATAGGGTTTGCCTTTCTTATAAGATGGAGATTTTTGTTTGCTCACTGTGCTATTTTAGGACCTGTAAAAAGGTCTGATGTCAGGTCTGTGAAGAAAAAACATGTTGTCCATTAAACACAATTTGAAAAAAGTAATATGGGGAGTGTGTGTCTTCAGTAAAGATAATATAAAAGAAGTTTTAAGGGCATTGATATTTGATTTTTTAATTTTTTTTTTAAGCAGCACACTCAGTTTAATTTCTGGCACAAGGCTCAGTGTCTGCTGTGGCTTGTAATAAACTTCCTTTTAGTCTTCAGTCTTTCAGCATCTTTTAGAAACTATGTTAACATGCTTGGGAATCCCACTGACTTTGTTAGAGAAATCCCCAACCCAATATGAATAAATAGATGGATGCCCCGAAGTCCAGTGTTGTGCCAGCCTGGTGGTGCTCCCTTGCTTTGTAGGAACTAGTGTCCAGTGGGAGCAGGCAGAATTTGGACAGCCATGTCTCACCTTGGAGGCAAAGGATGCAGCAGTGTGATGGGCATTCACCTGTGGGAACGAGAGGATTCCCCCTTTTAGACTCAAAATTATTGTCATTAATGAGCTAAAGGCATGTCTGTCTAAACTGATGACTCCGGGTGTGTGGTAAAGAGAGAACAACATGAATATCTTGGCAGGCTTAATAAGTGAACAAAATGGGTTGAACTTCCCTTGTTTCCAGTCTCTAATTCTCAGATTTCCACGTCACCCACTCATCTCAAAAAATTCAAGGCTTTGTATTGCATACCATGCACAGTGTCTATGATTTCCTGCAAGCCTGTAGGCCCTAAACAAATTAGTAAAAAGTTAATGTATAGTATTACTAAAAAAAAAAATTGTCTTTGTAACCTTAATGACCCTCATGTCAGTAAGAGCTTGCTAGGTATCTTTATACCAAGCCCAAGAAGTGTCACAATGGCATTAATTGGTAGGATTTTGTAGCTTCTAATAGGATTTGGGCATGGGTGTGTGGGAGGGAAACCTTACTTTTGGACAGAGGGGTTTGTGGGTTTTGTTAAGTATCCGCTCTTTCACCAAAGGGCAAAAAACCAAAAAGGTTGGGGAAACTGCATTTAATTCAGAAAGGCACAGTTCTGTTTTTACATGCTTTGCTTCCCTCTCTCCATGGCACATGCCTTAAATCCACGTCCATCTCACCCCTCTGCATTGCCTTTCGTGTATTTCTCCCTTACAGCTCTGAATTCAATGTGAGGAGTAGTGTAAATCAATAGTAAATGCTCACCGCCCACTCTGTGCTCGGTTATGCAATAGCACATACCGTGTACACAGAGACAAAAAGGGAAAAAGCACACACAGGCTTTACATTCAAAAGCTCTTGCATAATTTTGCTTTTCTACAGCCAAAAAAAAAAAAAAAAAAAAAAAAAAAAGGAAA
>VZRO01000431.1:387596-441248 GCA_013397915.1 Daphoenositta chrysoptera | reverse complement strand
AAAAAAAAGGCAGAAAAAGAGAAAGGGAAATAACAGATGGGGAGACTTGCAGGGTTTTTTTGCCTTTTCTCAGACTGTACAGAGGCGAGCTTGTTTAACACCCATGGTCATTTCTAATTGCTATGTGCTGAAGATAAGCAAGGCAGGCTTGCTTATGCTTGAAAATAAGACTTTTTTCCAGCTTCCATGATGTGGTGCACTTCTCAGGTAATACAAGACAATCTGTTATGAAGTGTTTAAGTCTGAATTAGTTATTTTCTTAGACTTAATGGAAAAAAAAAAGAAACACCTCACTTCAACTGTTCGATACATGTTGCAAAGTGAAAGAGGGATGAGGAGTAAGTGCAGTTGAATTGAATTCTCCGACGTTAGTTTGATCTTTCTTTTTTTTAAACTCTTTTTCCTTTCTGAAAAGCAAAATATCTCTCAATGTAATATTTATGTAAAAAGCCAGTTATGTAACTCTCGCCTGCCTTTCGCTTTTGTTTTTCCCTCTCTGGACTGTACAGCTCTACTGTTTTTCCTGACGACAGATTATATTAAAACCTGCAAATCCTGATGAAAGGAAAGAACGACTGGGTGCCCACTGCACAGACTTTAATTTTGAGCCTTTTTAAGGGCTTCAGGCTGGAAGACAATGGATCTATTTAAGATCTGGTTTTGGCTGGAGGAATTCTTATTGAGTATTTTCTTGTCACAGTGAGGAATTCTTATTGAGTATTTTCTTGTCACAGTGTGCTCTGGAACATCCCTGGCTTCTGTATAGTGTTTCTGCCTCTCTCCTCCTCTCTCTTCCACCCGTCCCTCCAACTTTTGGATGTATACAATGAAAGCTTTTTCCCTTTCCTCTCCTGAACTTGATGCAAGTGTCAGGTCATTCTCTGTGTAACAGGAGTAAGAGCAGAAGAACAGTGAAATTTTAGGTTCTGCTGAACTTTATTTATCCATTTCTATTTTAAGTGATTGATGTCCATAAAGATCCAGAGATTCTTCTAATTAGGATTGGTTGGGATATTTTAATTTATTTCTGTCAAATGCAAGAAAAAGTACTTATAGCCCTGCTAAAATAATAATAAAAAATTTTTAAAAAGAGGGATTCAAGAAAGGGAAGAAATGGGTCAGTAATAAAGAAAAGTTCATACTTTTTTTTCTGTTCATACTACAGGAGGAAATTATTCCTGTAGCTATTGCAAGCAATTTATTCCTAGTTGTATCCTCCGAGGATCTGACCTGTTTGTGGTTACGAGCATTGTGTCAGGGTTTGTTTTCTTTTGCCCTTTACAAATCGTTCTTGTCTGCGTGCACATTCTTGGACAGATTCTTCCCCAGTGTAATGCTACTAATTCTGTTGATGTGATGTCAGGAGTCTATTAGGTCAATTGTAAAGTTATAGGGCTCAATCCTCAGTTATTTTAAAGTGTTTTTCTGGCATTAGAAAAGAGCCATAAAATGAGTCTGCATGTGAATTATGCCCACTTCAGGCATAATAAAAAAAAATTTGAAGCTGACATCTTGCAACAGTGATCCCTGAGACAAACTTTAAATGAAACAGCGTTTTGTGAAAACAGGAAGTGGAATACTTTAAGCTCTGTAAGTATGTTTTAAGCTGTGGAAGGATATTTCACCAAACTGCTGGGGAGTACATATTTATTCAAAAATGGATTGGAACACCTGGATTCTGAAACCAGCCCTTGCTTTGGCTCTGGGCAATAAAAACTTCTTCTGCCTCCATTTGCGTCTTAGTAAAGAATCACTTAGGGATTATACTGGCAGATACTGCTTTATTGTGCCCTGCAGAAATATTCTGAATCTATTTTATTAATGTTTATGAAATCAATTTAGATACATAGGGAGAAGGCATTGAAATGAATTTTAGGGGTTAAAAAATTATTTAAATTTCAGGCCAGTGTTGCCACAAATACCAAACTGTGGACTCCAACCATATACAAGATTTAATAACCCTATATAATGTAATGATAATATATAAATGAAAATAACCTTGGTCATCACATGATTAAATTCTGGAACACTATCATATAGGAATTATGGGGCCTGAAAACCTATGTAATTGTCAAGTGTGGCTGAATCAACATGACAATAGCAGTTTATAACATAGTTGCATGCAGTAGAGGAGAGTAACCTTAAAATCCCTTATCCTGCTGTCCCTCATAGCTGTCAGCCCTTTATAAAATGCTTGTAAGATGTAAATGGTGTGACTTTACAGAGAGCATGCTCAGTAATGAGTCCAGTGTTTGACTTAATCAAAAGAGTGATCATTTGTCTTGGAGTGAAAATTACTTTCTGCTTGTCTTTTCAGAGTCTTAGTCTCTAAGTTTTTTGTCAGCACTGATTGCAATGGGAGACTTATTTGGAATAGGTGTATAAAACCTGATAACTTTTAATGGCAGACAAGCAATGTTCCCTCTTAAAGGCATCTGCCTGCTTTCCAGCTCCTGAGACATTTCTCTACGTGTCACTAGGTTACCCCTTACTTCCCAAGTCTTCAGTCCCAAGCTTTGCTCTGTATGCTTGGGTGGACTACTATCAAGACACTAACCTTCCTTAATGGTCAAGCAAACATTTAATTATTTCCTGAGTATTTTCTAATTAAAAAAGGGAAAAACCCTTGTAAATGCCTGCTGCTAAAACTCTGGTTATATATGCACGGTTGAACAGCAACCAGAACGAGGAGATTTTGTGTGTTCTGCAGAATGGAAATCTAATTTTAATTTATGGAGGAGAGGGTGATTTGACTTGACCAGATGCTAGACATGCAACCTGTGAAACTTCTGTCTGCCTAAATTCATAGGCAAAATAGGCAAAAGGGATGGTTTGAACAGTTTCTGAAATGAGATGTTAATATTCAGTTTTAATGAATAAGTCTTCACTTCACAACTTAAAAAGACTCTGTTATTTTATTTTTAAACATAAGCTGTTTGAGTCCTGTCTCTGTGAAGATCTGTGCCTTAGTTTTCTTAAATTCAAGTTTGTTATTTTAGAGAAAAGGTTAAATATGAACCCTAAAGATTTAAAAACAACAACAAAAATGAAAAGAGCTCTACATTAGTTTTTATGTTAAAATTTCATTATTTCTCTTCCCTGGCACCTACCTGGGGTTGGGTATATTTGAAAAATAGCTAACTAAATTATTTTGCTGCATCCAGCAATGTGCTGAATTAGCTATGGTAGGCTTTTTATCTAGCAATTATTCTGCAAGGTTTCCTCCCTCTGTTCCTCCCTCCCTTCCTCAGAACAGTCATTTTTGCAACTCTCACACTTTGGTTGAAGTTTATGACAATTTTGTGTCCTTCACTATCAGTAATTCATTGCTAGTGCCTTCAGTAGTTTCACTGGTCTTTTTGCCTTGCAGAAGTCCCTAGGAAACGATGCTAGAAGCAATGTTTTTGGAGTAATTGTAACAAAAGTATCAGGCCTAGCTTCACTGAATGTTCCTCCGGTCCACCTTTTCAAAGCTATCATCTTGCACATTGACAGCAAACAAAGCAGCTGGTTCATTTCTCCCAGAGAGACCCTGTGTATTCTTGCCCTTGCTGTTTAACCTGTGTGTGCAGGTGGGCCATGACACCTGCAGGGAAGGGTCACACTGAAGGCCAGCGGTGTGGAGGAATTGTGGGGCTGTATTGCAGTGCTTGGAGCAGGGTCGACACCTGGATGCTCCTTGCTTTTTCCTCTGTACCGTGGTTAATGTCTCTGTTCGGACTGAGTGCCTCCATCCGTGTAAGCCCCATGAGAGGATGTTCCATGCTGTCTGTCAGAACCCCTGTGGGGAAGGAGCACATCCTCGTTTGCTCATGGGTTTGTTCCCTGGGTACCTGGTCTCGTCACTGCCAGCTACTTCGTGCTGGTGGCTGGGCTGGGAAGGACATTTAAGCTCTCTTCACCTTGTTGATGCAGAGGTTTAAAAACAACTCTTTAAGAAGTGACCTTTAATATCTGTAGTAGAAGAGAGCAGGGAACTGGACTTGATGATCCGGAAATTGTGCTCCAGGATAAAATCTTGTAAAAAACCTAACTATTTCAGTCAGTTCAGTTTCTGTGGGGACTCGATTTGAGGTATTACTTCATAATTTCAGCTGAAGAAACCTCTGACTTGTGTGACTTTTCAGACGTGTGATGAAACTCACCCCTTTAGGGAAGTTCTTGCAGAGACAAGATACAAAGAGTGTTTGTCTGTGTAAGCAGCAGAGAGGATTGCTCGCTCCCGAGTTTGTGCTGATTTATATGTGACTGTTTGCTGCAGAATAGAGGGACTAGCTACTTTGTCTGTACTGTGAACAAGAGAAAAATACACTCATTTGATAACATTTTAAACCAAAATAAATAATAACACTCTTCGTCATGGAAGGACTGTGCAAAGATATTAACAGAAAACAGTGCAGAAAGCATCTGAAACCACCTTTGTCCACAGTTTCCACTACATATATTTCTTAAACTGTTTTTCTGCTTACATTTTTTATTAAATATCCTGGTTGCCTTTGGCCCCTTACACCTCTGGAACAAAAAAATGACAAAGTTTCAATCCCGTCTTCTAGATTCCATCTAAATATACATTCCTGATTAAAAAGTGTCAGTTGCCGCTGAGGCTGGAAATGGCCTGTTCTGCTTGGAGGAAGGGGGAGGCAGATCACTAATGGTTACTCAGGCTGTCATGTTTCTGAGAATCAGCTGTTTTTTCTTTATACTGCAAAGATTAAACAAAGAATGTTAAACATTTCCCAATTTAGCATTTATAATGGAAAGCGGCTGTAGGGCCACAGCTTGCTGCTGCAAGGGCAGGCGCTCGTATGAGGAGTCGCTTAAAAGGGCTTTTATTTTCTCTGAAGGCCTATCCATTCTCCCAGCCCGGCCGCTGTGCTTTGCAATCAGGTGGAGGCAGCTTTAAATTTTTACTTTCATTTAAGTAGGAGCTAATTTACTTTTGGAAATGAAAGTTAAGGCATCTCAGCCATCTGCAAAGTGGAGGAGGAGGCAGTGGGTTTCTTTAACTTTTGAAATCTCTACAATTCTTTTGCACACCAACAGGCACACAAAAATTATCTTTCAGAGCTCCTATTAGTAATAATACTACTATTAATGATCTAATTTCTTAACTTCAGCTTTTTATCTCGGTTTCTAAAATATACCTGTTGGGTAAGTTTAGTCATCTTTATACTTGCATCCAGCTCAGGAGTTTAGATGTAAAAAGTTGTAGTGCAACAAAACCACATTTTTTTACTTCCAGACAGCACAACATTATCAGTGGCATTTCATTAGGGATTAAGTGGAGCACTGTGACTTTCTGTTTGTCATAATAAAGGCAAAGGATACTTATGGGTGACTAGTAAATAAAAAGAAAAAAAAACAAAAAGAGGGGTATCCCATTATTGTATATACTTTTATCAGGTTTGTTTATCAGCCTTTCTTATTTTTCATTTTCACTTGAAGACTTCCTAGTGGAGATAAATAAATGGTTCAGTCTTTCTTAGTTAAGAATTTCAGTTTTATGCTAATATGTATTTTATCTCCTATCAGAGTGAAATAAGTGTTAATACAGTTAGTTGTGGGTTTTTTTTACAGAGCAGCTAAAAATGTCCTTTGCCTGCCTCTCCATTGGCGAGTTTTCAGAAATGCAGTAGTTCTCTGTCATCTCATAGGGACAAGAACTAAACTTCTTATATAATTCAAACATTTTCAGAAAAAAATATTTCTGGTTTCTTGTACAAATTGTAAGCACCATAAAGAAATCATATATCCATTTCCTGCCTTCTCCAGCCTGCCTGTAAGTGGGTTTTGTCTAAACAAAATAGCCTTGTACTCAGCTGTCAACAAACATTTGTGTATTACTTAGATGTAATAAGTAATTTCATTTGCCTCCTTCGGTAGCTTAAATGTGCTTGTAGATGCTTGTCCACCTTTGTGTTTCTTAAGGCAAGCTTTTTTAATTTTTTTTTTTTTTTTAAACACAAAGTTTGAATATAAAAAGTATTTCAATCTTCTTGTGATTACATTTCTTACAGAATGTTGGCATTTTTGGACTGTCCATCTGTTTAGGCACGTGGAAAAAGACAAGACTGAGATCATGTAAGTCATGAAACTGAGGGTGAATAATCCATACTTTGTTCTTTCACCATTTTTACAATTTATATCCAGATGCAAGTAATAAAGCAAAAAGAGGAAAAAAAACTAGTTAGCTTTTATTTTTAAAGTGATTAATGAAAAGCAAAGTTCAAATGAGGTCACAAATCCTGGTGGTGCACAATGGGTTGATTTATTTTGTAAATAGACCATGGATAATTAACCATAAAACAAAACTTTTCTTTTTTTTCTCTTTTCTTTTTCTTTTTTTTTTTTTAATTGTATAATGACACTGGTTTCTTTTAGTTGCTGTGAGTTGCACAGAGGGATAACGACTTATTCACAACTGGTTGCAACTAGTTACAGCCAAGAAAGGAAAAATCCCAGAGCAACGAGAGGGAAAAAGGCTGTTAAAACCCTACTGCACTTGCAGTTTTGTAGTAAGGCATTTGCTAATGGGCTACAGACTGGGAAAAGCAAAAGAGTAGATATTTACATACTCTGATGGTCCTTGCCATGTTATCCCATGTTTTGGCTCAAAACTCACAAGAAAAAGACGGCCCCTGCAGCTGGCCTTGTAGTCCACAATTTTGAATTGACTTCTAAATAGAATTATTTATGTTTTGCTGCAAGTTTCCATTATGTGTCTTACTACTCTGACACTGGGGAAAGAGTCTTCTGGATAGTCGTAGTGTGACTTGCTGCCAAGTCCTCTTGCGACCCAGAGAGTGAAGCTAGTTCTTCAGATATGTGATATGAGAAAACTGTCTGCCCAACATCCCCAAAATTTGTCTCTTCATAATCCACAGTCATCTGTGGAAGGGATCTCTGATGCCCAAGAAGAAGGTCCAATTTGTTGTGAAAGTACATTCACTACTAATTAAAACTACCAGCTGGGATTACAGCCCTGGAGACTGTAAATGAAGTAGAGCATGAGATGTTCAGATGATAATATGGCCACTTTTGTGGTGGTTTGTGTTAGTTGCCAGTTCTTAGATTTTCTCATCTCATGCCAATTTATCAGAATGAAGAGAAGGATTATGTAGGTAACAGTGAATATGCAAGAGGTTGGAGCTGCCATAGAGCAACTGACTATATGGACACCTCAGGTTGCTCTCACGTGCCACATGTGCCTTCAAATGCTTTTGACTATACACATAAGACCTGCAATTCACACAAAACTAAAATACATGTTCATGGTGCCTGCTGGTGCAGCTGTGCTGCGTTTCACAGATGGTGACTCTGAGGGACTTGCAAAAGCCATCCTCACTCCAAACAATAGCCTGGGTAGGCAAAGGTAGTGGGTAAAAGTGATTAAAACTGTAATTGTTTTAGCTGTGTTGACTCAGTTTGTTAGAGCAGTGTTACAAACTGGTGTTTGTGAGGGTTCTCTATCAGACACTGATTTGTGGACATGCAGTTTCCTCTGCAAGTGTGGAGTATTTCTTTGTCAGAATGTGCTGCAAGACTGAGGAGAGGAGAAGCAGATGATTAATGTCAGAGCATCACCTCTACCCGCTTGAGTTTAATGCAAATAGCTGGGAATAAGGGTTCCGTGTTTTTAGCCTAGATCCCAGTTACAAGGGAAGATCTTGGATCGGTGCTTTAAACCCATAACTGGAGAACTGATGAGTTCCCACTGTGTTACTGACACTGGTAACTACAACATTTGGGCTGCCACTTCTAATCTGTTTTTAGGCCAAAGAGTCAAGTTAAAATAGCTCTTAGTTTGAGCAAGAGACTTCTGTTGTGGGTGGGAGTTGTGCTGGGGGCAACATTAGCATTGTACTTACAAACAACATTGCAGTGAAGACAAGACCCCAAAATAAGTTAACCCTCCAAGGCTCAATACTGTCTTTGGCTTCTCTACTGGTCCTCTTGGAAGGGAAGCCAGCCAAGGTCCACTGTGGTAGTGCTAAAAAGATGAGCCTGTCCCATGGGGTCTCCCTTGAAACTGCTTTTTGTCATGCTTGTGCTTGTGGGAAATGTGGCAATGTATGGAATCTGCTACATACTGTTTATGAGTTAGAAGTTGATTTTATTGACTAACAGACTCCTTGTATCTTGTGACAATCTTTTTCTGTGCTTTGCGTCATGCCAAAGAGACAGGGGAGTGGTGTTGGCATGTCTTTGTATGAATAGGTCTGTCATTAAATATTTGAAATAGAAACATCTGAAATAGATCTTGCCTAAGAAGAACAATGGAATAACTAGAGAAAGCCAGTTTTCTCCAAATTTGCTTTTGGGGCTGGGAGTTCTAAGCAAACAGAATAAAAAAAAAAAAAAGGAAAAAAAAAAGAAAAGGTAAAAAAAGAACAAAGAGAGCAGGTATTAGTGCATGGGCTTAGAAACAAGAAAGCCAGGGAGGCGTGAAGGGAGACACAAGGAAAGTTAAAAGAGGAGAGTGGAGGGATGCTAAGCAGAGGGAGGGGTTTCCTTGTTTGTTTGTTTGTTTTAATAACTAAGACCAGCTAAGGGAGAGGGAAGCTGCTGGTAAAAGGATTGAAAGTCCTTCATTCAGAAGAGGCACTGTTTTGTAAAGGGAGCCTTTTTCGCTTGATGTGGATCTAAGCGCAATGACCACTGACTGCTAGTGATGAGGATGCTGAGGCATGGACATGCATTTGGGTATTTCTTGTTTTTTCTGATCTCTAAATCTGCATTTTTATTTTGTGCAGATTGAGGGATTCAGTCATCTTCCTCAGGCAGTTCCTCTGAAATCTTACTGTTAGGAAGGGGTTACAGGCAGCCTTGCTGCAGGCACACACAAGATGAAGGGAAGAGTTTTCAGCTCCTTTCAGATTGTGGAAAGTGTCAGCACATGGGTCCAGCATGCAGAACACAAATTCAACAGTCTGCTTGGTGCGCAGCAGGAAAAGCTCTGTTAGAGGTAACTGTAGTTCAGACTTTTGAACAAGCCTTTGTATTTCTCTCCTGTGGTAATAAACTATTGGTGAGGATATGCAAGCCAAACTCCTTTTATTTTAGCCACTCTTATCTCCTCCCAAATACCTCTCCCTAAACCTAATACCTAAAAAAACCCACAAGCGAGGTAATCCCAAGAGTTTTTTCCCCAATATTTCACCCATCTCAGCCTTGCAAAGTGTGGCATCTGATGTTGTAGTAGACAGGTTCAATTCTGGTTAAAAATGCTTTCGTGGGGGACCAAGCAGTACTGTTGTTTGAATACTTCTTCTCCAAGCAGTGCATTCAGAAATTCACTTTATAAGAAACAAAAAGTTTTTGGTTCTTACTGAGATTCTGACCATGTTACAAAAACCCCTCACCAAATGGCATGGGAGACAACCATTTCCCATAAGCATCTCAATGCTGAAGCAGCCGGGGATGACTGGGAAGGATGTGCTCTCATGGCTGAAGGCCTAGCTGTGCTTCAGCTCTCCTTCTGGTCTCTCTAAATGAACAGTTTTGTGTGTTGGCACTCCTGCTGCTACCTGATCTGGGTGAAAACTCTCAGTTTTTCCCTATTTAGGCCAGGATTTGTCTTATAGTTCCAGTCAAGCTTCACATGGCTTCATGGTATTTTGCATTTTAGTATTTTTCAAATGTATGAATAGTGATCAAGAGCTTTCTTAGCAGGTGAAGCAAATAGTTAAAGAAAAAGGAGTTTTAGATGTTAAATATCTTATTAATCACAACTTTTCTTTCCTTTTTCTACCAGTTGAGTTTAAGGTCAAAGGGCAGAGCAGAAACTACTGGCATTCCCCTCATTTCTCCTCACTTCAGATTCTTCTGCAGGAGTAGGACTCTGTGACTCTCAGTCTGCTGCTTTATCCTGCTAAGAACTGGTTGTGATGTTTCCCCAAATGGCAGTGGTAATTAATGGTATTTGACCCAACAAGATGTGTGGTAGTTGTTACATAATTGGCTGTCTGGAAAAGCCTCTTAGCTTTCATACATTGGTAAGCTCCACCAGTTCTTGGACAAGAACAGCCTGCCAGCTGGATTATTATTAATAATTAGATTGTCACTGATGTATTGATAGTATTGCAGAGATATCACAAGCTTCTGAGGCTCACTAAAGTGTACTGAAGATCAGGATTAGAAGCACTAAAAAATACATACTGGTGTTCTCTTCTTGTGGAAATACTGGTTAATTAAAAAGAAAATACCTCCAAGACTCTTACTTGTTTTTACTCTTCATATTTCCAGATAAAGCTTTTTGGCATTTGTGGAACAGAAATGCATTTGTTTCAAACTTTTTATTTCAAAAATGTATTTTATGTTCTAATATAAAATTTAAATCAAAACTGAAAGTAGCAATCAAAACAAAATTATTTTGTCAAAACAACATTCAATTGATTGAAATGATTTTTAATTTTTGTTTCATGGGTAACTTTGCAATGCAGTGTTTAATTCAACTGTGAAACATAAGCAAATTTAAAAGTCTAGCTATCCTGTGAAGCAAAAATGTTGGGTTGTGCTTGGGCTCTCCTAGGTGGTGCTTAAGGGAGTGCTTCATCAGAATTCTGTTTAATCTGTTTAATTGAAAAAAAAAAAATTAATGTGAGGACCCAACAGGACAGGAGGAAGGAGACCTCAAACTGTGCCAGGGGAAGTTCAAGTTGGACCTCAGGAAGATTTTTTTCACTGAAAAAGTTGTAAAGCATTGCCCAGGAAAGTGGTGGAGCCACCATCCCTGGAAGCATTCAAGAAACAACTGGATGTGGCACTTAAAGCTGTGGTTTAGTTGTTGTGGTGGTGTTCAGTCAAACATTGGACTCAATGATCTTGGGGGTCTTTTCCCACCTAAATAATTCTGTGACCCTCAGACTATGCTGAAATCTTCTTGTATTGATGTTATCATGGGACTTTTATCTCTGTAACAGTTGATCAGAATCCCTCTCTGAAACTCTGTGTAGATCTCCCCTGGAAATGTATTCTGTGTTTCTGCTCAGCAAACTGGGAAGCCTTTGATACCATTTCAGCTCTCCTGACTTCCATCTCTGTGAGCTGGTCATGAATCAAGTTCTGGGTGCCTATCTCAGTCTGACTACTTGCAAAGGGAGCAAACATTTGAAGGTAATGATAGTGTAAGTGTAAAGCCTATGCAGTTAATATTAGTGTATTCACTTTATTTGTTACTTCCTAGATTTGATTTAAAAGGGACCTTCCCTTAGAAGAACACATTCTGGTTACTGCTTTGCATTGTTCCTTGTCCTGTGTAACACCCATAACATATTCTCTCTTTTTCTTCCTCGTGTAGAATCTGTATACTTAAATAGTGAAATTCTTCTGGCAGCAGTCTTGTCAAGGGCCACAATGTGGTATATGCCTCGGGGGCATTTTACTTTATAGATTACAGCTTTGTCTAAGTTTCAATTCTTCAGGATTGGCCTAAATCTGCTTCAATGAGAGCACTCGACAAAAGAAAAACATTAATATAAGGGGGATATGTTAGACAAATAGGGCAAAGGTAAAGATTAAAAGCAAAGAACATAGTTAGAAATTGCTCTATTGCTGGAAAATGTAAAGCATCCGACCTTGTCTTAACAGTGTGATGATCCTTATTTTTTGAAGGACTGAGCTACTTAACCCACTCATGTGATACCTTGGTTATTCAGGTCTGTCTGCCTTGAGCTTGGATAGATACAACAATCTCATATTCCTTGAGAATATCAGCCCTGCAACTTTTGTAAGTTTGTGATAGATCAGTGAATGTCTGATCACCCTTTCAGTGAAAGTTGTGGTTCTGCAAACTTTGGGGTTCTCACTCCCACTGGAGGTAAACAGAAGGTGACAAAGTCACACCAATTGAAAATTTATTCCATTCATTTGACCACCTAACCTATTGTTTCCGTTTGTCAAACCAGAAAAAGGGTATTTTTTGATACAGAAAATCTGCTTTAAGTAAATATATATTGGGGCAGTAGTGTAGTAGTGTTGTTGGTTCAGGATTTCTCAGTAAACAGGCCTGTGACAAGACAGGCAGAAAGATACACTTTTCCAACAGCTGTCTCCTGTATTCACCAGCATTTTTTTAAATGATTAATAAAGCAACCTAGTATATCAGTATAAATTGAATTTAGTCTTAAGAAGACTAATTTAATCTGAAGAATATATTTTGCACTGGTCTTGGACATGAAGGGCTGGGACATCAATGTATTTAGGCCTTAAAAAGTATAAAAATAAATGCTCCCCCACCTCAGAGCTCAGTAAATAAATAAATAAAATAGTTTATGTTGTGGACATGCTCACAATATTTCCTGCATGCTGGTGGAGCAGCGCACATCAAAAAGATAATAATATAAGCAGTAAAATATCCCAAGCAAACAGAAAGCATCTGTAGGTCTTGCCTAGCTGGCTAATACTATTGGGGTGGTTGTTTTTAGCTTACCATGCCATTAATGCTTTGCAAATGTATATGTGCATGCTGAGGGTTGGTCAGGAATTGAACTGTGTTTATAATGGTTATATTCAATTGCTGCATTGTGCCTGGATGCCTGCAGATATGTAAGAGCACAGGAAAGGTACTCGAGAAACTATTAGAACATGTAGGAGCTTGTCTACCAACTCTAGTCACAGGAGAATGTAATGGATCATAAACAGGATGTAAAGAAACATTTGGAAAGATGTTTGGATAAGTCCTGGCCTGTAACTGAAGTGTTTGTTAGCTGATGTCCCAGGATTTCTTGTAGAAAACTGATTAAGTTCCCTTGGAACGTGTATTGAGCCTCATCGAAGTTCCCTCCTTGTCTTTCGCAGGCTGGGTATCAAGTTCATATTGGAAATTCTCAATTCACACTGCTGTATGCAGTCAGAACCCACGACTCTTGTCGAGCTCTTGTTCGAGCTATTGCAGCCTGGGCTGCCTTCAGCCTCAAATCAACAGTGGCAGTACAACTTTCCTGGCTGCAAATACAGAAGTTTCAAAATGTCTGAGGCAAACTTGGTATTAAGTGTTACTTGATAGAATCACCTCTGGGAGTATGAGTTTGGGGAACCCTGAGATCTCCTGCTCTTTTATTTTTTTTTAATCTTTCCTTATAGGGGTAAATGGGCCATTTTGCTGGCAAATGGAAATTGTAAGCATAATTCCAAAAGGGTTCCTAATAGCAGGATTTTGCAACACAGGTAATGACACCCCACTAAGAAGGCAGGCTCCCTTTCAAGAATCAAAGGTTTTCAGGTCAAGAAGTCAGTAACTTTCCCAAAAAGTTCATTTGAGCAAAAGAAATGACTTTAGCCTGCTGGCTCCCACACAGCTACTAGCAGTACACCATCCACAGAATTGTCTTCCTGACTGTGTGCATTCAGGTTGGTTCTTTATTCCCTTTTCAGACTCAACTGTTTAACAGAGATATGGCAGCGGCTTCAGAAACTGCTTATTTCTGTTTCAGGCATGACAAATTTCACAGTATATTCATTAATTCCTATTTCTATAGCAGTTTGTAAAGTGTCTTCACTTACAGGGTTTAATATTCAGTGAGAAATAAATTTGGGAATAGGGTCCTTCATTAAGGGGCCTGTTGCAGAAGTGTGTAAGTCCTTTGGTCATTGCATTGTACAAGAACTTCAGATTTTTGCAACTGAAACTTCTGAAAGTTTCATATAAATATGTGATTGCTGTATTTATGGGAAACTCTTGATATCATCGTGCTGTTATGTGAGGCATTTAAGAAATCCTGAAATATCTTTAAAGATGAAACAAAGGGAAGCTGCTTACCTCATGACATATGGCAAAATAAGGTCATGAAAAAAGTCGTGGTTGCAGCTCCAGCAACAGAACTGAATGAGTTATTTGTAACAAATAATTTATTTACCAAATACAGCTTTTCTTATCCCATCAAATATACACAAGTTGATCGGTCTCTTTGATTCAGGAATTGTTGGAATTTATTCAATGACTGCTTTCAAAACTTATATTCTATGGACTCTTTGTAAAGGGAGGTGAAAGAAGCATGGCTGTGGTTTTAATGCTATTTGCAAAAGCCTATTCTGTAATTTTCCTCTCTGGCACTGGTCTTATAAATTTGCATTACATGATGCCAGGCATTTAGGAGTCTATAGTTTTGATGAAAGGGGGTAACAAGTTCAGCTTTCATACAAGAGTTAATGTTCATACGGCATGAGTTAATGTTTAGCAGATAGGAGGCTTCACACAGGTTTCTGAATCCTCACACATCCTTCATATTACATTTATTTTATTAACCCTGTGACCAAAGTGGTAAACAAAAACTGGAAAAAGGTCCTGACGTTGCATGGATGAAGTGAGGAATGGGGTGTGATTATTTCATGAGTGCACTGATTCAGAAGTTCAGGGTGAAGCTAGATGCTTCTTTCCACTGCACATAAGGGCAGAAACATGTCATGAGTAGTTGCTGGTGTGCTGCATTCATGAAAGGAGCATAGCATTCACTTTCCAGCCACCAGAGAGTAAAGGAAAGACAGCTGCAGACATCTGTTACTGAGTTTGCTTACCTACCCCTGTTCCTGGAGGTTTTGAAGTAGGATTTGAAAAGTGCATGTGACAGTCCTTGTTTCTGGCCATACTTTACAACGACCTACTGACTTTAAAGAGCCAAAATTTGGACCTGCATTATTTAGCCAGCAGTACACACAGGGCACTATCAGTGAAAAGGCTGGGAACAAAACTTAGTTCCTGGCTTCCTGCCTATTATTTTGTACATATCTGATTTGAAATCTATTTTCTGCATACCCTTGTGTGCATATTTGTTGGCACATGTGCTTCTTGCCATTATGGGGCAGATCCCATAGATTTTCTGCGTCATTAGTACAGAGAGCCAGTCATTTGAAAAAAAAAAAAAAACCTTACTTGCCTGAGTCGTTAAGATTTTTTCTCACAGTTCTGCCTGTGGCGCCTGTCACTAGCAGTCAAATAAGGACAATTTTACCATTCTCTCCTGCTGCTCTAATTTTTTTTTTTTTCAGTGCCAGTACATGTATTTGTTATTCTTTATAACTCTCTTTGAAGTTGGGAATCCAAGGGGAATCTAAAACCGACCAGATGTTTCTGCTGCTGGAGACACAGAAGACAGCAAGGATTAAGTTTAACTGAAACTTAGTTCTCTACAAAACCCCATTACAGTGAGAATTCTTCCTCAGTTAGTTTTATTTATTATTTATATTTGCACTTGCCATCGTGGGTAGGTGATACCTCAAGTCATCTGGCTCGGGAGAAAAATGGATGATTTATCCAAGTAAATAGTGTATCAGCAGCTGCCTGCGTTGATTTCCCTTACGGGGTTTCAGTTCCATTACACTGCATATTTCCCACCCACAGTCTTTGTACAGCATTTCATGTTGAGGAAAATCATTCCCATCTCTGTAACTTCAGAGAAGAGATATGTAGAACCATCCGGGGAGAGGGCAGTGCAATTCCTGTGTGCATGGGGAGGGGTTACATACTTAAGAAGGTACTGGCCAGAAAGCAGCACGAGATTTTTAACTCCTCCTGTCATGGCTAAAAGATGAGGGAAAGGAGTAAAAGCTACCATGGGAGACTGCCTGTGGGAAGGAAGGGATGTGCTAACCTCCTAGAAGTGGGGGCAGCAGAAATGTCTCAGGTGGGAAAGGACAGGTAGAAATGTTAGTGTTTGCTTCTGAGTTCAAGTGAGATGCTTTTGAAGCTGCAAGACAAGAAAAAACAAGAAAAAAGTTTTAAAAGGGTCTGTGATACGAAATATGTGTAGTTCTGTGCAGTATCCATATCCAAATTAAGCCGTGGGCAATCCTGCTGGCCTGCTTCAGCAGTCATGAGAAATAACTCATGAGAATAAAGAGTGCGTGTTCAGGCCTCACGGAGGTCCACATGGGAAGGCAGAAACAGAACAAAGCCTTGGTCTCTCTTTACCTTGGCCATGGCTTAAGTTAAAGTTTGGATCCACTTTCAGATTTTAAACACCTCAGATTTCTGGAGTACTGGTTACCATGTTATTTCATCTGAGTTTGTGGGACTGCCTGTCCCTGTGCCTGTCTGTCACACCCATACGTAGCTGTTGAGTGTGCTGATACCATTCAGCTGAGTTGGAAAGAACTGAAAAGATGATTCATTTTCTACAGAACGGGTATCTAAGGAGAGGAGAAAAACTCAGAGCAGTGCCCCTGCTGAGGGAAAAACAAGCAGAACTTATCAGCTAAGCATGTTTGGCAGAGGACAGTTGGCTGGCCAGCACAGAAGAGCCACAACACAGGCTGTCTTCTGCTCACCGAGAACATTATCTTTGTTCTGGGAGAGGAGACCAAAGACAATTGTACTCCACTTGTCTGGTGCTCACAGGCTCTGGTTGCAAATCTGTAGGAAGACAGACTTTATCAGTATCTGTCTCATGCCTGAGGTGTTTTGTTTTTTTTTTTTTTTTTTTTGAAGTCCAGCCCTCTTTCTTGTTGATAAGTCAAGGTACATCTCTGGCAGATAGCATTTTCCCTTTCCTCTCTGCTGTGGGA
Source organism: Daphoenositta chrysoptera (assembly GCA_013397915.1). NCBI lineage: Eukaryota > Metazoa > Chordata > Aves > Passeriformes > Daphoenositta > Daphoenositta chrysoptera. The sequence continues at coordinate 424,748 of VZRO01000431.1, read as the reverse complement.
TTATAGCAGCTTTTCCCTGATTTTTCTCTCTATGGATTCACTTTATTGTTTCACACCAAATCTCGCTGCTTCTCAGGTCTTGATGTCACAGCCACCGTAATTGAGAAATAGTATCAGTCTCTGCCTAAGTTACTCTTTAATTGGCCAGATGGATCGCTAACACCTTCAGTGAGGCACTGTCCTCCATCATTAGCTGTTGGAGTTGCTGCCTAATATTGCAAGGCCCTGCACACCACCCTAATTTGTTTTTAAACAGGAAAATCAAAACCCTGGTAATTATATAGAGCCTCCTAATAAACACCAGGTAAAACGCATGCATTGTAACAAGCTCTCTTCAGAACAGCAAAAGGGAGTGGAGCAAATGATTTGGTAGTGCCTATACTTAGTTAAAGCTGCTTTTCTGATTTCAAAATATAAAGAGAAATCAGGTCCTGGAAAGACTGGGTGATTTGGGGTGTTTTGTAAGGTTTTGAGAAAAGATAAAAAGAGAAAAGTAATCACATCTTTTTCATTTTATTTTTTTAGGACCTAAATTTCCCAGCTTTCTATTAAAGCAAAACAGGTTAAAATCAGAGAATTTTGGACTTATGTATTTTATCTTCTTTATTTTTTTGTCAAGGCATCAAGGCAGATGGTATGAAAAGCATTTATATTGGTCTCTCTGCTGACGGAGCTTAACCTAATAATCCAGGACTTGGAACTGGGTGCTTCGATAAAAACACTTTCTGAGAGATTTTTCCATTCAAAACACCAGGAGAAGTTTTTTAATTGACAACATCAAAAATTAGTATCCTGCCAGGACTACATTTCTTTGCACCTTATTACTCAGAACAAAAGATTAATATGTTCTCATTCTGAGCATGAGAGTTTTCAATAATTTTTTCCTTAATTAAGCCAAAGATGAAGTGAAATGGTTTACCACAGGATTGTGAGAGTGAAATAAGGAAAAGCCCAGTTCCACGTGTGGTGAGCTGACCCTGGCTGATCTGTAGGGTCCCACCAAAGCTACTCTATGACTCCCCTCCTCTCCTGGACAGGGGAGAGAAAATATTACTTGTGGGTCAAGATGAGGACAGGGAGAGATCATTCAATGATTACCATCACAGGCAAAACAAACTAAACTCGGGGAAAATTAGTAGAATTTATCACAAGTCAAATCAAATAGGATAATGAGAGATAAAACCACCTGTCTTCCACCCTTCCTTTCTTCTTGAGTTTCTCTTCACTCCTGATTTTGTCTAACTCCTCCCTGCAGTGACACAGGGGGATGGAGAATGTGGGCTGAGGTCACAGCATCACAGTTGTCTCTGCCACTCCTTCATCCTTGGGGGAGGAGGACTCCTCACACTTTTTCCCTGTTCCAGCATGGGGTCATCCCCATAGGAGACAGCACTCCATGAACTTCTCCAATATGAATCCTTGCCACAAGCTAAAGTTCTTCACAAGCTGCTCCAGCTTGTGAACACCCTTCCACAGGGTGTAGCCCCTTCAGGAACAGGCTGCTCCAGTGTGGGTCTCCCACAGGGTCACAAGTCCTGCCAGCAAACCCTGCTTCAGAGTGGACTTCTCTGTCCATGGGGCCACAGGTCATGTCAGGAGTCTGCTCCAGCGTAGGCCTCCTAAGGGGATATAGTCTTCTTCAGGAATCCACTTGCACTGCTGTGGTGTTTCCATGGGCTGCAGGTGGATCTTTGCTCCACCACAGACTTCCATGGGCTGCAGGAGCACAGCTGCCTCATAATGGTCTCCACTACTGTCTGCAGGAGAATTGGTGCTCCAATGCCTGGAGCACCTCCTGCCCCTCCTTCTGCACTAACCTTGATGTCTACAAAGTTGTTTCTCTCACATATTCTAACTCCTTTCTACCCCTGCTATTTTGCAGGTTTTTATCCCCCTTTTCAAGTACTTTTTCCCAGAGGAGCTGTCACAGACTGACGGGCTCAGCCTTGGCCAGCCATGGGTTCATCCTGGAGCCGTCTGGCCTTGGATCTGGTGGATGTAGAGGAAGCTTCTGGCAGATTCTCAGAGAAGCCATCCCTATAGCCCCCTTGCTACCAAAGCCATGCCATGCAAACCCAATATCCATGTCAGTTATTTCTGTGTCCTAGTTTAAGCACTTGGTTCTCTTCTGGTGATTGCTCTGTTCTCTTGTTTTGATGGTGTGCTAGATATTTTGAAATTTACAGACTTACCTCAGTCTTTGAAATGAAGAAATCTCAGCTTTGAAAATGCCAAATTAAACTGTGATTCTGAGTTCCCCTTAATTGCGAGCACCTTGACATACAGAAAAGGCAGCATTCCCCTTTTTTCAGCTATAGTCTGAATTTCATCCTGTAACCCAGCTGTAGTGGGGAAAACTCAAAGACTGAAGCCAACGGATAAGGAGATAACATGGTTCAAATCTAAAATTTGGAGCTCAGCACAGTGCAGCCTCCACCTGCATTTTTAGATTTTTGTATGTGTGTGTTCTTGAGACATTGCATTTGAAATATATACAGGAAACTAAGCTTAGCTGGAAGACTGTAACTTGTAAACATTTTCCCATGTATGTTTTGATAGAATGGTATGGGGGCGTAGGGCAGGGCTGTGGATTTTAAAAATATTTTTATGCTTTCGTAACACAATCCATAGTCCATTTTAGACTTAGTTCTGATTAAACAAAGATAATTCAGATGCACCATGGAAGTTAGCAAATAGTGAAACAGGTTCCTCAGTATTGTGACACCAACACTCCAAAGCAGCCTGACCAAGTGGGAGGTTATACCCTACTTTGTTAGGTCAGTTAGTGATGTTTTTCCAGTTGCCTTAAAGTGTCTTTAAAGATCATTTCGTCTCATTTACGGTTGTTTTCTTCCATATAGGAGCACTGCAGGCAAGAGTGTGCAGTGGAAAGGGCCAGTTTGCCAACAGCAGGTGCCAAGGACATGGCTTACCTATTATCTGTAACATACTGTCTTATACAGTCAAACAGGAGTCTCTCTTTTATCTCTTGCAGTCTTGGGTATTAGAGTATATAGGCAATGAGTCCAAACCAACAGGGAGCCAGAGGGTAGATTGCACATCTGACTGTGAGAGTCATCGTCAGGCCAAGTACTCCATCAGGCCAGTTGGAAAAGCATCTTGTTACTGAGAGGTAGGGCTGGATTTATGTTGTGCCCAGCGCGCTCAATTAGAGCGGGAGGATTAGATAGCCCATAATATAGCTGTGATCCTCTTGAGCACTGAGGGGTTACAAGTCCTTCTGCTGTGCTCAGAGTAGCACATGTGTGAATAGGGTAAGGACTTGGATGCAGTTCCAGTACCCCCAAACCGTGTGAGTTATTCCAACAAAGTATCATAGACCTCTGTGGAGCACGTTCTCCGCCAGTTTGCGTGCATTTGCGTTCTGTTGGTCTTGGAAAACATTATGCCTCCTGTGATTGCTTTCTCAAACACCATTCCTATTTCCCTCATGATTTAACAGCTGCCTTGCAGTTGTGGTCCTTAGATCTACCTTTCTCAGATCTCCAGTTTGCCCCATGGCCTCTTTCATCTTCCTTTCCCAGGGCCCTGGACAGATTCTGAGCTCCCTGCCAGCTTGCTGTTGCTTTGTATCTGCCCTTAGATTGCAGGTGCTGGTGTTCTGACAGTCTACCCAAATCCTTCGTTGCTCAGAGGAAATAATAACTCTCATTCAGCTGCTTTCTTAGCATTTATTGTGACATCCGAAGACAAATGCAAACTCATCTCTAGAATCATTATTCTCTTTGAAGAACAACGGATTGTCAGGGGAGACATTTTTTTGTGTGAATTCACTTAGAAGTTCTGTCCCCCAGTGTGGTTCTCCAGCTGCCCCTGTCATATCCTCCGTTGTTGTTTATCCAACTTTTAATAATTTCCTTTTCATGCTAGAAAGGGCCACATAATTTTCTCTCTGTGTGTGCATGTATTTGTATCTACTTCATGTTTTTTCATTTCTTTCAATTCATAACATACAAGATATATAGGAAAAGGCATTCATTGCAGTAAATACATTTATTATGTATGTATGGTTTATATTTTTTTGGCCTCAATTTCATTGGGTGCCTAAGGATTTAGCACACCTCCATTTAGTTGTTAAGGTATTTCTTAATCACCTCACATCATGACTAATTTTTGAAAGAGACATTGTGATCACAGTCACTGATTTGTGAATAGGCTACCCCTGCTTCTGTGTAGAAACAAATGGAGGGGAAGCTTGTTGGGGTTACTAGGAGAGGTAGAGACTATGACTATTATTATGACTATTGTCCTATGTGATCAAAAGAAAGAATATCACTTAATATATTACCAATCACATTGCTTCCCACACTGAGCAACAGCTATTTATTTTTGTTTTCTGGATCACCAAAGCTATTTTGAGATATCAGTGTAATACTTGAGTGGCTTTGGTTAAATTATTTTGGTTTTAAGTCATCCCTGTTTCTTATGGGAGATCAGGCCTGGTCTGGAACCAGACTGAGGTAATGTGAAACTGCGTAGCTTTATTTGCTCTATTAACATAAGCTCTCACCTAAAAGTGTTGAGATCAGCACAAGGCTTGCCTTTACAGGAGCATGCACAGATATGAGGGTGGAAATGTGCTCAGAGAAGCTGTCATTTAAGTTCTCTGGGTAGAGTAGGAATGTTGTTTATTCTGCTTCCAATAGCAATGGCACTTTATCTGTAGCAGAAGGAACAGAAGGAAGCAGCAGAGAGAACGTCCCTCCAGTCATGACTTTGGTTTTGACAGAGTAAGCATTGGCTAGCATTTAAAAAAAAAAGTGATAACTTGGAAGTAATCAGGTACAACATCACTGGTTGTGGCAGGGGGAAAAAAATGGAGAAAAATCAGTGGAGGTCATTAGAAAGTGCAGCCCTTGTCCCGCTGGAGTGAGCAGGATTTTTGTTGGCATCTCTTCTGTGTTCTGTGTCCCTAAATAAACCCCAAAACTGTGTAACATGCACTTAAGAGGAAAACTGAACACCGTACCAGCCTGAAACACGTCAGCCCTGGGCTGTCCCGTACTTTGGCACCACTCTTCTAGAAGACCCTAGAAGCAGCATGTTCTGCCTCCCAGGGACAGAGGGATGGAGGCACTGGACATCAGGGGGAGCTCAGGCACGATGGTAACAGTGGCCTTCCAATGAGGTTAGATAGATACCAAGGTTGGATGGATCTGAAGGTGGAAAATGTGAATCTGAGGTGAAAATGGTTCCTCATACTGGGATCTGTTGTTGTGTGAGCTCCAGATCCCCGCCTGGCTGTGAATTACTGCACAGCTTTTCCTTCTATGTTTTGTTTAACATTTACATTAAAGTGTTTGAAGTGTAATAGTGATTTTTCTTTCTTGCATTGACACAAGTGTAAGCAATGTATTGTACTTATAACACAAGGATTTCAAAGGCGTGAAGCACATCCATCTGTGTAACATAAACATAGATACCTTTTGGTTTCTCTTTCCATTTCTTCCCATGTTTATGCTGCATAAAGAACTTATTAAACCAGATACAGTTATGGCGTTGTTGGCTTTAATCTGCACAAGATTTTTAAAACTTTTCTCACATTATAACATATTTAACTGCTGCTTAAATGGCCAAGAGGAATTCTGTGGCTGGGAGCAGAGGAATATGAAAGGTGTAGTGGCTTTCCTGTGAGAGGAATATGAGAATATTCACTGACAGAGGAAGTATGAGGAACAATTATCCCAAGCTGCGTCTTTGACAATGCTATCAGATTTTCCACTTCCATGAGCACAGCTGGGCATGTGGTGCCAGGGTGAGAAATTCCACAGTGGCTGGAGGCAGAGTGCATTGGGTGCTGGCCTGGTTGGCAGTGTTGAAAGTCAGGAGTTGGAGTTGGAAAGAAAAGAAAGATGACTTTCTACGGCTTTGAGACAGTAAGGGGAAAAAAAAAAAACCCAAACCACCAGTTTGGAATGTAAGGAAAGAGTCTTTAAAAGATGCCACTTCCCAGACTGCTGTGCCTGAGAGGCTGAGTTTGATTTTGAGATTCAGGTTCTTAAAATACCTGTACTGCCTTCTAAAATGTTTGCTCCTCTACCTTCAACTAATGATTTGTTCTTGTGCAAATTGCATCTTACTTTTATATCTGTTGAAAGCTTTGGAGGTTGGTTTATTTATTTTTTTGAATTTTCTGTATCACTGGTACTTCACCTAGGGTTTTTTTGTGGTTTGGGTTTGTTGTTGTGGTGTTTGAAGTTTTTTAGGGGGAAGGGTGGTTTGATGGGGATTTTTTTGGTCATCCAAGTACTTGCCCAGTATCAGCTAACTGAATCTGGAAGCTCTGAAGGATAAAGAAGTGATGCAGGTCTTATCCTAGTGGGGACTGTAGTCTGAGGTCTATTTGGAGGCACTTTCAACCACACCTGGTTTTGTTGTGGTCAGCCAAGGATATTGGCTCTCTCACTTATACCAGTGTTTTAGCTAGACTTCAAGATGATCAAGTTGGTTGCATCTGGAGAGGCAAGGAATTGAAGAGGTTCTGAACGTGCAAGAGAGGAGACAGTGAATTCCTCATTTGCTAGTGCTCCAAGTACTAGGGATTGTTTCTCTTGTATACATTAGGTTTTATATGTTGCTTGAAATTGAAAATTGTATCACCATATGTTATACTTTCTGTTTTGAGCATTACGTGCCGTTCTTCATAACTTTTAAGATTTCTAGTTAAGAATGGTTTACTGAATACTTGAGTTTGATAATCTTTGGAACTCCATCTAAAAGATTACCTTCCTAAATTATCATATAGATTGCCTGTAACCTCAGATTGCCTTGACTTTTAGTTACTGCTTTGTCTTAGTGTTTGGAAGGAATGGTCTTGTTTCTCATTCTTTGTACGAGTTGTTTCACAGAGCTGTTCCCTGGCCTACCTTTTTAATGTTTTCTAATTTCTCTGTTGAAAACTTGGGAATGCTGGATAATTCCCTAATCAGGCAGACAGCTGAAATAATGGACCCCAAAATGTAGGCTGTTAATTATTTTTCAGTGCAACAGCAATGTAATGTGTGACAATGGAGCTTTTTGGTAACAAGTGAAATAATTTTGGACATACTGAAGACTGGAGTGATTAGCACTTAAATAACACCATGCTTCTGAGGTTAGCAAAGCACTTCATAGCATTTAATGAAGGAGGCCTTCCTTACATACCCAAAGGATGTACTCCACTGTCTCTAACTGTACTCACAGGGAAGAGAGGAAACTGGTTCAGGGAGAGGTGAGGGACAAGGCAAAGTTATAATTAGTGGCTGTACTGTCTGATGATAATCAAACATAGACCAAAAGACTCCATTTTAGTCCTTTGCATGAACCCTAGAGGGACCCATTCCCAGCAGGGCATTTCTGCAGCAGCTACTGCCTCGCTGGGCTCGACACAACCTGACAGGAGGGTGGCTGGGGGGAGGAAGCCCTGCTGCAGGTTCGTGCCATGGCTGAAGAGGGAAGGGAGAACATGAACACTTTGTAAAACCATGTGTGGATAGCTGGTTATGGACACAGAGGTTGGAGGAATGCAGGAAGCAGAGAGAAAGTGAAGGAGTCAGTGTGTATCTGAGGGGGAAAATTAGTGCACGTGTGAGCCCAAGAATGGGCAAAGGAGACAGAGGTGTGGAATAGAATCATATTTGCTTTCAGCTACTTGAACATAGAAACTCATTTGGTTTCCTGTGTAATCAGCCCTGAAAACCTAAGTATTTTTTTGCTAGTGCTCAGCTCTGAAAAACCAAGTTCTCAACCTGTGTTTTGCAACACCTTTGAACTGGATACATGTAATGAATATCACCACGTTGAGGCTTACCAGGATTATTTTAGGGTAATGGTCAACATGAATTTGTTAGCCTTATGTGGTAAAGGTTGAGGCCATTGGCTCGCGCTTGCTCTGGCTGATCATTTTAGCAGTTTAAGAGTACTATACTGTGAGCATCTTCCCTATGTGCTCAGCCTGTCCACGAGAAAAGGATATCAGACCCCAGAGTCAGTCTTAAACTCCTTTATAAATAGCTACAGCTGGTTTGCTGTGATGTTTTTCCTCAGTAATTACAGTAAATATGAACTTTAAGTTGTAGCAAGTCTTAATGTGTTGGGTTTTTCTTTTTTACATTGGCTTCAGCAGCATTTTTAAATCCATGAACTAAGGATTTGTTTTTCAATTTTAAGAGATAGCTCCCTAAGCGTAGAAATACAGGACTAAATTTGCTTTCTGGGCATTAACACAGCCTTAAAGCAAGCAAAGTGGGCATGGAGGGTGGTAGCTGTGCTTGACTCTTAGGATTGATTTTGGTGTACTAGACAAGCTCCCTTTTAAATTTGATATTCTGGTCTTAGGGATAGCCAGGGAGGAAGGCAGATATCTTCAGACATATATATGTGTGTGTGACATTTAAAAATTGCCTCACTTGAAAAAATACCATCACTATTACAATTTATTCACTGCTGAAGCATACATAGAGCTGAAAAAGGTCTGTGCTGATTAATGAGACAATTATACACATTAATACCAGATTAATCAGACCTCGTACTTTTAAGACAACAACATAAAGACACAAATACAGTTTTGAAAAGCATTATCCTATCTGTTGTCCCTGGCTTGCTTGGCTGAAATGTACATAATAATGGTTGGACTTCACAGTGCTAAAGCACTGTCATTCGAGACAAGTCCCACACAATTACTAACTACAAAAATGAAACATCAATAATCTGAAAGACTTAACCAAGCCCTTGAAGCAACTTTCTGGTTGGCAGATGATACAGGAATGCCGCCATTCAGACCCATGTCATGGGTTCTAAGCTGTTAAATCCTGGATCCTGAATAGATGCAACGTGAAAAGTCTGTCTTTGGGACATACTTTGTAGCATCCTGGATACACTCTCCTGCCCTTTTTTGAAAACTATGAGTCTCATGCAGTTGTATCTGACCCCAACATAAATGATATTAATGTGAAATAATGAAAGTTTTACCAGAGGTTATCAGAGGTCTGGCTATGAGCAAACAAATATACACTGGAGCCCCCACTACTGCAACCAGCCAGCAAAAGGGTCATAAAACACATTTTCAGGCATAAGAATGTTTCTTTAATTATTCCTGTGGTAGAAGGTGGTCCTTGGCCTGGTTTCATATTGTCTCTGCAACAGGAAATGGGTTAACCCTGAGCATGTAGCATTTGCAGCTGAGTTGGAAGGCAGTTTCATTTAAGCTGAAGAACCCTAGTGTTCCTCATCTCAGGGAATCTTGTGCACCACAGTGTTATGTTTAGTTGTGAGTATCATGTTGTACCACCATTCTTCAGGGTTGTCTTTATCACACCCCCAGGGCTCCTCACCAGCTCTTGAGAGGCCTTTTGGCTGTATGTTTTTATTATGTGTGTTTTTTCCAATCTTGGTGCAGTTTCCTTTTAAACAGTAAACAAAGCTGACTTGCTGCTGTTGATTCCATGACCATTTCAACCCCCACCTGCTTAAAATGTTTGGTAGTTGGCAGTATATCTTCTGGGACTGATGTCTGAGCAATGGACCATTGAAAAGCAAAATGAAATATAAAACTCCTTTTGTGTCAGGAGCTCTCGATCTGCAAGTGAACACTTGCTCTGCTGATCACTGAACCTAGGGAAGGGAGACAAGAGGAGGAGTCTCTTGAGAGAGACTCTTCCAGGCCTAGTGGAAGTCAAAACCCCATCTTTCTTGCTGTATTACCTAATAAGAATAAAAGTGAAAAATAGCTTTTTTTGTTGTTGTTCTTCATATGAAATACATTGAAATGTCAGGAAGAAACTAAGTAGTTTAGTGAGGAATGAGTGGTGCGGGCTATGGATTTTTGGTTTTGTTTTACCATCAACTCACTGTGTGACTTGGATCATGTGTCTTAGTTCTACCCTGTATTAAGCAAAGCCTGGAAAAATAGGCACTGTGGTTTTTGATGTTACACTTTATTTATATAGATTCCCAGGGACCCCGCAGTGCTTTTGTTACTGTCCCCCCCATTATGGCAGTGCCACGTAGACTTCAACAACTTAGAGTTTAGCTAAACTCTGACAGGTAGAAACTTCATTATGCTAACTTTCCCCACAGCTAGCTTCTCCCATCAAAAGCAAGCCTTGCTTTAAGCCTCACTGAAGTAACAGCACATTTCTGGTTATCTGAAGAGGCTCAAATATAGTGGAATGAATTTATTAATGATGTATTCCCTCACAGCAAACAGATTTGTGCTCTCCCATAATTAAGAACTCCAGAAATAGTACTTGTCACCTTCCCTTTAGAGAAAATGAAAATAACCACCATACGATGTTAGGCAGTTTTCTCCAAAATTAAAGTTTTATTGTTGAATCCTTGCAAGTCTTATATTAACAAAAACATATGTTTTATTTTCTTGGATGTTAATACAGTTTTTTGTTTGCATTTAAATGTTCTTGTGGAGTGTTTATACCACTCTGAACGAAGAACATTGTTCACACATGAAAATCTGTAAATGAAACCAACTTGAAACAAAAGTAAAGCCAGCACATCTGTTTTAATATCTCAGAGACTAAACCAGCTGTGTGTATATATAATATATACATGTTAGTAGTAGATATTAAATTAGATTTTAAGAATTTGTTCCAGCTTAATAGCCTAAAATGTTATTAGTAACATAGATAAGGAAATTACTTAATGAAAAATATATGATTTTTAACCTGACAGTGTCCCTCTTAATTAAGTTATGAGATCCTTAGATGAATGATGTTATAACAGTGCAGTGTGTAGCTTCTATTATTTATAAGACAATGCCAAAGAGCTAGCTCAAACCGATTAAAGCAAGGAAAATCTCATTGAAACTTGCCATTCTGAGCAAGTGAATGCTGAATATTTCTAGAGAATTCATGCAGCTTTAGCATCTCAAACATGGTACACAGCTAGATCTTTCTGATGAAGGAATTGCACGTTTGGGGAAAATAATGATAATAATATTAAATTAATAAAAAACATGACCTTGGCAGGTTCTGAAATGTGGGAAAAAAAAAAAAAAAAAAGCAATTATTTCAGTTGTGGTGACTGATGAAATTTAAATTAGAAGTCTGGGTATCCTCACCTACCTCACAAAGTCAGCCTTGCAGTGAAATTTTTTGTTGTTGTTGTTTTTATAAAAATCTTCAAAAATCCCTGTTCGGCAGCCAACTGAGTTTCTGTGTTAAAGACCCCGATGGGGCTTATTTCTGCTCGCCCTGAGCTGGCCCAGGTACGTGGACCCTTCAGCACAGCAAGCGGCACAGACCCACAGAGCTTGAACTGCAGGTGTCCTGGCAGTGCCGGCGAAGGTGTGAGCACCGAGCGGCCCCGGCTCCGGGCGGCCGCGGGGCCAGGCGGGAGGATGGGCTGGATGCGCAGCGGGGCTCTGCTGGCACCGGGCACCGCTCGTTCATTGCCGTCCCTCTCCCTGCGAGGGTCGGGGGCGCCAGGATTAGCAACTCACCCGGGTCCCAGCTGCAAGCTCAGCCCAGCCCAGCTGAGCAGTGAAACAGCAGGATCCTTGAGAGAGTTTGTGATCTCCAACTTGTGAATTGCTGTTGGAGGTCCTGTACTTCGTATCTTTCTTTGTCTGTGGAATGTGTTGTATGGTTTTCACGGTATAGAGATTAGGAATGGTGCATGGCTCTAAAGGCAGGAAGGCTAGTTGCCCTTGATGTAAGAGTTTTGAAAAGGATAAATATTGGTTTTGTTGGTGGTTAACCTATCATTAGTGATTTTTTTTTACCTCTGCCCAGTTATTTTATCAATTCGGTACTTTAGTAATTAAATTGTCTACAATTTAAGCAAATAAATAAGAAATCTGAAATCCCAGAGATATTGAAATCAATCATAAATATTTTCTTCCTGGGTCCCTGATTTTATCCTAAATATCAAAATCATTGAAGTATGATTGATTAATATCTCTTATTTTCTCTTTCCTCTTCCTACCACTCTCGAAGGCTGTAAAAATCATAAATTATGTGGAATTTCGGTCAAACTGATTGCAGCATGAGCAGGTTATAGAGAACTCATAAAATACTTGAAACTTTTTTCCTAGTCTGACTTCAGAAAAATCCTAAGCTGCACAAATAATGAAGTAGTTAATTTTAAAGGCTTTATTCTGGGAATATTGTTGAAGCAGTCAAAATACAAAATTACTAAGCAGATCTTTAAGAAAATACGTATAATATCTTAACATGATTATAATTTTAAGCTAGTTTTCTATAGTAGTTCAAGCTCTAACCCCTAGAACTGATAGACTATAATCATGTCTTATACTGATCATACTTGGCATGGAAAATGAACGTATGCAAGGCTTAGATAAACCATGCACCACAGATGTATTCAATGAGCCTGTTTCCTGTTTTGCTTTATAAGCCCCCCCAATCCAATCCTTTAGAGACATTTTTATCTGCTAATAAGCATAATTGCAGTCATTCCTGCTGTCATTTATAAAATTATAAGACATTTATTTAGCCAGTTGTGGTGTTTAAGGCTGTTAAGTTTCCCTGACCAGAATTGAAGCTCTGCTGGCAAATGTTTCTTTAAGACTTCAGTGGTACACCTGGTCTTCTGGTTCTCTCTCTAATAGATCATTAGTCTGTGATGAGACATTTATGCAGAGGTTTGTACCAGAGACACAAATAGTTCTGTTTCTCACCTCTATCTGCTTTTATACCATTTGTGGTCACCTAGAGATGATCCAGTTTTCCTCTGAGTCTTGCAGACTGTGGATATAGACCCTGAAGCCTGGAAGGTTTCAGCACTGTACATCTCTGTGAGCAGAAATGCAGATCCAAGGGGGTTAAAGCAGAGAAATTAGGTGTGTGCTGTCTTGCAAATTAGCTGAGACCATTTCAGAGGAGTGGAAATCTGCTGAGGAGACTGCCATAAATGTCACATCTGATCACAGAAGCATAGAATTGTTTGGGTTGAAATGGTCCTTAAATTAAGATCATCTAGTTCCAAACCACCTGCCATGGACAAGGACACCTTCCACTAGACCAGAGGGCTCAAAACCCCATTCTCAGGGAAAAGGAGACCTTCTTGCAGCCCTTCTGCTGCTCATGGTAGCTTCTTTGGCTACATCTAACTTCAGCCTTCATTTCTCCTGTAAACCATTTCAAAACTCTTTTTTTTTTCCCTTCTGCCATATTTTTCAACTGCAGATAACGAAAACGATTTGATGGATACATGTGGAGATTGGAATTTCTGTATTTATTCTGATGTTACATACAAAGTGACTGACAGTCAGGCTCAGTTCCTTATTTCAAGAGTTGAGCATATATTTTAAAATCAATAGGAATTTTGCCACTGACTTGAATTTGAATTGTTGAAAGGACTCATGTTTTGAGGGAAGATATCTAAACGTGTCAGAACAAGCACATCTGTTAGCCAGACATCACTTCAAAATCCTGAATTTAATAGAAAGTTTAAAAGGCTTTATGGGAAATAATGGACTGCTTTGGGGAACTGCAGAGGATTCAGATTAATCATCTAGGCAGAAGTTTGTGAGTTTAGGGACTCCTCAGTATAGAAATGCTGAAATCATGAGCTAAATGTTATGCGAAGTTTGTTGGTTCTACTATAAAAGTATATAATCCTTTTAACTCGTGAAATCCTACTGTCTAAAGGTACGTCAAAGCAAAATAGTTCAGGCAGGGGCAGCATCAGCAAAAACTGTGACTGTTACTAATTTCACCCTTACTGGTATTTGTTCCATGCAACTGCTGTTTATTCTTCCTAAATCACAGTATAGATGATTTTATTTTATTTTTTTGTTGTTTATCCACATGAATAGACAAGCTCATGAAATGGTCTCAAGAAGCAAACAGCTTTGGAAGTCAGACAAAGTGAACTAATCTCCAGTTTATAAACGTATGGGGATGCTGAAAGAACAAATGCTTCAGCAAGCAACTTTAAAGAGGAATTGGGATGTGGAGTTTCAGAAGGAAAGGAATTGGAGGTGACAGAGCACAATGCAGCCCGAGCACAATGACACACTGAGTAGAGAAATTTAATTACATAAAGAGGGATAATAGATGAATCAACTAGAAAAACAGACACCAGAGAGAGCAGGGAGAAAAGAAAAAGAAAAGAACCATCTGACCATAGGAAAACAAAATAGAGAACTTTGCAGTATCTTACTAGCCAGCTTTTGAAACCAAAGAGAATATATGAAATTTTTAACAACTCATTTGTTTCTTAGACAGCCAGGGGAAGGACACTGCAAGGGAAGAAGGGACTCTGCCCTTGTTCGGCTCATACTACTTCAAAGGTCTGCCCGGTGTGATAAATAGTGCAAAACCCTTTGTGATTGCTGGATGAAAGTCACGATAGTAAGTCCAAAAAATCATTCAGAGGCCAAGTCCAGCACTCCTCAGCCCTGATTCAGGCAAAACTGCCATTGTTTCACACATGAGTGTCTGGAAAATAGAGGATACAGGGGCACTGAGCCAATTGCCAATTGTTCTTNCGTGTGGACATTAGGATTTTTTTTTTTTTTTTTTTTTTTTTTTTTTTTTTCTTTTTTTTTTTTTTTTTTTTAAATTTATTGTAGGGGGGGAAAAAAAAGCTATATGGCTTTTCAGAGTGGAGAAAACTGTGAGAAAGGGCAGGGGCCACTCAGTTGTGGTGCCCTGTCAAGGCTGAGCAGATCCTCCACTACTTTCTTTCCACCTGCCCCCAATCTGCTTTATGCTTTGCATCATTCATTTGAGGCCAGTCTTTCAGCCCAAATGGGGAACTTTGCAGAAAGTTATGGGCAAATAGTCTGAATGGAAACTTCTGCAAACTTAATTATAGCATTTGCAATTAAATGCAAACTAGTTAGCAAAGCAGTGGGAACAGCTGGGCGTTCAGCGGAGAGAGGCCAGGTATAAATGCTTTGATAACTAGATGGATCCGAATTTGAATTATACACCTTTTTATCATCTTCAAAGAAACAGTCTCACCTCTGGTTCAGGATGTATACTTTTTTTCTCTCTCTCTTTTTTCCCCCTTCCCTGTGTGTACAATAAAATCATAGTCAAAGCAAGGCAAGCAGCTCTGGTTCTCCTAAGGGCTGCATTGAAATCAATGAAGCATCTTCGTGATCTGTTGTTCCTAAAAGTGTTCACACTGAGTCACTTCCTCAGCATCTTTTTCTTGCAGCTCAGGGTAGACTTTCACCTCCGGTTTCAGTGATTGTTTGGGAGGCTCTGGGAGCATTGTGGCTGCTTTCCTTTTCCTTGGGAGTAAGCTTTCCTAGTTCTGTAACTTTTGCAGTTACTAAGTACTAAGAAAGGCAGTTATTTGGGTACCATTCCCTTCAAGTTTTGAAGGCAGTGTGAGTTTGGAAGAGCCCAGCAAAATGCCTAACACATTGCAGAGAGAGGCTTCCCGCTGTGCTTCACAAGAGGCAGTCTTAACTCAGGCAAACTCATACTGAAGTCAGCTGAGGTTTTCCCTGAGTGAGAAATGACTTAAAAACTGAGGCAAGATCCTGATCTTTTACCCAGGCACAATTCCAACAACTTTAGAAGAGTTGCTTTTGACTTACAGCATTGTAACAAAGATCAGAATCTGGGCTCCAATAAGGACTTCAGCATTTGGCTGCAGTCCCATGAAGGCCTTTATTAATTTATTTATTTATTAAAATGGACAATTGCATCGACTTTAATAACCCTTACCTCAAAGTTCACTTGAAAGAAAACTAATAAGACTTTTTATTGAGAGAAAGAAAAAAAAATAAAGTTTAGCTATGGTCAGCCAGGGTGGGAAATTCCATTGTGGCTGCAAGCCCATGGCAGGTAGAGTGGAATTTAATGAAGGAAACTGCTGTGTTTTTGTGTCTTTCTGTATGTTTTTCCTTTAAAACCAAGAGCTGGGCAGGCTTCCCATTTGACCTGATGTGACCCAAGCAATTTGCTTCTTATATAAAAACAACTGCAGACTTGGAGAATGTGAAAATGCACTGTATCCTTTTTCCAACTCCGGGAAAATGAAAGCCTGAGAAACAGGATGGCTCTGTCAATACTCGTTGAGCAAAACTATCACTCAAGCCCTATAAAGAGAGATTAGAACAGGCTTCCTTATGCCAGTGGGCTTCATTATAAGTTAGATCTCTTTAGGTGTTTTTTTTTAAGCAGACACACTTACCGTCACTGAGAGAAAAATCTATTTTTCAGAAGGTTTTTTTTTTTTTTGTGAAGGGAGGAGAAAAAGAAACTCTCTAAAGGAGGAGAAAGGGGGAGCGAGGGGAAGAAAAGGCTTTAACTAATGCACCCAAACAAAAAGAAATAACTTGATAATTGTTAAAATTCAGGCAAAAAGCCCAACTTTTAGCCTTTGCTGTAACTTGGGAGAGCACAGGCGCAGGGATTCAGGGTGTGTCTACTGATATTGTATTCAGATGTGTTGCCTTGGCATGTGTACTGACGGATTTATTTAAAAAACAAAGCAAAAAAAAAAAGGCATTGTGTGCTCATGAAATGACTTCATAAAATCCTTCCCTTTATGAATTATTTTGATCACAGGGCTTGTTGTTCAAATTTCTAAAGTACTGTGCTTTTTTTTTTTAATTGCCTTCTTTTCAGAACTGTCTGTTCTCAAGTTGGCACCTTCCGCATAGCAGCATGCAGAGATTAAAGGAGAGGGGAGGGAGGGGAGGTGTGGAGGCTTTCATCAGACCAAGGGGGTGATGTGGTGCATAAGCAAACTCACATCTTCTGCTGGTCACCCCTGAAAGGAATCCTGAGCTCTGAGCCACTCTTCTCCCTTACGGGCATATCTAATCTGCATCACCCACTCCGCGGAGAGGCAAGCAAACACTTGGACCGTCACATGCTGCCATGTTAGAGGAGGCAGAATAGACTTTTGTTTGCTCTGTCTTGCTTAAAATGGAGGTGAAGAGCTTCCTACACAGGAAAGCAAGATATAGTAATACTTTCCAGGTTCAGTGAGGCCTCTTTTTCCAAAACACAGGTTTTGCTTGTGCTCCATGGGTTTCTGACTGTTGCTGGAGGTTTTTCCCTGCCATGGCTCAGGAGTGCAGTTTGAGACACCATGAGCACTCCCAGCATTGCACACTAAAGGGGCACCGTGTAGAAGGAATCTCCTGATTGTTTTGTTCCAGATGTGGTGTTAAGGATCTGCAAAGTCAGTGTTAGTTACTTCCACAAGAGCAACATTCACCATCATCATCCAGATCCTGTATTTATCTAGCAGTTACAATGGAATTTTCAGATGAGGCATGAAACCTACGGTTCAGGAGAGCAGGGGTTCACTTACACTGTCTTATTTTTATTTTCTGGGGAACATGCACAGGATCCTTATTATACTTTTTGTTATTTGATTAAATCTGATGTAACACAGTACTTGTGACAGCACCCCCAGGACTATTGCTGCTTATGTAAAGGCAGAGGTCAGAACAGTACTGACCTGAAAAGGGCCGTGAGCTTTTTATTGTAAGGTCATATTTACACCATTAGGATTTCCAAAGAGAGTACTTTTGCCCAGAATGCTGGTGTTTTCAGAAGGGGATACACTGATTCATGGGCCTGTCACTGATTTGAGGTTAGAGTTAAGAGATTTATGTTATATGTATTGATTTGTTGGGTCTCTTCTCATTGCTCTGTCTGCTGAGCAAACAGATAACAGCTGCACATACAAACGGGTAAGGAGACAGCAAACAGTGATTCAGGGTTCTAGACTGTGTCAAAAAAGATGCTGATTCCAATGGAAGCAAAGGATCCTTGTTTGGTTGACCGGATACAGTTTGAGAGCTTTGTCTCTGTCTTTAATGGTAAGACCTCTTGTTCCTCTGGATATCCAGTCCCCTGAGCTAGAAGACAGGGATGGTGAGCAGAATGAAGCCCCATAATCCAAGGAGAAATGTAGTTAGCAACCTTGTACACCACTCAGACACACTCAAGTCTATGGGGCCAGATGAAATCCACCCAAACCTACAGAGTGGAGGTGCTGGCTGAAGTGCTCACCACCCACGTTCCATCCTGGCTCAGCATTCTGGTACGACAGTGGTTTAGCATTGGATTGGGCTGCCCAGGAAAGTGGTGGAGTCACCATCCCTGGATGTACGTAAGAGACATGTGGATGTGACACTGGGGGACATGGTTTAGTGGTGGGCTTGGCTGTTCTCACTTAACAGTTGGACTCAATGATCTTAAGAGTCTTTTCCAACCTTAATGGTTCTATGGGTTTTTTTACCGCATGGAATTTTTCTACAGGTAGCATAGCTTCCAGGTCCTGGCAGACTTGTTTTTAACTGTGTACAGCAAAGTTCCAAGGAGAAAAATAGTGGAAACCTTACTATTTTGTTTTAGAGAATTTGCTTCATAGTTTAGAGACACTTTGTTCCCAGAAACTCTTTTCCATTGCCTAATAGATCATTCTGCTACAGAGAAATAGGACTGTACATAGAACTTTTATGTTTACTTCAAGTCTTTTCCCTTTGCAGATTAGATATCATTCTCATCTCCAGACCTGCACTTGGTGTGACAGGAGATGAGTGTCATTTAACAAACTTGTCTTGATAGCAGCTTGTCTTGTCCATTAGCCAGGAGGATGTATTATCTATGACATTATGAAGTTTATGTAAAACTATACAGAGCAAAATGTGCTATTTTACTTCCTGTGTGTAAACACTGGAACCACTTCATGCATACTCCATCACAGACTGGAGACCAAGCCATCTAACTTTTCAGTGAATATATATTAATCATTCATTCAGAAGCAGCTGAATTATTGCTTTTAAATATGACTTTCTGTTGTTTGTGTAACTGTTTTTTGGGATCCACTGTCCACACGAGTGTTGTTCAGCCTAGACTGTTTCTGTGGCATCTAATGTGAAGTTCAATGTGCAAATCAACAAAATGTTGTGACATTCTTACTGTGCAGCTTTGAAGAGAATACCTACTTTAAGAGCTTGTTGGAACATAAAATAATTTCTCTGAATTATGCCTTTTCCTAAAGAAAATCAAATAAGTAATGAGCACTGGTTTTAGCTTAGTCTTAATGTTATCTATGGATGTTTAGCAATATGTAATTTCAGCAGTAGAATGCACTGCCTATCCTGTCAAATCTATCCTTTTGTATCATTTTACTGGAAAAGCATTTGGCAGAGTGAGGAGAACAGTTTAGGTGTCTTCCTGAGATTTAAAATTGAAGCACTGTAAGGTGACAATGGACTTTAGCTCTCTTTTGAATTCCATCAAAAGGCCTAAGGAAATTACTAAAAAGAGGTCAAAATGCATTTAGCAGGTCATGGAAGAAATCCTTTTGCGTGTCAGTTCTCCCAGTTTGGGTGGACTGTCACACGACCATGTGCTCATGTGTCATCTGTTTCTTGACTTAGACAAATTCTCAGCAGGTTTTTTTAGCCCATACTCTTTTATAGATCTCAGTGGGAATTTTGACCAAGAAAGAAGCAAGTAGTGCTTCAGGATTTAATGCTAGATTTTTGTGTGCCTGGTCTTGACCATGTATATGACCAGATTTCTGAGTGAAAGGCAGGATAAAATGAAAATGTTGCTAAGTGAAAAGCAGATGAAGGAATTTCTGGTTTAAAAATCAAATTAAGGTATCAGCAGGAGATTTGCAGTCTGTTTAGAGTATTTCTAATTTGTACAAGTCTGTGTGGACCTATTTCTTTCTCATTTAATGGCACACTGAGAACTTTCATTGGCTTGAGTGCAATTATTGTTACAGCTCCAGGAACTTTCCCAAGAAGTCTGCACCAAAAACCATTTATCGAAGTGGGAATGCTTCCAGTGGCACCTGTATGCCCTGGGCTGGGCTGTACATGTAGGTACCTCTAAGCTGAGTACTGCTGAAAATAGTCTATGTTCTTGTTTAAAAAGGATGTAAAACAAAATAGATGTTCTGATCAATAGTACTTTTTTTTTTTTAATGTAAAAAGTAGTAACAACATGAAAAGCTACCAATAAGAGTTATAAAAATGCTATGATGGGTACTGCAATTTGCAATATGTAATTGATGAGAAAGATTTGTTTCTTCTGGAATTTGAGACTGTCACTGATTTTGAGACATCTTAGTTCTACTGGGAACTGCATTTGTAAATACTGAAATATTTACCTTACATGTGCATTTTATGTCACAGATATTTGTTGTATTTTCAGAGCAGTGACAGAAATATAAATCCTGGTATTAGTATTTTGAATTTTGGTAGGTTTGTTTACCTGAAAAAATTCTAATGGAACTTATAAACTCCTGTGAATACTTCTAACTGCTTATTATTTAAGTGTGTGACTAGTCCTGTAGGACTAAAAATTCAGGGGAATAGCTAACCAGCTGTAAGCTAAGTATGTGAGTGCATGTTTTCATAATCAGAGGTTTAAATTTTTAAAGAAACTGCACAGGAATCTTATCATCTGCTTCAAAAAACCAGGACCCCTTTTGGAATAAGAAACAAGAGCATTACTAACCTAAAGTATAGAGGGAGAAAACTTAGACTGTTGAAACTGCAAAATGGAGTGAAATGAGGAAATCGTATTTACCCAGTTTGGAATCTGGCAAGTGCACTTGAAATACTTCTATTTTTCTTTCTTTCTTATTCACAGAGTTGCAGGATTTGAGTTAGGTCTCAAGTCAAAATAAATATGATGCCTCACTCGAGAAGAACTCTACCTCCTTTATTTAAGAATTCGTATAAAGCATTTGATGGGATTGAGTGGTATTTTATTTGGTTAAATTAGGGTTTGAGGTTTGTAAAGTTTAAACTTGGTCCCCTTTTGAGAATGATTTAAGACAGGAATGCTATAATCATCTAGTTATATGAGGCTAGAGCAGGTGCTGGGGATGGAAAAATGTTTTTTTTTCTCCTTCCATCTGTTCTCTGAAGAACTACTTAATTCTTCTTGCAGGAATCTGTTAAAAGCTTTTCATAAGGTTTCCCTGTAGGCAGACAATTCACTGCAGAACCCCATAGGCAGTGCCTTTGGATGTACTGGGAGTAACTTGTGCACAGGCTTATCCTTCTTTTCCAGGTGGAATGAAAAAAACAGGAGAGTGTGCTTAGGGATCCTCTCAGTGTCTCTCTTTTGAGTGCAGTAGAGATTGGACAAACTGAAGAGTAGCTTCATGATCTGTTTCTGCTAGTGGAAATAACATTACTTTCTGGTACCTTTAAAACAATTAATGGAATTGGGTTGCTTTCCCTTCTGTGTGAGTATGCGTCAGTTATTCCAATTTTGGTTTTTTTGAATAGTCAAACAAATAATAAACAAAAGTGAAACTACGTTGAAAATGTTTAACTTGTTACAGTTTCTGTTTCTGAATCAAGGCAACTTGACTTTATCAGACTAGATGTCCTGTAGTTGGGCAAATAAATTGTCCAGCATTCCTTACTTCTTTGTCTTTGTGACAGGGGTTCCTAGATGTCAGAGCTTTGAAATTTTTTTAAACTCAGAGTCATTTTTGCTTCTTAGTGCAGATTTCTTCACAATACTTCTGCTAATATTATGGGACTCATACATAAATCCTTTCTGTTACTACAGAGGAAGGGATCCCAAATGTTTTAGTCTTCCCGTCTGCATACCATCAGAATGCCATCAGATGAGAAGGAAAAAAAAAGAGTACCAGTTTACAGCAGAAAAATATTAGAGGGATTCCCCCAACACACACCTACCCTGCAGGAAAACAGGAGAGTGTGTGTACAGGAAAAATCTGACAAGTTTGATGTGAGTTGGGATTTAAAGTTCCTCCAAGCTCTGAAGTTCAGGAATTCTGTCTTTGGGTCTAACCCACAGCAATTTTGTTAGCTGACAAGGTCAAAGTTGCAGCTAAGGGTAAAAATCCTTCCTGCTTAATTTTGGAAATCTGAAAGTTGGAATTTTAGACTTTTCTCTAAAATATATGAAGAGAAATTGGCTCTTTCAGGGTGAATTATTCTCCTCCTTTGGTAGTACTCTTACAATCTCTTTACAGGTTCCTGTCTACATGACGGCTTTACAGATAGCTTAAATAAGGGGGTTGAACACTACCCAGCATTGCCACACCTGGCTGTGGTCAGAAAAATGATAAAAGGTCTTCCTAATTTCTGTTTTGAGCTTTCCTGTTGGGCTTTCCCTGAACTGACATTGCTTGACATGGACACAGGTTTTAATGTAGGGTAATCTTCCATATTTCTGGACTGTTACAATTTTTTTTTGTTTGTTTCTCTTTATTTCCAAATGCCACAGATAAATCACTGAAGGGAAGGAGAATATTCTGGGAAGGTATGACAAGAGTCTTGCTCTGGTTTTATACATTTTTTTCTAGATAAATACTCTTGACTTCCACTGGAGAGAGAGGACTGGGCTAAATGGAGCATCTGCCCCCTTATATTCCCATGTTATTCAGGAGACTTTATGCACGTACACAAATATAAACACATACACAAGCCTTTCAGTCTCCTAAGTGCTGTTTATGATTATTTCCATTACTTTTCTAATTAATAGGTAAGTGGAAACAGAAACTTTTCCTATGACATGGGTGGCAGAAACATATGAATCAAGAACTCAAAGCCTCTTGGTTCATGTTCAGGTCATAGTTCAGTTCCTCTTACCTACACGCACACACACCCTTCCTGCTTGGAACACTGTGATATACAGCTTCAACAGTCCTGCCAGGAAGTGGAAAAGGATAGTTCTCACAGAGAAACCCTCTATGGGTTCCTTTGACCACTCTGTGGGACTAGGCTGCTGTATGGGACTGATGTGAGAGGAGGGCATGTATGTGCCAGTCTTCCTGCACAGGAGCAGGAGTGATACTTTCATGCTTTCCAGCTGCTTGCAAGTTGAGCCTGCTCATGCAGCAAGTCCCAAAAACGCAGCTCTGCTTCCATGCCAGTGAATCGTTCATTAGTCACCTTATATTGTATGTACATGCTCAAACGTATGTAGATGTATTACATTCATAGTTAATGTCTAAACATATGAAAGTATTTAGTGTACCTATATGCACCCAAGGTAAGCTCTGTGTTTAGCAGCTTCAAGTCAAATGACCTGGTAGTGAAGGCTTGAAGGTAATTTGCAAACTCAGAGCAGTCCTCCTTTCTTCTCTGTAAAAGGACCATGCATGTTACATATATCCATCTTGCAAATTAGTTCTTTCAAAACACTTTTGAATAAAAGGATCAGGACTGTATCTGTCTTACAGAAGTGTGGGTGATCCAAGCAGTTATTTCTGTGATAATGAAAGCCTGTTTCAGATACAAGAAAGTTTTCTGGGGTATTTTTTGTGGCCTTGAGTAGATCACAACAACCCTTTAGCACTTTTTCCATTTCAGCCATTGTGAGTCTTGAATAACTAACATTTGGAAGCATTTTTGCAAATGAAAGCTGTTATGAAAATGTACGGATAGAAAAGCAAACAGGATTATCCTGGATGGGTGTTTTCCAAAGGCATTCTGATGAACTTCCCCTGAAACTTAGCTCTGTATATGTGAGATACAAAAAGTAGAGACAATATCTGTTGTATTACATTTAGTTTTATTCATTATAGAAATGTTTGAAATGCATTTTTCTGTTTAGTCCAGCAAGGAGCCCCAAATTAACTGATGTGTTATGGGCTGCTCCATGGCACAAAAGCATAACAAGAGAAAATACTCTCTTTTCCTTTCCCAGTTTTATCATTGTGACCTGACATTTATGCATATTGCATAAAGCAAATTCTAAGTAATACAGCTTCTCTGACTTGAAGCTGACAAACATTTTTTTTCTCCCTTTTACTTGTTTTTGTCATTTTCTGGTAAGTTCAACACACTGTATACTATGCATGTCTTTCCAGATAGCACAGAAAGGATTGGTTATGGACTTTACATGAAAGGGCACTGTAACTTTTGTTCATGTCCAGCTTTTCAGTAAAAAAATAATGTGTACCTGAGTTCAACCAAAATGGTTGGGTCTGCTTGATCATGTTGTCTACAGAGCCAAATAATCTAAAGTATGCATGGTTTGATAGACTAAGCATACAACAAAAGCTTCCTTAAAATGAGTCATACCTTTGATTCAACAGTCACATTAGTTGAAATTAATCAGTCTTCCTGTTGCTGGCACTGGGAAATTCAAGAAGAAAAGCAAAAGAATTGCTGCAACAAAACAATGCCATCCATTGTAAGGCAGTGCCAGCCAGGGATACCAGGCAGCAACCAACCAGGCCAAATCAGCACTTATTTATTAATTCCAGGAATGTCTCAAATATTTGAGGGCCATTTCCAGACAAAGCAGTGATGGCAGAGGGTTCTGGCATTACAGTTTGTCAAGGCATCATGGATCTCCTGTTGGGAAGTGTTCACATTAGGGCACTCATTTCATTACACTTGAAGTAATTGTCCTTCACACTGTTCTAGCAGGAGTGGCAAGAGCACTGCATGGACAAATAAAGCAAGCAGCACTTCTTTCAGCATCCCATCTGGAGGCTGAGTTCGTTTTTCCTTTTTCCCTTTTTGAAACTTAATTTTACATCAAGCAAGAGGTCAGAATTCAAGCACAATAGTTCAGATGTGCTCATTTAAAAAGTATGTGTGATAGTTACTATGTCCTTGGTCATTTTTAGGCATAAAGGGAATCTGTCTTTATATTTCCTTACTCCCTTGCTGTCCTAGTGCTGCCTTCTCTGTATTTGCATTACAGTTTTATTAGATCTTTTGAAAGTACCTCCACTCAGTGTACAGACACCTATTCATTCAAGTCTTTCTCTCCCTTCATTACCTCTTCTTAACTGACAATTATTCTCCCATGCCAGGTCTAGTTCTCATTTCCTTGGTCTCTTTCTTATCAATTCTTTCCCTTCTGTTTTCACAATTCAAAGACAGTTCGGATTGAATGCAGACATAGCCAAGTGAAATTCGGTGGCTTACATTACTTGGAGGTAAAACAGTGCTACTTGGGCAAACTGTTTGAGCCATAAATTAATTAATTTATTCATGTTGATTCCATGGACAGATGTTTCCTTCTGACCTCTGGAGTTGCATCCACACTTTTGCATGAGCAATATTTTACATTTCTTTGTACAAACAAGATGCATACACATCAGTCAGTCCCAACCTTGGCAGCATAAATTCACACAGAAAAAAGAAATTTGATCTTAAGAGCAGTAAAATGCAAGGGAAAAAAACCACCTTTGAAAAAGTTTTCAAATCTCTTTTATAGATTATTATTCTGCACTCATAGTATGAGCATAATGCAGAAGTTCATTCAGCAATAAAGCTAATATCTGAAATGAATTTATGGACTTGTTTGGCTTTTGCTTTTCCTCATCCAGCAATAGGATGCAGTACCCAACTTACAACCTGCATTTCTGTTACCATAGCTTTTCCAATTCAGTTTCTGCTCCATCCTGTTTACTCACTTCCCTCAGCTGTTTTCCCTAATTTATGACTATAGGTTTAGCATGTTTCCAAGAGACACAGCTCTCAATTTCTTTAAAGCAGGCTTTTTGTTCTTACATAAGTGATATTGTTCTTGTCCACTTCTCATGTATTCAGGCCTGCTGTTAGGCCAGACCCATTGTTCTTCAGAAATGAAGGAGTGGTGCTCAGTGTAGCCCACTTGGCTGCTCAGAAATGGCCTCCTACTTAATTTTTCTCCACCAAAGGCTGATGGAATTAGTGGAGTTCCTGGATTTGCACCCTGCTCCAAGCACTGGCTAAGGATGACTGTTTCCCATTCAGCACTAGCCTGGTCTTGTTTTCTATGCTTCTCCCTTTCAACCATAATGTGCAAAGTAAGGTTAGGATTAACAGCTCACCGAACAGCAGTCTGCAGTGCCAAGGCAGACACCCAAGAGAAACACGGCTTCCTTCAGGCTCATAAACCGACTGGTGATCAGAGCAATGAAGGTTTACAGGGATCAGTCCAGAGAAGGAAGGTGAATGCAGGGTGGCTGTAGAGCTAGCCAAATATGGTGATTACAGTCTGACATAGAAAATAGTCCCAGGACAAACAGTTAGAACAGGGAGCAACTCTAGCTTAGTACTTTGGGAGTGGTGGGGAAACAATGGACATTCTTCTTTAGTAGAATGTAGGGATTCTTTCTGAATGTATGTGTAGATCTTGGCCTGGGCAGGCTGTCTTCTTCCCTGTTTTTTAATGTATTAACCAAATATGTAAGAAATTAAAACCACACAATGAGCAGCATTTCCTCTCTGCAAGCTTGCAGTGCACCAGCTATGAGAGGAAATGTGTTCCTGGGGATACACATTTTTTATACTCTTTTCTGACTAGCACCATATCATTACATCTTCAGTCAATAAAAGTATGTGTTTTTAATATACATATACTCATGCACATATATATCATTCCAGTAAATAGCTGTGGAAAGGAGGGAAAATGGTTATAAAAATAAATATTCTGAACAACAAACAAGCTTAGTGTACAACTAAAGGAAACTTTGAAGAAACAGGCCTTCATGAACGAATAACATTGTTGAAACCATATGTTTTCCATGTACCAGGAGACTGTTTTAATAGTTTACAAATGTATTTAACCACAGAAAGTCTAAAATTAGTCAATGTATTAAAGGGCTAAAGATTGACACAAGTCATTCCAGTTAGTGAAGGACTTCTTTTCATCCACATCCAGTGAATAAACTTATATGACTGAGCAGATGTTTGTGGGGGATTGGTGTTCTATGGCTGCTGATTATGGCTGTTGTACAAAACCTTGCTGCTAACTTGCAGTATTCCATTTTTTCAGGCGTTGTGTCTTGTGGGAAATATGGTGGCCTTGACCACAAGAAACTCAAGTCCTGCCCTTGCTCTGCTGCTGCTATGCTCCATGGTCTAGAACAAGGTGTTCCTCCTCACTGTAGTGGTTTTGCCCTCATAAATTAGGAAATCCTTTTGGAAACTGCTTTGAGAACGGCTGATGAAAGGTGCTGGCTATGAGCTTTGCCAGTCTTTTCTCCCACAGTTTGCTTGAGTTTAGTAGCCTAAAGTAAAACTCAGGTGAGTCTTCAGGACTTCCAGGGCTGGTACTGAAGTTGTACAAAACCTTGTATACAGCATGTTTTCACTTTAACAGCTCCAGAGTTACTGCGAGCCGGGTTCCCCATTGTTAACAGGGCTTGCGAACCTCAGGAAATCCTTCCTCATCTGATGTGAATTATGAATTGGCATTGAAATAACATCTTCTGCTGAGCAGCAGAGGTTTTATGAGGCTGTGCAGCACTGTCTCCACAAAATCTTACTTCTGTTTCAGCAGTGCTCAAACACCAGCTCTGGTCTGTTGCACACCCTGTGCATTCTTCTCTTCATCCTTAGATGAACTTCATCCCAGATGGCTTCATCCTTAATTGACTCTGTACTGTGTATGACCACAAATGAGGCACATGTACTGATGTCATCATGTTCTGTGATATCACACACACCTCTGCTGAGCATGATCTGTGTTCCTGCCCCCATGATACCATGTTCTCAAATGAAACAGAGGTTTGCCCTTTCAATCCAACTGGGCATCTTCCTCATCACGACAGCTCTTTTCATTGTGGTTTGAGCCACTTACAGAGAAAACTAAGTCACGGAGCTACCTGACAGTGTCAGTCATTCAATAGTGTTTGAGCATACTTTCCTTTTAGTTCTGTAGTGGCTCTCTATGTTCACTTGTCAGGTTTTCATCCCAATGGCTCTTCTACTGGGCTTCTAGTCTGTAAGGAACTCGTTATTCTATATGTTTGTTGGTTGGAGCAAGCTTAAGAAAAAAAGATGTATCTAGAAGAGAGGAGGAAAGTGGGCTTGATTCTCAATAGGTCTGGTACTTTACCAGACATCTGGACAGGATTTCCATCTTCCCCCCCCCCTCCCCCCCCAGGGTGGTAATGCAGTAATTCAAAGAACCTGAAAACAGAAAAATCTTACTGGATTTTCTGCGATACTAGAAATCCTATTCAGATATTTTATTTTAGAAATGGTCAAAATGTTCATAAGAAAAGGAGCTATATTAGCTCCTTCAATAAAGTATTCCTTTCATTCTCTGTCAAAAAATGGTCTCATGCTAAACATCGAACAAAAAAAATTGAAATGTTAAAGGAATAAAACTCTTCAGGGAATAAATTATTTTTACAACTGGCCAATATAAAATAATACAGTACAAGTCTCTTAAAGTAGTAATTGATAAAGGAATCAAACTGCTAAAAGAGTATATTTTTCATTCGCTGGAGCTAGCTGTATAATAGCACTCAGCTGTATTTAATCTCTGGGGGCCTTCGGAACAGGCACAAAAATGAATGTAACTTAAAATCGATGAGTGATCTTTCATGAGATCTGTGGTACCTGCTGCCTGCTGGCAACAGCCATGTTACTGCAGCAAACCTACTCACTCAGCCCCACAGTACTTGGGCGTTCGGAGCCCTTTTTTATCTGTATGTTAAGGAGGTAATTCCCAAGGCATCCCTATTAAGTGAAAAGGAATGACTCTTCCAGCCTGACACTCAGGGAAACTGAGATACAGGGAGGATAAAGCCTCTGCCTGGGGTCAGACTGGTTTGTTCTACCATATAATATGGCTGTAATGGGCCTCAGCCCTTCCACAGAATGCTGAAGGAAAACACGCCAGAATAAAAATTGTAGGTTCTGGTTTCACTGGATACGGTGAAACGGGATTACAACTGTGCTGGACCCAGGTCCTTCAGCTTCCTACAGTGCTCACTCGAGTCTCAGTATAGAAATCAAGTACCAGTTTTATATTAGTGTCTGGTTAATTAAAGAACTCTCACATTATATTATAGAGCTATGTGAGTGGGCTTCAAATGCTGACCTCAAATGGGCAAAAACAGAGCATCCCAAAAGGGAGAAAATTCCCCCACTGTGTGGCCATAGTGTGATTCTTGTTTGCCTTTAAAACAGGTCTGTCCCATGAACTTCTTAGATTTTCATTGAGAAAAAGAAGATAAATTTTTCATTAGGTAGATACATGCAGAGATTCTTGGCTGAGGAGAAAGAGAGTGGAGACTTGGAAGAATGCATACAAGTTGCATTTCATTTATCCGTCTTATGTTTTGGTAGGTCTTAGAGAGGCCAAGTGATTTCTAGCTTGTGCAGGCTTCACCCAAGTGACATTCTCTCCCCAGTGTCTCTTCCTGTTTTTCCATCCACTGCTCAGACTCTCTGTCCTCGCAGAACTGCTTCTTTCTTCTTGAGATCAGTCACACTGAAACAACTGAACAGTTAGACCTTTTAACTGTGTCTGTCAACTGGTTTTGGCTTGGTGCTTCTCTCCCATCACCCATGAGCTCATTTTCCAATAATTTAATCAGAAGTAAGACCAAGGGCATTTATCTAAATAGTCTTAAATTTGGGGTGTATTTTAAAACTGAATCCTTCTTTATATTAAAGTCATGAAACTACCTCCTTTTCATAGCACTTCCTTATAAAGTTATTGACCCAATTGTATTAAATTTTAATGACATTTGAAATTTAGAAATGTATCTACATTTTATAGGATTTTTGGGCTTTGCTTCCCTAAAAAAGGAAATAACTGACTTCCTTATTTTCTTACACTGTTTACTTTGTTTAGTTCTAGTACAGAATATGCCAGAAACTTTGATGAGTGGGTAAAAATAGTAGAAGACAAATGTGCCTTTGTAAAGTTCTACCCCATGCATACCCTGTGCCCTTGCATCATATTGCCTAGTCTGCCTTTGCATCATATTGCCTAGTTTATTTTAAACAGACTTTATCAATTCAGGAATAGTAGCATGCTTTTATCAATAAAACAGAGATGGTTTCCCTTTATAATGCACAGAATCAGTTAGAAATTTCTCTCACTAATTATTTTAGGATAGAAATTGTTATACTTGGAGACCTGGACCTGGTGGGATGAAATAAAAAAATTAAAAAAAAAAAAAGAAAAAGGCAGGTGGTAGGGAAAAAAGCTTCAGTCTTTTTCTTAATGGTGGTTTTAAGCATGTAGAAAGAAGCAAGGAAAGCAAGAAGGAGAATAAATTGCAGTGTTCCAAAGCTACCAAATAATACATTTTGTTTCTGCCTCACTTCAAAATGACCCAAATGAATGTTGTTTAAACTTGGCTTATTTTGTAGATACCTTTGAGAGTCTGCTAATAAATCACGTGCCAAACAAGTTAGTTCCGTAGTTTCAAAGTGGTACATAGATAACATATGTATACAGAATATCACTTGTGCCTGAACCTCACTATTTTTCTGTTGAGTTCTGTCTCCATTCTCATGGAAACCAACCACTGATTGACAGTAATGCTGTGAACTTCCACTTATTAGCTAATGCTGACTTTCTTGAAAACCAGAGCTGAGCATAGCATTATGGAATATTCATGGAACAAAATTCCAGAGAGAGAGGTCTCAGGGTCAGGAGGAGGGAGGGAATGAGAGACAGATGCCAGATTGCCTGTAGAGAGTCCAAGCATGTGTTTTTGTTTGTAACAATGATGCTCATGCCTTTTGCGGGTGCAATTATTGCTTTTGCCTTTGAAAGTTTTACCATGAATCTGTTTCTCAATCTCCCTTCATTTTTGACCCAAATTAACCTCTTCTCCATACAGTTCTGTTAATTAACCTCAGTTTCTCTTGGGAATATCTATGCACCACTATGCTCTAGGTGTTCTCTCCTGAATTTTAGAGATCACTCTGAATTCAAATCTGTTTCTGATCAGATTTAATTCATTAGTCTTTCTGTCTTTTCATGATCTTCATGCACTGGATTTTATCCTTCACTGAGTCATTGCAATGAACAACACCACATGAGTGAAAAAAATATTTTGCGCTTTATTTTTGGTCTCTGCCTACCATGCAGCTTTAAGCAAAGGCTTATGATCTGTAAGCAGATGAAAACTGAGACCTAAAGTATTTGAATATCCATTTAACATATCATGACACTTTCCTTTTAATCTATCAAATGCTTAAAAATCTGAATTCTCTTGTTCTAGCAATAGCTTGTCTTATTTGAGTGACATTTCGGGTCTAATGAAGCTGACTGCAGGTGACTCACAGCTAACTGCAACAGATGTGGGGTGAAAGCTTTTAGCAGCCATGCACTTCCAAGTGGGAATTCCCTGCCTGTAGTATCTGTGACATTGATACTGTGCTATTTTCCCATGTCAGACTCAGGCTTTATTGTGGACCTGACAGATTCAAAATCACAGAAGCTACTTCTTGTCGTAAAGCGTTTCAGAGAGGAGGCATTTAATGGTGTATTAGCATTTGTTAGTTTTATTTAGGAAATGGAGAAAAAATTGCATCTCAGTATTCTTGTACTCCCAAGGAGCTTTCAACCTTCAGTGAATTTTCTAGCCCAGTCCTCATCCCTAGGCTGGGTTGTTGACAAAGGTGCTGCAGCTTACCAGGTGAAGAGACTTCAGTTCAATTCAGCTGCCAGTTGTGCTATATCTGGCTGAACAGAATATGTACTGGTTTGAAATGTTGTTAAAGTTACCATGAAGAGCTAAGTATCAGAATACAGATTTGTATCATACTGTGTGCGCACTCAGGAATTTTCCATCCCCATGTCTCCTGGAAAGAGAGGCTTTCAACAGCTCGGGAGCTTTTTTATGGGAGATACAGTATGTTGCCTGCGAGTTTCCCCAGATGCTTTGGGGACATTTCTCCTTTGGTATGTCCTGCAATTTGCAGGACTGATGCTGGGAGAGAAAGAGCCGTGCAACAGCTCACAAATGGGAGCCTTGAGGTGCTGGGGAAGGCAAGGAGGGGCAGATGGGTTGGCACAGTTTCCTGGTTTCTGGTGTGCTGCCCACAGTGGTTTGAAGTAACTGTAGCCTGTATCAGTTGTCATAGCTGAGTGGCAGACTCCTTCCCATGTGGGATGCAACCAACTAAATAGGGTCGGTCACTTGGGATAGCTGTTGAGTGTGGTCCTAAAGGGACCGTGAGCTTAGTGGATCCAGCCAAGAGCTCTCTGCAATACTATTTATCAAGAAAGCCATACTTTACAGCCAGAGGTGTGTATCTGGGCCCTCAAAATAGAAGTAATTTAAATGCATATACATGTATTTTTATTTTATTTTATTTTATATAGGGCAAAGTTGCCTGAAGCCTGTTTATTAGTTAATAACCCCCTCCAGGTTACCGACTCTAATCTTGTAATGAAATTGAGTTAATAAATCCAAGATATTATTAAATAAAGTAAGTATTTAATATTGCTTGTCCTCTTTGAATCCAAGTTGCAACACAACAGAATTTCATTTTATAAATAACACCTTTCGTGCTAGCACCACAGGGCATGATTCAAAAGAATCTAAATAGAACATGAATGCTGTAATCAAATGCAGACCCCAGGAAGGCAGATTAAAAAGGCATGTTGCTGGTTAGCACAGCAGACAGGGTAAGTATAGCAGGTCACAGCAGAAAAGCTAGTTACAAAAACAAGGGCACAATCAAATGAAAATTGTTTGCTTGCCCACTCCAAACCATGACTGACTGCTTCTGTGTCCGTGACCTATTTTTTTTAAATAAAGGAAGATTTTTAGAGGTTGTTACATTTTAATTGCTTTGTACGAAACAAGAAAACAACAACAAAAAAATCTCAACTCTGTGTTTGCATGTGGAGGACACCAGGATAATATCTATTTATAAGCAGAGACACTACAGCTGGAGAAGACTTTTCCACTAGGTTTATTTCATCTCTGTTTATCTCATCTGTTTGCACCTACTGCCAAAGGCTGTGTATCTCCTGCTATATAGAGGAACATAGAGCAGAGGGAAAAGCTGCAGGGAACTGCCATGAAGCTTGCCTTGCAGAGGAGGGGGATACTTGCATCCTGCAAGTGTTCAGTGCTGAACTGGCAGGAGCAAAGCAAACTGGTCTCCAAAGCCTGTGAAGCCCAGGATCCAGAGGAAGCCCAGGATCCAGAGGCAGCCCTACCCTGGTAGGATCCCCCCGCGGCACTGCCTGGCCGCTGGCACGTGCCTGGCTCTGCTGGCCACGCTGCCTTCCTGTCTTTCTTCCTTGAGGGTGTCACAAAGGTGGAGCAGAGGTTAATGGAGCAAAAAGCAGAATTAACCTCCATGTGCTCTGCAGCTGCTCCCAAGGTCTGGTTGCAGCATGGCCTTTCTCTAAGCACAGAGCTTTAGCTTGTGGAGGGATGCATGGAGGAGATTAAAGAAAAGTCAGGGTCTCCAAGCACTCTCCTTCCTCTGCTGGGGTTCTTCTCTCTTTCTTTGCTGAGATGGGGAAAGCATCACCTGTTTTGAGGCTTGTCCTCTCTATACTGATATAAGGCAGGGAGAGAAACCCTTAGGGGTTATTGTGTTTAGCCCTGTATTCTCTGTGTGTGCATATGTAGAATTTCTGCAAAACACATTTGGTCTTCTGGTTCAAGAACTAACAGCCGAGACAGGGGGGAGAAATAAAACTCTGATTATTTTTTTTATATGTATATGTGTATGCACAGATGTACATACACAAATCTATACGTTTATATTTGTGCGTGTAACACAGTTGCGAATATTAAAAAATATTGTATAGCGGAAGCTTGTGTTATAACTAGGTACCATCTCCAAGACTGCCAGTTATTTCCATATAGGAAATATGGAAATTCCCAAGGAAAAGGAAAGTCAGTACAGTTGCCGCACCAAGCTACTTAAAGAATGAAAGTATTTTGATAGGCAGTCTATTAATTTACTTTAACAGGTAGAATGAAACTAACCTAATGCAAATAATGAGTCACAAAAACTAATTTGTAAACAGTATAGTGAAAAGAAAAAAAAATAAACCTTCCAGAGTGGTCTGCTGTACTCAAGGTAAATGTAATATTTAGTGGTGGCAGCAGCAAAAAAATGAAATGTGAGATCTTGCATCCCAAGTTATTAGGGACCTGTTTAAAGACAGGCTGAAAAGTGCCTTTACCAAATTAAAACTTCGGAAAAGGGCACAAATGGGAAATGTCAAAGTAAAAAATCTGAGGTAAATTATTGTCCTCCTGGCTCTTATTATTTTGCAGTTTTGAGGCTGCAGCCACTGTTAATGCTAGTGAAGCAAGAATGGCACAATTCAGTCTCCTGAAGTCTGTAATGGAAATAGTCTGCACCGACAGGCAGACAGCTGGAATTTGCTGAGATTTTGATCACAATTGCGTGATCTGTTCACTGCATGTGTTTTTTTGTTTAGTCTAATTTTCAGAAACTTCATAAGCTTTTTTTTTTAATAGAAGATTTCATTTGGTTCTCTGTTCCCTGTGTTTACAGTACAGCCATTCCTAATGCTTAATGATACTAAATAATAAGAATGCCAGAGTGCTTAATTTAATGTCTGCTATTGATCTCTGGACTGTTTAGCGAATGACTTACTAAACACAGAGGGCCAAATACTGCCCCCACTGCCATCTGTGTAAATCTCCTAAAGGCAGCTAAGGTACTGGGACCCTAAGGGCAGTTGATCAGCCTCCTAATTGTGTTTCCTGCTTAGAAATGTTAAAAGATTTTCCTCATCACAGACAGGAATTATTATTTCGAATTCTGTTCCATTATTCTTTGTGCGCCTCTCTGCTCTCTGAGCACTCAGCTCTCTGGACACCTCTCACTAATAAGGTTTCACTTGCAAGAGCTCACATTTGTCTGAGTTTTCTTCAGTATTTCTGGCAATGCTGGTAAACAAAGGTAGTGAGAGAAGCGAATGCTGAGCTGATTTGTAAATGAGCAAAGCATTTCTCAGTGAGGTCAGATCAGCTGACAGCTTCTCTCTGTCACCCAGCGCCCTTCCAGGTTAAGGACCACTTTGGTATCAGCTCTTATGAGCTGGATGGTCAGATTTACAATTTGCCAATTAATCTGGTGAGATCAATGAGACTCCCATCCATCCCACAGCTCCCCCACTGCTGTGTCAGTGATGTCACTTCTACTGCTCTGTCTTAAGAAATCTCTTGAAAATGCCTCCTTCTTTTATTTTATTAAGATCACCTTGGTATTGTAGAGCTAGAAATGCTTTAACAGTCTCTTCTCCTAAAGATCTGAGCCTGAAGAAGCTGTGATATACTATAAATTTTGCATTAAAGGCTCTTGGCTTTTATTTTCAACCATACTTCAATCTTAAGCTTGTCTCTGCCTTACCCACCTGCATTGTAGACTGACTGTTGCTAGCAAAAAGTCTATGAAAGCATTACTTTGCCAGCAAGAACACACAGATGTAAAACTAATTAGTTTTAAAAACATGTTTCCATTCGTGTCTTGTGAATACAGTAGTCCTCAAGAATTCAACAGCTTAGGAATTTCTTTGAGACTTGGTAAGATGAATTTTGGGGTGGGCACTATGTTCTTTCAGCATTGTATCTCTGTCTCAAATGGTGAAGTACCCTACAACAGAAGTGCCGGTTGAGATTGCCAAGCCATTTTCAGTTATCTCATGGTCTTTCAGTCTTTTGTCCCACTTCTTCTCTCAAGTAGGTCCTCACCTGCTCCACTTTCCTAGTGATGACCCAAAACCCGGCACTGCCAAGCACCTCGGTTCTCATCAGCAATCTCTGATCTTTTACTGCTGTGCATGTGAGGCAGGTTTAATAAGCTTGCTAATAATGACTTGTAGCATACTGGTTTCTCGTCGACTCGGGCCATCCCCCATTCTAGGTCTCCAAATGTGCTTGATAAATTATTTGAATTACTCTTTCAATTGCCATCTGTAGTTCCTCATAAAGAGACTGCTATTTGCCGTGTGTTGTGCCAAATCACGCAATAGTTTTTCACAAAGCCAGGGACTGAACTGAAATCACCAAACTCGTGTCACTTGTGAGCTGCAGTACAATAACATGTTAGCTTTAAACAGGTTACAGTTGCAGTCTTGTGAGATGAAAGTAAAGACCTTGGAACTCTGACCCGTAAAATCTCAAAACTTATGGGGAGGTACAAGAGAAGAGAATTTCATGCACCTCAAGTTTTTTAATACAGATATAAAAATATTCTTATAAATATGAATCATAAAATGTCAGTATTATGCATAAATAAATATAGACACATATGCATACAGATCTACACTCACACATACATATGTTGCGACCTTCTCCTCCTTCCCCTTGCCTTGAACTTCCTCCTTGAATGTGTCCTAATGGTGGAATGACGATCATGATCATCAGATCTAAAGAAATTTAGTGCTGCATGAAACCTTGGAATAGTGACATCTGTTGAATTTGGACAGTTTTGTTTGTCTACTGGGAAATCGCATGAACTTCCCAATTTTTTTTTTTTAAAGTTTTCATTGCCCTCCTCCTCCCCACCCAAGGGAGGGTAGCTTCAGGAGAAATGGCTGCTTTCTTGCTTTCTGGTGTGGTGTAAAGTTTTCCGTCGAGAGACAATAATGTACATTCCTCTGGCAGGACGGGATGGATTTTTTTGTTTCTCTTGCTGTTGTTTATTTATAAGACATTTCCTCTTGCTTAGTGGAAGTTTGATCGTAAGAGGCTCCAGTGATTTTCCTTCCCACCTCTCCCCTCCCTAATTTCTCTGCCTCGGCACTCGCTCTGGAACAGAGCGAACTCAAAAAGCCCATCGGCGCAGGGCGCGCTTCGCAGCCAAGCCCTGCCACTCTCCAGAGACTGTGAGGTGATTCTCCTTCGTCACTGCTTGGACCAGGAACCACAGCCCTGGTGAGTGGTGAGCTCCCAGAATTTGATGTGTCAAGGCTTCTATTCTCGGGGCCGCCGCGGCGAAGCAGGAAANGCGCGGGGGGGCGGGGGGGTGGAATGTTAATCCTTCGCTTGGAGTTTCTGTCTGGCAAGTTTTCATGCCTCTGTGTTCTGAGCATTTACATTATGCTCTGAATACCTGATTGCCCAGCCAAGCAGAAAAGAAACTCTACAGTGGATGCATAGTAAAAGAAAATGCTTCTGTGGAAGCCACCTCTGGGAATAGGAAGAACTAGTTGGTTTATAGGCTGCTGGTCCATTTGAGGGAGCGGGAAAGGTTGGATTTTTTTTTTTTTTNNNNGAGCGGGAAAGGTTGGATTTTTTTTTTTTTTTCTCTTTTTTAACTCTCTCGCTTCCCGTCTCCTTGTGTCTGTGCAGGGAACTGGGAATCAGAAAGAAAAAATATACTTTGTAGAACTTAATATACAAAATCTTGGATGCCAAAGAACTGAGTGTTTCAGCCAGCATCATGGTACTTAGAATTATTTTCAGCTGTTGGATAGGGAAGACAGGGCTTAGAGAGCTGCAGTGATTTGCTCACGGCTGCATGGGAAAGGCAGCAAA